>OZ014550.1:80514690-81114690 GCA_963966155.1 Clivina fossor
AAAAGCAGGAATTTGAATCTCACGCGGTAGTCGAGTGCGTGATGCGGTACAATTCTGATAACCTCGCGACCTCTTCGCTGTTTCATATTTACTTTGCGGACAGTATTTTTACTTGCGCTGCGCTGCGCTTTGTCCGCTCCGCTTCGAAGTGGATTGATTGATGATTGATTGTAAAACACGAGACTATTACTAAGAACTGCTACTACTTCTGCTACTCATTTTCCGTTTTTGTTTTGTTTGGTTTGATTTTTTTTTTTTAATAAAATTTTAAAAAATATATTGAAATTAAAATTTAATGAGTGTAAAGTGAAATAAATGTAGTAAAAATTGTTTTATAATATTGTTTAAGTGAATTCAAACATATTGTCTATGCGTTTCTAAAAATATGCATTGCCAGCTGTTTATTTGATTTGAATCGAATCTGTAAGTTTACAGTGCAGAAAAATTTAATTGAAAACCTAAAATCAACTTGAATCTTAGTATAAATTTTATTAAAATTATTTTTTAAATGTGCATTTAGAACATGTTATAATATATATATATATATATATATATATATATATATATATATATATATATATATAATATAAGTTTAATAAAAAAGTGTATGTTTTATTATATAGAAAATAAATGCATAATTATAATAATAATTACAAATATTTAATAAAATTTGAAAATTAATTAATAATTAAATATACTACTCTACTCACATATTGAAATTGAGATATCAAAACGATATCAAATTGTTAAAAAGCGCAAAAAATGATAAACTGTTGTGTTTGTTATTGAAAGTAAAGATGATGTAAAATATTGGATAGAATAGTTATATCAATCACCCACCCTTCGTACGTAAATAGGTGTAAAAACTAAATGGATGAAACCGAAAATAAGAAAGACAACACGGATAAACAATAGGTATAATCGATCTACCAATAAACCAATATAAACTATGATCGAACGAGTAAATATGTATCTAATAAGTACCTGAACACTTCGACTTGCACTCTTTATTCTATGTATGTATTACGTCTTTCAATTTAATTATAAATTCAATACTGCATACCATACGTATAAATGTTCATCGTAAAATCTTTTTTCATAAACTACTCAGAATGTTCAAAGCTCAACCAATATATTCCGACTTTGTTTAATTTATTTATTAATATTGAAAGTGCTAATTTTTTGTAAATATTCTTGGCTCAAAATAAACGTATCTAACAAATATTACCTTACTATTTTAGTTTGATTAAAAATTTATTTATTCAAATAGATTTTGGTGAAAACGCGTCGTGGTTTGAAAGATCAATAGTAAGAAAAATTGAATTTAGATTCATACGAACAATTGGCCTATATTCACAGAAATTTTCAGAATTAGTTTTTAAAATATATATCAGAGTATATCAAATATAAGCATGAAATAAATATTAAACTGAAAATGAAAAAACTCATATCAGTTTAATATTTATTTCATGCTTATATTAAATTTGATATACTCTCATATTTGTTCTTTAGAACCATTATTTTTATATATATATATATATATATATATATATATATATATATAAATCTTCACATAAAGTTTTTGAAAATAATTTAAAAAAATTGATATTTATGTTAATAAGTGGGTATGAATACGGACACGTTATCTGTTTTTTCTGTGAAACCATTATGTTTTTGTACGTATATATAGTAAATCATATTACGTGTTAAAAAAAAAATATATTCGAAATTTCCTGAATTTACAATTATTATCATAAATGTTTATATAATTAAAAAATGTAATGTTTGAATAAATATAGTACTGTATAAATAAATAATCTGTTTTTATTATCATCATTATTTTAATTAATCTATCATATTTTTATTTAATTTAATGTAAATATAATTATTAATGAAATTTTATTGAAAATATTAAGAAAAATTTATGTTGATAATAATATGTCATTATTTATGAAAATTGTATTATATTTATTTTTCTATAAACAAAGCAAAGTGCGGATGCATAGATAAATAATATGATTGTACAAGCGGATATTGTTTAATTTTTAACTAATACCTAATTATATTTTATAATTCTAATCAAAATTCAAAGTCTAGGATTCCATAAATATAAACTTGTAGACAATTATCGGCGCCACAAAAGTAAAAGTTGTATAGCAGAATTTTTTATTGCACTATATGTCATTGGGTCTAATATAAAATATTTTATATATTACCTATGCGTTTGCACTCTAAAAAAATTAATTTACTAGCTGAAGTAATTAAAAATTTAATTATTCAGTAAACATTAAACATTCGATTAAAAATTGTTTTACTCAAGAAGTTGAAAAATGCAAATTTTTCATCGCACGAAGAAATGTACTTAGTATTTAAATAATTTTTTCCTATCCAAAATATTATAAATTTAAGAGTCCAGATAAATAACATAGACTGTATATAGTTTAAATATTATACATAAAGATTAAAAATATAGTGCGATAACAGTACATTAATGGAAATAAAAATTAAATTCAAATTAAAGTTAAATTGTGGCGCTAATAAACAATTCACTTAAATCTAAATAAAAAGTGATAACGTGTAAATAAACCAGTTCTGTTGACAATTCATTAGACATAATTCGAATAAAAATAAAGTTTGTTGTTGCAAATTTATGATTGTATACAAAACCAATTACTATTAATATACTTTTTAAGTAAACAAAAATTACGTAAGGTAATATCTGAATTATTTCTTTCGTTTTTAAATATGCAGATTTTAAAGATTGCAAATTAAATAGGGTATAAAATGAATTTTTGTTTTACTGTACACCGTTTTAGCCGTTTAACTTAACAATCAATATAGCGAATTCAGCACGCAGCAGCGTGTAGAAGTTTCTAGAACTGCCGATGCCGTCTCATGTACATTGTACATACACATTGACCGGATAAAATACACATTCATTACATATGTACAACTTTTTCTTTATTTTATACCTACTTATTTATCTGGTTATTGTTATTTTATTAATTGTTAAATTTCGTTAAGGAAAATTTTTACATTACTTACATTACATTACATTCGAAATATTTCTACTGATTGACATTTAAATTTTTTTTGTAAAACTTAGTATAAAAAAAATCTATTTTTATATACACATATTTTAGATTTTTAATTTGTTTATGTTAATAAGTAACTGTTTTCTAATTATTTAATTAGTTTTTTTTTTATATAAAAATATCTTATTAATTTTCAAATTTCTTTCTTTTTAAATAGTTATTGACAATTTCTAAATGTTCGAAAAAAAAAGTAATTAGCTAATTTTGTACCTTATGATTTTCATGAAAATATTTTACAAAATTACATCTATTACTTTCTCATTTTTAATTATTATTTTATATAAATTAAATAGAATAAATAAATAAATACATGGAAAGCAAACATTTAAATTTAAATAAAAAAAAAAAATCACGAAAATTGAAAATGTAGCTGCAGAGCGCAGAAGCAAATACAAATAGAAATATTGGCGCGAATCTCAAAATAAATAAGATGTAAATATCTATTGGCAATTGACTTACCCATGGCAGAAGACTGGTCCACCCCATGTTGTTTTTCTTCATTTCTGGAGTGGAAATCCATATCGCATTTTCCATGGAAGATTCGAAATCCTTCTCCAAGTTATAACTTCCCATTATTGGTCCGATGGAATTGGATTTTAAATGAGGATTTCTTGAAAATTTTTGTAAGTAAATCGGATTAAGTATGATTTAAGTACCTACGCGTTTGTAATTCGCGGTGCGCAGACTATATGCACTTGGGTACACTCTAGTATAGAATGAGCGGTAGACTTTGCGCGTAGTTCGTAATATAGCCACCTGGTCGTAGTGAATGGAAAATTTTACTCTCTGAACGTGTAGTTCTATATGTGAAAAAAAACAAAAATTGGTAGCGGACTATCGTTATTATTTGCTCTGGCTGTACTAAACTTAGCGCGCGTACGATTAGATTCAAATTGACTTAGTCCACAAAACAATTTCCCAACTATTTATATAGCAATGTGCTGATTACAGGTGAATTTATCAGTTGAAAGTTCAAAGTCAAAGTATAGAGTTACGTCGTGTAGCTGCGTTTCTATTGGCCGGAAAACAGACGAGCCCTTTTTGTTTCTCTCTTCATCTTTGTTTTCTATTCCTCGTCTCTATCGCACTCTATTTCTTTCCATCCACTTCCATTCTTCCTCCGCGGAACACAAGATTTATTTCAAACGAAACATGTATTTTCTCAATTTATAGTCATTACTGAAAACATTTTCACTATTTGTTACTATAAAAGATTTCTTTAAAAATTATATTCTAATTTTGTTTTCATTCTTACCTTAAATGTTTTAAATTTTACAAGTACACTTGTTTATAAATAGAAAATAATTATAGTAATTTATTTTTATCTATAACTACATATATAGTTTTTCAAATTCTTTAACTTTATACATTTAATTTTTATTCTTTTGAATTTAGTATGACAGATGTAACTTAAAATGTATAATCTCTATTTTTTATGAAAACTTTAATAAAATGTAAGAACATACCTTGACTAATTCAATACAAGAAATGAACTAGTCCATATATTGTACACTTTTATATTATATATATATATATATATATATTTAGTTATAATCGATATGCTAAAAATATCATTTTATATTATTCACATATTTTACTGGAAAATAAGCTATAAACAATCGGAGGGATTAAATTTGTATTGTGTCGTTTAAATTACATACATAGGTATACATATCTACAATGAAATGCTATATGGTTGGTCGGTCGTATTATATTGTTTTATGTATGAAAAATTTTTTTGCTGATATTTTAAATACAAATATTTGTAATAATAGTTTTTTTATTCTGCAAAATGTTCTAGAAAATTAAATATTATTTTTTTGCTGACTCAAAACTAAATCAGTGATGACACGAATATGTTCAATTTATTGAATCTAAGTAATTGGCAAACGTCATTCAAAACTGTAATACTGTTTCTGAATTAATAAACAGGAGCTATAGTTTTAGCTAAATGATATTTTGTCACATATTATCCTTAACACACTATTATTCATTTGTCTTATATTTATAATTTGTTTTTATGATTTTTTTTAAATTAATTTTGAAATAAAACTGAAACGAAAGATTGCTGTATTTCTCTTAAACAGGAAATATAAAAAAGCCATCATATTTATTTTGAAAAACAAGTAAGTATTTTAAGAGTGATTATACATACAATTCTGTGATTATGAAAATTTTATTAAAGTAGGTTTTGGAAAAATGATTGAAATTTTAATTTCTCCTTATCTTATAATAATAACTAGAAATAAGTGTTACAAGATTTAAAAAAAGTGTTATGTTTTGCATAAAAATTACTTAGTTTGTTGCCAGAAATAGTTAAAAATGAATGTTATTTTTTGCAAATTATGTATATATTAAAAAGCAATATAAAGTTATTTTTGAGTAATATTGTTCGGATTTGCGTAAGATTTTGGCGGTTTTGTTGCCAGAAGTATAGTGAGAAATTAAAGCGAGACATATGAAATAAAAGTTAGGAATTGTCTCGCTCTAGTGGTTGCTACCAATTCGCAATCAACTTAGGCCAGTTAGCCACTTCGAGTTCATAAAAAACGAGCAAGGTAAGAAACGGCTTGCAACCTTGACGATTGAGCAAATTGGTATTTCGCCGTTCCTTAACAAATTTCTATCCATAATTAATTAATTAATCAGTCTTCCAAATAAAAATTGTTTGTTCATACAATGAATCTATATTTGCGGACGCTGAAATTGCATGATGAAACAAATAGTAATTATTATGTATGCATGTATGTATGGAGTTTTTGCCGTTAACTATGTATGCGTGTAAAGGTTAGCATTACATGTAGTGGGATTAATACATGGGTGTGCACGTATCAGCCAATCGAAATACACCATTCAGGTCGTGCCTACTTGCTACGTCACTTTGTCTGGTCTGACGTAACTTTTTCTTTTTGCATTGGTATGTGTATACGTGAGAAGGCAAACGTGTCTCTTGCTGGCTTGCTTGCTTGCTTCACTCTTACTCGCCATCTCTAATAAAACATCATTTGACGAGCCTCCATGAGTTCATGAGCACACACATCTGTTTATTGTGACATGTGTCTATCTATTTTCATCTCTTTCTCCTTATATTACGCACCTTCTTTGACAGCTCGGTATTTTTTTCCCTCTTTATTATGCGACAGATCTACCCGATTTCATCTCAGATACGTGTCGTATGGAACGTAATTTTTTACAATTCTCTAGATCTCTAGAAGAATGCAACAGTTTGTTTCATTTAAACTTATTTTATGGCTGGTTACATTGCAAATGATTCTCTATTATTACTAATCATATAAATTTAAGAAATAGAAAACATGGATTGAGCTAAGTAATATGTACACTTTTCGCATCTGCTTCTGATGGAAGAAAATATAAATAATATTAGTAAAGTAAAACAATATTAAAAGTAATTATGATAATTTAAATAATCATAGATTTTATTTAAGAAGATATATTTAAATAATATATAATTATTCTTGTTCCAATGGAAAACGGTTGAACATAGTCCAAATTTTTGTTTTTATTTATGGAAAATATATATCATATATGTTTTGAAAGAGATTTTTATAAAATTTTGTGACAAATATGATCAAACTAAATATGGTGTATAAAATTGGGTGCTGCCCAAATCTCAAATGCTCAATATATGGAAATTATTATTATTTTTTTTTTAATAAAAATTGGTATTAGGTTATGTTAGAACGTAAATATCTTTTGTAAACTAAATTTTTATATAAAAGAAGCTAACAGAATAATTTAAAAATACATGGTAATAATTTTTGAATAGTATAGTACTCGTAAAACATCTGTTCCGTGAATGGCAATGGCAAATTATAAGCGAACAGTTTTTAGTCAATTTTTATAGTTTACAGCGTTTAACTGCGACTCACGCTGCATTGTCATTGACTGTAGTGCAACTTTTTTCGGGATACGACTAAACTATTAATACAATTTTTATCAAAATATGTTCTTTGAATGGCAAATTATAAGCGAACAGTTTTTAGTAAATTTTTATAGTTTACAGCGTTTAACTGCGACTCACGCTGCATTGTCATTGACTGTAGTGCAACTTTTTTCGGGACACGACTAAACTATTAATACAATTTTTATCAAAATATGTTCTTTGAATGGCAAATTATAAGCGAACAGTTTTTAGTCAATTTTATTCCCCTGCGACTTACACTGCATTATCCCATAGTAAAACCTTCCTCGAAAAACGACTCAACTACCGCAATAACACTTCCATCAGAGTCTGTTCCGTGGAGTTAAATCATAAGCGAATAAAGTTTTTTTTTTTCGTTTACAGCGTTTGCCTGCGGCTCACATAGACTTATTCCCACTTTTGGTTTTTTTCCATCATTGTGGTAGTGTTATATTATACAGATCTGTGCTAAATTTCAACTTTCTAACTCACTTCCAAATTGCATTTAAAAACCGGACATATACATATGTGTAGAAGATAATAAGGAATTAAAATAAAAACTAAAAAATGTCGAAGATGGCATGTGCAACCATTAATTTGTAAACGGGATACTAATGAATCATGATTTTGGCAAAGAAATTTAGAAATTAACGTAATTATTTACGTAGATTTTAGTTCACCTTTGTAGTTATAGTCAAAGAGAATGTTAAAATGATTGCACCAAAATAGTTGAACGCTTTTCTAAAAATATACTGCAAGTAAAATAATAATGCTATTGTACTGAATCCAGAACTGTTATGGTTTCATTAAATCCATTGATAACTATCAAGAGAAATTTAACTATTTATTCAATTATCTTACATTAGAAGAAAATAAGTATTTATTAAATAGAAAGAATTCTTTGATTTTTCTGTTTATTAGGGTGGCCTTATAAAAAAAATTCCAATAAGGCTAAAATCGATAATTTTACATCGAAAAAATATCAGAAATAATGTTTTTAGCATGTTTTTAAGGAAGTAATAGGTTCTTCTACACCAGTGAAATTTTCGGAAAACGCGCGTTTTGGCCATTGTTTAAATTTTATCCATTATTTATTATTAATTAGGTCATTTATCCAATTTGCTCGGTTGTCAGTCAAAATTTTGTGATCGCAACTCCTGCTAGACGGTACAACCGATTTTAATGAAATTTTCAGGATAGGTTTATTTGGTGCCCAAGTTGATTTATGTTTTTCCAGTGATGTCAACTTTCTGAGAAAAAATTACTAAAGTTTTAAAAAATTCATTATAGCTGCATTGTTTATATGATTTTAATCAATTTTCATAAAAGATTCTTCTAATTAATTATTTTATTAATATAGTATAAAAGTTTTGGAATTTAATTCTGGTTTTACTATTTATTAAATTAATTTTCACGAAGATTTTTATTAATGTTCATATAAATTATATAATTTACAGTGTTGCCAACTTTCTGAGCAAATTTTTTTTAAGATTTTTAAAAATGTATTACGGTTACATTATTTATACCCGATTTTAACCAAATTTTCAAGACAGATTCTTCTGATACATATATCTTTAACAAATATATAATTTTATTGTGCAAAGTTTTGCCAATTTTTGGGGTAAAAAGTTATTTAAATTTTAAATATTTTATTTTCGATAAATTATTTATCTAACTTAATGAAATTTTTAGGCTAGATTTTTTTTTAGTACCAATAACAATTACATAATTTTATTTTTATCCAATTTTAATCAAATATTTAAACAGAATTTCTGAATGTCTGACAAATTAGGTAGATTTAATTTTAATGCAGCATTGCCAATTTTCCGGAAAAACTATTCAAAATTTATTTTAGATGTATTGTTTTAGATACAGAATTTAAAACAAATTTTAATGATAGATTCTTATGAAATTTTATTTTTGAACAGGGTTACCAACATTTCTATTTCTATTTCTTAGTATTTATGTGATAATATCAAAGTGGTCTATATATATATATATATATATATATATATATATATATATATATATATATATATATATATATGTGTTTACCCATATGCTTCCAATATATATATATATATACATATGGGTTTACCTATATGCTTCCAATATATATATATATATATATATATATATATATATATATATATATATATCGTTTATTAGGAAAAGCTACGTCAAACATAAATTTTTGGCAGGTTCATGAACTACAGTCGTACAGGTATATAAATAAATTATAAAAATTATGTACACATTAGATTTTTTGATAAGTTAATTTAATATTTAGACTTCGTTCTTATCAATGGAAAATTTTATATTTAGCTTGTTTCAAAAGTATTTTTAGCGATAATACTTAAATTTTCATCTTTGAATTAAACGATTAATATCTAATAGTATAAATATCAAAGTGAGTAAGTAAGGAGATTTATATAGTATACAATGTGTACAGATACTTAGATAACATAGTGAATCTCAAAATATAATTAATTTTGCAATATCTGTACCTGTACGAGAATTATTCTTGATTTAACTATATTTTTAAAATTTACATTAATTTTTAAAAGTACCTTTATTATTATAATGGGATTATTATTATTAGCTGTATATAGATAAATTTTAAACGATAAATAAATAAAGATAATATAAAAATATTGATTATGAAATTCCATTTTTGTACTTAAAATATTATTTGTTAATTCATTAAATCTGTTACGTCATCGCTATAGATTAGTTTGTCAGGTGTACATTGACTTTAGTCATCACATCACATTCAAGCAATTGCAGTCGAAACATATTTGCATCCTTTTTAATTTTGCACTATTTACAAGTACCTTACGTTACATTATAGGAGTATTACATATTAAAATTTTATTTGGTAATTTGGAAAATATTGAAATTGCAAATTTAATAATTATTTTACGTGAGATTTAACGTTAGCTTGCTCAGGTATTATTTTTTCTATGACTACTTTGAAAAGTTAACATTTTTACCGTCATTTGTCAACTTAGAATTAATGGTTACTAAAGAACGAACAATAAAATAGGTACTTTATCGCTCGTCTGCCATAGCAACACGCATTAAAATGCTATATAATGCCGTGCGCTTAGAAAAATATAATTTTTTTGCTGAAATCTTAATTTATTGAAATAATGCTTACAATAATCTAAAATATTATACTATACAAACACATTATACATAAAGTTTCCTATTCTATGATTTGTGCCGCTATTCTGGTCATCACATTTAAATTTAAAGATCTTTAGCTTAAAGCAAACTTTAACTTAACGACTTAAAGAAATTTAAATAAAGCAATTCTGGTCATGCATCTTTAAGCTTAGCAATTTAAAGAATTTTATTCCTAAGTTGGCAATGCTGTGCACATGCGCAGTATGTTATCTTTAAGTGGAAAACTGTCAAAACGTCAAAACGTGTCCATTTGTATAATAGTAAATTGCTATTAACACTTTTAGGTGGAATGGTATGGAATCGGATCGTTCAGATGCGGATATATATATGGCTTCAATTTATTAATAATGTTAATTACTACTAATTTTTTTAAGCAAAAATCAATTAAAAATTTGTTGTTAGTTATTTCGAATGTATTTAAATTGTCTTGTAATATTTTTCTTTCTATTCTTGTATTGTTCCTATAAAAATAATTTTATTTTATTAAGCCTACATTTAACGAAACATATATATTATTTAATTACTTTTTTTTCAAAATCATCTAGATATAGGAAAACTGCAAACATTTCTATATTCATTTTTATGCAAATATTTTTCACACCAATATAAATTTCAACCTTTTCTGACAACTACTTAAAGTAACCTCAAATTTAACTGTTAAAGCACCTCCCATATACATTTAAATTTAAAGGACTTTAAGCTGAAGATTTAAGCTAAAGTTGTGACCAGAATTGAAATTTACTTAAAGTTCTTTAAATTTAAAGATTTAAGCTAAAGTTTATGACCAGAATAGGGGCATTGATTCTATTCTATGACTTGATTCTATTCTATGATTTAATTATTGTGTAACAATGTTAAAACTGAAAGTGCAGTTTTGACAGTTTTCTATATTTATTCCAGAAGTTTTGCAAGAAAATAGAAAACATAGAAAATATGTGTATACATTTTTTAAAATAGTTTTTATGTATTTAATTATTTATTTTAATCATTGACGTTTTGTGTTGTATCTAAAAATTGACAACTGTTCTCATACATGATTATTGTAAAAATTTACTATGTTTTACGTGTTCCTGATTCCGATTCCTGATTCCATTTAAAATGGAATTAGGCATTTCGTTTGTAGACAGTGGCGAATATTATGGTGGCGCACATTAAACTGTGCGAGAGTTCATTTTCATATCATTTTGACATTTTTCAGAAGACGAAATTCAATATTTTTTCGAAAAAAAAATACATTCATTTTTTCAAAACTATCTACTATTTATGTTTTTTTTTTTTAATGCGATATTTTTACGCCATTATGGTATACAAGTAACGTTGTATTATTTCACGGAGATGCAGCGTACGAGGCAATTATATACGATGTGTCTAAGATAATTATGTACAATGTGTTTTATTGTATACAATGTGATTTTTAAGAATAATATATGCAAGGTATCTGAAGAATTTTATATACAATGTGTAATAATGTAATGTAAATAAATAAAATAATAATATTGGCTGAAGCCCGAGTAGTTGCTTTATTTAGAATATAAAGTTGTAGTCGCGAAATTTAAAAAATATTAAGGACAAATGAAAATTATCACACGACACGACACGCCACGACACGACTGTGTATGTCGTTTAAAATTAAGCTATAATTTATTTTTCAATTTTTTCGAATACAATATTTTCGATATTTGAAGTTCAAGTACGAACGAGTACATAGACAATAACTTTGTTTTAATTATCTTGACACATGCAAACGCACACACCTCCTATTGCGTAGTACAAAGCGGTAAATGTAATAAAATAACATTTAACGCAGTTTGCTAATACGTACGTAGAGCAATATTTACACAGCTAAATACTTGCTGATGAAATTTTATGCAAGAATGCGATTCAACATTGCGTAAAAGTTATTACGCATAGCCTACTTAAAATTAAAAATAGTTCCTCAAAAATACTTGATTCCTAACTGACGTCATAACATAACAAATAATTTATTTCTATTTTTCAATTGCTTTAGGAAAACCCTAAAACAGCATAAACGAAGTTTTTACCTCATAAAGTAACTTATATAACTGCATAATAATAATAAAGTATATATTCTACATTATCAACAAATTATGTTTTGTTATCATTCGAAAAATTTTGCTGACCAATCAGATGGCTCGTTTTGCAGTTACCCAATATACACCCATTTTTTTAGAGGTCACAATATTACGATTCTTTCGTGAAACAATATTATCGTCACGTATATATACAAAATAACAATACAAATGTACATGTTGTTTAAATAGAGAAATAGGTAGTATATTTAAACAATAATTTTTACCATTTCGACTGAAAAGGAAAAGGGTATAGGGTTCGGTACGGTGTCTGTAACATTTTTCAAAATTTAAATATATATATATATATATAGAAATTCTTATGACGAATCCGAACTTATTATTGTTAGTTTAGTTTATGACGGTGTACTAGTATATGTGTCAACTCGCTCGGTCGTTAAGTCAAAATTTTATAATCGCAATTCCTCCTAGACGGTTCAACTTATTTTTTATGAAATTTTCAGCATTTGTTTATTTAATGCTCAAAATTGTTATGTGGTTTTATTTTTTCCAGTGATGCGAACTTTCTGAGAAAAAAATACCAAAAATTTTTAAAATTCAATTCTGGTTTTTTTATTTTTCCGAAATTAATCAAATTTTCATAAAAGATTCTATTAGTGTCCATGTAATTTATATAATTTTAGTGTCGTACAGTGTTGCCAACTTTCTGAGAAAAAGTTACTAAAATATATATATATATATATATATAATATATAATAAATGTATTAAATTTTAGTTATATATTCGATGATTAATGTTATTTTGACATTTATGTTGTTTACTACATATATATATATATATATATATATATATATATATATACATATACATATATATAAAGAATTTATATGTTTCGATAGAATTGTTTTGAAGTACTCCATTTACATGGATTAAATATTTTTCCGGAAAATATTAATTGTAACTATTATTATAATTACTTCTTATAATTACTTTAACAAAGACACATATTATATTATTTATTATTATAAGGAAACCTAATGCAATACATTTAAAACAAATTATTTTACATTATAATTTACAAAAACTAATATTTGCAAATTTATGTCTGAAAATAGGAACTTTTAAATAATAAAATTGCAGCAACTTTATAGAAATTTATAGATAGGTAAATATTTTAATTACATATACTTACAACACACACATAAAATAAAAACAAAATTGTGTTGGACGATGATGGCAAAAAACCGAAGTATGGTTTGTCGTAATTTGAATATGTTATAAGTTAGGAATATTAAAGTTATTTTTCAGAGTTAAAATTGTACAAATTATTATACTTACAAAATACATAGTTAGGAATTTCGATGTATATATTAATAGAACGAACATTCATTAATATCACACTAATTAAACAAAAATTATGAAAAATAGTATATTGTTCAACGAGCATTATCATGACAGCTATAACTCACGAAAATGAGGTTCCCGATACGGGCTGTATACGAGTGCCGTAATTCATCTCACAATCAGTGTACTATAATATAACCATAACATGCAAACAACAACACTGCATCTTTTTATACAACTGTACAATTGAAAAAAATTGATGACATTTGGAAATAATTATAATTTGTCAGTTGCGCGATATGCTTTCAAAAACTGTGAATTATGATTTTATAACTCATGGTTGTGAGTTAAGGATAGTATAGCTCGACAGAATACGTACAGATACAGTATAAATGTAGAAAGTGGCTATTTATACATACGGTATATATACGCAATTGGCTATTTATACATATAGTATTTTTACGCAATTGGCTATTTAGGGTAGGTTAGGTTAGTAGGTTGGTGTAGGTTTTTATTTTTTTTTAGTATGTATAAATAGCCAATTGCGTATACATACCGTATGTATAAATAGCCTCATCCATAAATGTATTATTCAGCAAGAGTATAAAAATAAAAAAAAATTTATATCATTTCTTATAAAAAGTTTCTTTAAATAGTTGATTAGTTCTTTTCTTGCTAACGTAGATAAAGAATGAATAAAATTCGACATTTCGATACTCCACGTATATTATTATTAGAAAAAAATATACAAGTGGCATAAATAATAAACAAACAAAACATAGAAACTAGATTAAAAAATTTATAAATTATTAATTTAAGGAAGTCAAATTGTATTTATATTAGTGCTTTCACAGTGATTGATGTTAATTTTTTCTTTATAAATTTCTATTGCTTCCTTGATCAATTGTTGGTTCTTAAAATTATTTTAGTTTTTTGGAATTTTATATCACGTTGTGCGATAGCGGACTTATCTGGATGGTTTAGACATATTGACTTCTTATATGTTCTGATAATGTAGTAGAAACAGTTCTACTTGTTTGACTTCCTTTAATTAGTCATTTATAAATTTTATAATTTAGTTACTTGTATTTTGTTACCTAGTAACTTGTTTCTATGTTTTGTTTGTTTGTTTTTTCCTGGTGATATACGTAGAGTATATCGAAATGTCGAATTTTAATTAAAAATTATTCAGAACTTTTTTATTTTAAAAATAAATGATTCATTTAATGTAATTAGATTTTTTTTAAGTTGAATGTATTGTTTATTTGCATAGACATAACGACTTAAATTATATGGTTTAGCTAATAGAATTATTCAAATTATTTATTTATATTAGATGTTATTATTAATAATGGGAAACAATTATTTCGCTTTTGCAACAAGCAACAGCCTGTATCTTGGTAACCGTCTGGTTAAGTACATATGTTCGTATAGACATTTTGTCTCCTTTTGACATGAGGAATCTACCATTTCAGTTTGATTCATTAATAATGAATCACCTTGTATATATATGTACACAGGGTGGTTCGAAAAGTTCTCGACTTGACAAGGAAAACGAAGTTTGTAGTTAATCACTTTGGTTTGTAGATGGTATGGACGATTCTTCTTTACCATTGCAGTTAACAGGATCGAAATACTGTAATTGTAATTATCTAAATATAAATGTATTTACATTTACTTGCGTATTTCTTTATTTATGTTTATACTAAAATGAGTTCTGGACTCATGATAATTACATGTTTTTTTGCAATTGCATTTTAATCTTTAGTGTGTTTAGGCATTGAAACAATTAAATATAACTTACGACATCGTCATAAATTTCTTTTACTGTTATCTGTACATTAAAAAAACACAAAAGTGATAAAAAAAAAAAAATAATTTATATAAATTTTATTGTGATTTTCCATTCATTGTTGCAGTACTCATAAAATGCTAATTTTTAATATAAAAAGCACCGTAAATAAATCTATGGTAAATTATCACATCGTAATACCACCACACAATAATAAAAAAATCGAGAAAAAAGACCTGAGAGACAAATGTTCGTTTACACGGATTCTAGTTTAGGGTACATTACGTGGCACTCAACGTGTTAAATTCGGATTATATTTTTGAGCAAAATTCATTTAAATAAATAGGTACTTACACATTTCTTTTAGTTGTAATGTTTATTTGAAATTATGATACATTGTCGGATCTCTATTGAGCATGCGTAATATAGAACTACATTTAAAAATTCTTTAATGAACTGTGACGAAGTGTCACAAAGAAATCGCGAAATATATGTCGACAAATTCATACCAATATTCAAATAAGCACAACAGTATATTGTTAGATACTCATTGTAGTCTCGCGAGAATAATTATTAAGTTATTGCCCTTTCCGCTTTAACGAAATATTCAAAATAAGTTAATAAATTAAATAAGAAGGATCAAAACAAATTAATAAATTAATTTGTTCAATGGACGCATTCATTCCGTCCAACTGCAATTAAAAACGAATCTAACGCCTTACTCTTTCTTATAAACTAATTATAACACTGTTCCCCGCGCGCTATCAAAATTGTTGTATATAAAAGATAGCTTAGCCGAACAGAGGCATAATAATATTAATAAACTTCGACTGATCACACTACACTTCACTATACGTCGAACTTAAAATAGATTAAGTCTTTACTCACATCAAATCAAATATCTCAACCTAACTCGATCAGTTCTGTAAAGTTGTGTAAATAAATTATTACTATAGAATCTGGGCGACTTATTATTTACCAACCACCTGGTACACGACAATATAAACCCGGTTGATTTCTATCTAAAATCAGTCGTTTTAGTGCTAGAGTTATGTACTAAAGAACAACAACAAGAGCGAGATAACCTCTTCAGCAAATCACCAGGTGAGCAATCCTTCGTTTTTATACCGACTGTGAGTCGAAAACCATCTTTTTGGGATTGTAGCGAGATTTTTGAATCTCGCACCGTAAGTGTTTCTCTCATTTACTGTACAGCCAGGGAGTTATTCATCTCTACCAGTCCTGTTATCGCGCTATCAGTCACAATCACAGTACAGCCAGTGAGTTATCTAGCTGTATCTGTCCTGTCCGGTTATCGCGTTATCCGTCACATTTACAGTACAGCCAGTGAAGTGAGTTAGCTAGCTCTGTATCTGTCCGGGGTATCGTGCTGTCCGTCTCATTCACAGTACAGCCAGCTGCACACACTCGGTTACTACGACATCGATCGCATCCTCAGTACAGCAAGCGAGGTTTTCAGCTGCACACACTCACTTACTACAACATGTTTGTAGAAACTTAAAAGAACAATTTCGAACTGATCCAGATTTTCTTTCTAAGGTCATACAGTCGTCACAATCTTCGTCTCGATCAAAGAAAGCCCGTCAAGTCAGGATCTGATCTGATCTGTTTTTTCGTTATTGATCGAATTATTTACAAAAAGTTCGTGAAGCAGAATTCTATCGTGATGTGTTGAGGCTGCTGAGGCAGGATATAAGAAAGAAACGTCCACAGAAGTGGTGCAGGAACGACTGGCTTCTCCACGATGACAGACAATATGCGAGGCCACATACCGCTTTAATCATTATCAGTTTTTAGCAAAAAAATAACACGGACATTGTTTCTCATCCAGCTTACTCGCCCGATTTGGCTTCTTGCGACATTTTCCTCTTTCCAAAAATTAAAATCAAGTTGAAGAGCCGTAGATTTGACACGATAGAGCAGATTGAAGCTGCATCGCACACGATGCTGAACATATTAACAAAACAAGACTTTTAGAATGCATTTCTTTCGTGATAGAAGCATTGGGATCGGTGTTTGCAATCTCAATGTGACATCGGTGAATAAGACTCAACTATTCTGCAATTTTGTTTATTTGTACATTTCGGGAATTTTTGGGTACCATCTCGTATAATATTGTATTGTCATCTGAACTAAACTGTTGAAAATTTTAAAACAAAAGAGAAAAATTTTCTAAGGGTAATCGATTTATTTCTATTGTAATGTGTATTTTTTTTACGCATTCATTTAGTAATAATTTTTTATTTCAGAGAGGTAAAAATTTTAATTTTGCTCTTAAAAGCGTAAAATAATAATCTACAGTTAGAATTTTATTTTTATTTAATCAAAAATATGAATTTTCACCTTTCAAATAATAATATTTTATAAAATTTTCTCTAATAAAGTGTATTATTTAAATTTTAATCTTTTAAAAGGTAAAATGTAGTCTTTTAAATAAAAATAATGCACATGATATGGGTAAAATAAATAAACTGATATAGACCAGTTTGTTAAGATCTACGCTGTTTAGTATGATGCGCGATTTGTGCTTGTCAGTGCGTACCGATGCGATAGTTCAAATCAAACAGCGCACGAAGATTGGGTATTATCAGGTACTATTCACTGTTTATTGCAGTTTATTCAGGAAACTAATAAAAATTTTAACTCTTATGCCCGGTAATATAAAGGACCAAATAAAAATAAAATAGTTATTTGTTAAATAAATTTACTCTACAAATAAATATTATTTCTGTATTATAAAGCAAATAACCAAATAAAATAACTATTCTTGAAATAAATTGCGAGTGTTACCAATGTAATAATGCTTTTACTTTGTAGCATACTAAATTTTTTAAACAGAAACTTAAATCAGCATAATTATTATTAAAATTTATTTCATTTGTTTTGAAAATAAAATATGAACAATACAAATAATTGTTTTATTTTAATTTATTAAATTTAAAATTATATTTTTAAAGAATTGTTATTGAATATTTGGTAACACTGCCTGCATGAGACAAAATGCACTCTGCTAGTAAATTGCGTTAGTGGGGTTATGGTTATGTATATTTGGAAATGTCAAAGTACTATTACGAAATAAACGACAAAAATATCAGTAAAAAACGCGAACGGGGTAAAAATTACACAGAACAAGACAAAGAAAATTTAATACAAATATTAAAACAATATATTGATATTATTGAAAATAAAAAAAACCTTAAAGTTGCCATAAAATACAGCGCTTGTGCCCAAACAGGCAATCGTAGTGGCAGCCAACTAAAATTATTATACGAATGTATAAAGAAAAAATGTCGCCAAGTAGATATTTAGTCTCAAATTCATTATTTTCGAATTGAGCTCTTAATAACGAATTATTGAATATGTGGTTATCGTGAGCAGAACCTGGCCACTTCGCTACAACGTCTCTTATTTTTAACTTGGCTTCACATATACCATTTGTACGTTGATTGAGAACCATCCTTTTCTATTCCTAAATATTTCACCATTGTTTCAGACGATCTAGACATTTTCTTTAAAATCATTAAAATTATATATTAGATATATTTTATTTTCTCTGTCGCATTTCAATGTTTAATTGAGAATACATTTATTTTGAAATTGTTTAAAATAATACAAATTAATATATAATGACATATCTATATTAATAAATAAAAATAAAATCTTAATTATATTTTAAGTATATACTTTTATTTTTACATATATTTTACTATTATAACCTAAAACTTACAAAAATATAACCAGTCAACTGATTTATTCAAGAGAATAAAATTTATTTCCATGTATTTCGACCAAATAAAATTTATCAGTTTATTTACTAGATTTATTCGACAACTAAATTTATTTTTCGTTTATAATACAGAAATCTACCGAATAAATCGATTTATTTGGGAAGTAAATTTATTCAGTCCTTTATAATACCGGGCATAAGTGTACTGAGTATTAGTTACTGAATTGGTATTAGTTATTGAATACCGAGTATTCAACAACACCCTTGAACCTACCATAGAATTGAATTAAAATAAGAGAAATCGTAAAGCAAACTATGAAAGTTTTGTCCGTTCGTAAATTTTAGCATCATTTGACAATGTTATGTTCGCTGATATTGTACTAGTACCAGTTAGTCGTATTTCACGTTATATAAAACGGTAAATCAAAATAATTTAATTTATAAAGAAAGTTTGCAAATTCATTAACAAACAATACATCGTATCTAGAAATAAATATTTTATTTGATTTTTGGAGTAATATATATTGGATTTATTTACATTATACAGCAGCAATGTTTTTTTTTTTTTTTGTATTTTTTACTAACATATGAAATATGTAGTTTGTTGTATGTAATACTAGTTTTATTCATATGTTTATGAATATTGTTATGTTTATAACTATTATATTATTTGTATAAAACTATACGTAAAATTAACTATTATACTAAAAAAGTGTATTATTATTACCCTTATATATATATATATATATATATATATATATATATATATGTATATCAAATATAAGCAAGTGGAGAGTCCCTGGTTCGATCCCAGGTCGAGGTGATATGAGTTTTTCATTTTTAGTTTAATAGTTGTTTCATGCTTATATTTGATATACTCTCATATTTGTTCTTTACAACCATTATTTCTCACTTATATATATATATATATATATATATATATATATATACCTATATATATATATATATATATATATATATAAACATTAATTTATTAACAATAACAATTAAGTCTTTCATATCATACTTTGCTTCCCTGAAGAGGCCACAAATGTGTGGCGAAATATTGGACTTGCAATAAATTGATAGATATTTTAATCGGTGTAGCCGAGGTGGGCCATCGGTAGGGGGTCTCTTAATCTGGGTGTCCGACTTGGGCATTTTAATCCCTTACGTTGTAGATGTCCTCCTCCTCCTCGGCCTTGGAGTTAGAGATTAGTATTCTTTTAATAACCGAAGCGTGAACATCAATTATTTAACTTTTACTAATAATGGAAGTAAATCGCATATTCAGTCAGAAGGGCCGTGAATTGCTACTTATTAACAATTTTAAGTTTTGTGTATCTACAACAACAAGCGATGGAATACGATGGCGGTGTACAAATAAAAAAAATCGATGTACTGCTAAAGTATATACAACTCGCGAGTTTAAAATAATAAATTGTAACCTACTTCATAATTACGAAGAAGAATTGAACATTGAAAGGCAGGCGCTAAATAATAGTGTCAAAAGGAAAGCAGTCACCGACCTTAATGAAAAACCGTCCAAACTAATTCATTTGGAGCTTCAAAAAAACTTTAGTGATAAGCTAACTTGGAACGATATTGACCGTTTGCGGAAAAATATGGGGGCGTGTAGACGCAATGTTGTTCCAAAGTTACCAAAGTCGCAAGATAAAATATTTGATTCTTTGTCGACTCTTAACCTAACAACAAATAAAAATAAAGAATTTCTAATAAAATATATATTTCATAAATTTAAAGTTTTTATTAAGATCGCGTATGATAATTTAAATGTAAAAATAAAAACAGGTACAGGTAAAAAAATGCCCAAGTCGGACACCTTTACCTACCCTTACGATTGCAAGGGATTATCTCAGGTACAATGCCCATCTCGGCTGCAGCCATTTTAATGCTTGCATTTTAATTATCTGTTCAATACATTACCGTATCCCGTTATAAAATTTTCGATTTAATATATATATATATATATATATATATATAAAACAAAAATATTTCTAGAGGTAATTTTTACGATTTTTTAAAAAAAATTATTACCCTTTCATTTTCATAGCGACCTATAATTTTTACTCTTTAAAGTGCTTCTTTTCTTATATATATGTAGATACTAAAAGAAGCTAAAAAAAATCGAACAGTGTATGTTTGTAAAGTTTCTAGTCGATTGAATACGTAGAAGTGGATGAATATTGGATTATAAGATTTAACTTTAACAAGTAAAGTTAAATAAAATATATAATAATGTAGGTACCTACATAGTTTGCAATTTGGAAAATAAACTAAAGATAAATAAGTAATAGAGATTTTCACATAGCGTCAAAAATAAATGACATTTAATTCAGCTATACAAGTGCATTACTATTTTGAAGGTGTCGTTTATAGAGCAGAATTTAGAATCTAAATTTATAAGAACTAGTTTATTTACCTCTTGTATGAACGAAAACATTTAGTTTCAAATATGGTAAATATATTAAAAACTTAAATAATGCGTATATAAATAATAATAATAATTAAATATTCTAATAAATTGTTTAAAAATATTTTTTAACAACTAATTGTAATAATAAAATAATTACTTACTTTTATAGTGCAGAAAAAAGAATAATTAATACTGAGCAAATCAAATTAGAATATAACAAGATTAGAAGTATATGGGTAAACCCATATATAGACTACTTTGACATTTCTCGGAAAGTTGGCAACACTGTATTTTAATAATATTATAATTTATGTGGGCAATAGGAGATACTTTTCTGAATAAATAATGTAGCCACAATGAATTTTTTAAAAATTTTGTGTTTTTTTTTTCTCGATAAGTTGGCAACACTGTATTTTGTTAAAATTGCATAATATATTTAGGCTCTAGGAAAAACTTTTATAAATATTTGATTAAAATCGGTTAAATAAAATGGTCAAAATAAATTTTTTTAAATTTTACTAATTTTTTTCTCGGAAAGTTGGCAACACTGTATTTTGTTAAAATTACATAAATTATATGAATACTAGGAGAATCTTTTGTAAAAATTTGAGTAAAATCGGTTGAAAAACATGGCCAGAATAAAATTTTTAAAACTTTAGTAATTTTTTTCTCGGAAAGTTGGCAACACTGAATATTAATAAAATTATGTAATTAATGGGAGCATTAGGGAAATCTTTTCTGAAAATTTGATCAAAATCGGATAAATAACGTAGCCAATATGAATTTTTAAAAACTTTAGTAATTTTTTTCTCGGAAAGTTGGCATCACTGGAAAAAAACAAAACCACATGACCATCTTGGGTACTAGACAAATTTATCCTGAAAATTTCATTAAAATCGGTTGAACCGTCTAGGAGGAGTTGCGGCCACAAAATTTTGACTTACGACCGAGCGAGCGAGCGAGCGAGCGAGCGAGTGAGCGAGCGAGCTGACGACGCACACACATACACCCACATAAACTAAGTTCAGATTCGTCATCTACAGGCTATATGAAGGATTTCTATACAATTTTTTTTTTTTTTTGAAAATGTTACAGACACCGTACCAAACGCTTAACTACTTTTCCTTGCAGTCAAAGTAGTAATAATGCAATTATATCTGTTTGTGCTTTCAAATGGCGATCTTTTGCAGTGAACCAGATAAAATTAATTTAAAAAAATCATATTTGATAAAAGTAATATTTTGTGCGATAATTATTATGTCAAGTGTCAACATATTTATTAGTTTTGATCTTAGAGCAGGTGATAAATAAACTATATTCTAGATAGGTCACAAAAAAAAAATTTTATAAAAGTATGTTTGTTTATATCTCGTATTTATTTTTTGTTATAATAGTTTTAAAATTAATATATATATATATACAGGGTGAGTCTGGGAAGACGCCCAGTCTTCTTAATTTCTTTATTATACGTAATAGAAAATTTTCTCTCCTATAAAAATAGATATTTTTGCTAGAGCCAGGTTTACACTATACGACTATCAACTTTTTTTTTTTAAATGCAAACCTAGATTTGTTTTATTTAAGTATAAAACAACAATTTTTCCTCTTTTCAACGATGTATAATTTTATGTATAAATTATAAGAAAAAAATCGAAAAAATACGATAATTGAGAAATAAGAGAAATTGTTTTTATTTAAAAATTCTTAGGCGACTATGGGAATATAAACAAATGTACAAGATAAAACAACTAAATTAGGTCAAACAACTTGGTAAGGTAAAACCTACTTAAAACAAATGTTCAAAATTACATCCCCGTTCCCTTATACAAACATTCAATCGTTGAATGAGGTGTGCACGTACATCCATCAGCATGTTCGGAGAAATATTTTGGAAAGCGATTCGAATACGCTGTTTCATATCTTCTTTATCTACAGGTTCTTCCTTGTATTGTATTGTTAATAATTTAGTTGTTTGACATTATTATGTTTTGTCGCCTAAGAATTTTTAAATAAAAACAATTTCTCTTATTTCTCAATTATCGTATTTTTTCGATTTTTTTCTTATAATTCATACATAAAGTACATCGTTGAAAACAGAAAAAAATGCTGTTTTATATTTAAATAAAAAAATCTAGGTTTGCATTTAAAAAAAAAAGTTGATAGTCGTATAGTGTAAACCTGGCTCTACAAAAATTTCCATTTACAGCATCGAATAGTATATTTCAAATAATAAAACTTTTATAGGAGAGAAAATTTTCTATTACGTATAATAAAGAAATTAAGAGGGGGGGGGGTCTTCCCAGACTCACCCGGTATATATATATATATATATATATATATATATATATATATATAATTCATTAATCTGGTTAGTTGATAGATATATCATTTAAATACAGGTCGAGGCGATATGAATTTTTCATTTTCAGATTATTCCTTTATGATTATATTTGAGTATTAACTGTATTTAAATGATATATCTATCAACTAACCAGATTAATGTATTATATATGATTGAACTATTGCACGAACCTACACCTTTCATAAGTATAGTTCTTATATGCATTTAGACATTAAAAATTAATGATATTGCGTATTTGTTGACTATGAAAAATTATGAATAGAATGTGTACTGAAAATGATTAGGTTTCATTCGCTTGATCTGTAATGTCCGCGATAGCTCAGTGGTAGAGCATTCGCCCGGCAAGCGGAAGGACCCTGGTTCGATCCCAGGTTGAGGCGATATGAATTTTTCATTTTCAGATTATTCCTTTATGATTATATTTGAGTATTAACTGTATTTAAATGATATATCTATCAACTAACCAGATTAATGAATTATATATGATTGCATTATTGCACGAACCAACACCTTTCATAAGTATAGTTCTTATATGCATTTAGACATTAAAAATTAATGATATTGCGTATTTGTTGACTATGAAAAATTATGAATAGAATGTGTACTGAAAATGATTAGGTTTCATTCGCTTGATCTGTAATGTCCTCGATAGCTCAGTGGTAGAGCATTCGCCCGGCAAGCGGAAGGACCCTGGTTCGATCCCAGGTCGAGGCGATATGAATTTTTCATTTTCAGATTATTCCTTTATGATTATATTTGAGTATTAACTGTATTTAAATGATATATCTATCAACTAACCAGATTAATGAATTATATATGATTGCACTATTGCACGAACCAACACCTTTCATAAGTATAGTTCTTATATGCATTTAGACATTAAAAATTAATGATATTGCGTATTTGTTGACTATGAAAAATTATGAATAGAATGTGTACTGAAAATGATTAGGTTTCATTCGCTTGATCTGTAATGTCCTCGATAGCTCAGTGGTAGAGCATTCGCCCGGCAAGCGGAAGGAGGACCCTGGTTCGATCCCAGGCAGAGCAGTTGGCTAGCGTCCAGCAGGTCCTGGGTTCGATCCCCAGACGAGGCAGTTTGACAATTGTCCAGCAGGTCCTGGGTTCGATCCCCAGACGAGGCAGTTTGACAATTTTTAATTTAATTTTCAAATTAATTTCGGTGTGTATTTATTCAACTATTAAAATTAATACTCTGCTGACAGGCAACAACATACTCTTACTTATACATATACCGGGTGTCTACTTTTTTTTTGTTACATAGGGAATACAATGCTAAAATTTTCATTTGGTGATAAATTTTCCCCTAATTATTATAGAACAAAAGTACAAATACAAAAGTTGTTTAGAATTCAAAAATGCATCAAATGATGCCAAATTTATCAATATAGGATGTTCCGATCAAGAATTAGAAGCAAATTAAAATTTCCATTTTTGCGCTCTTTACATCAAAGTGCCATGGAAATTAAACAAATAATTTCATTTCTTCTGGAGTTTGAGTTTGACAGATCGTATTTATTTTATTGTTACGTTCTGTATTATTATCATTATTATTGAAAATAATGAATAAACTTAAGGTAAATGAAAAAGTTCAGTGCGTAAAATGGTATTTTACTGGAAATTCGATACGACGAGTAAGAGATTTATTCAGCGCTTTCTTTGAAAACCGTCCCATACCTTCCGCTATGACTATTCGTAGGATAATTAAACAATTCGAAGAAACTGGAAGTGTGTTAAAACGTTGTAAAAATTGTAGAAAAATCAACGCAGAAGATCAGGAGGAGAATTTAAATCAAAATGCAATTAAAGAAAATACATTGAATATACTTTTGTGTGTAACGGAAAACCCAAATGTTAGTGTGCGTCAACTTGGTGCTGAATTAAATTTGCATCCTTCAACAATACATAAGGTACTAAAAAATGAAAAATATCATTCTTATAAATATTCCACGCACCAAGAGATATTTGAAGCGGATAAAATGGCTAGAAGCGAATTTAGTAACATTATTATGGAAAAATCCAATTTAGACAGAAACTTCTTGAAATCTATTTGTTTTACTGACGAGTCTACGTTTACTTTACACGGCGAACCTAATACACAAAACTTTAGAATATGGAGCCAAACAAATCCTCATTTAATGGTAGCAACACGTACCCAATATCCAGAAAAAGTTAATGTATGGGCTGGAATTTTTGACAGGTGTATAATTGGGCCATTTTTTATTGAAAATAATTTAAACAACGAAAAATATTTGGATATGTTGCAAAATCATATTGGTCCGCAGTTAGAAGAGTGTGCAACTCAAGATAATGTTGTCTGGTATCAACAAGACGGATGTCCGGCACATTACAGCTGCAACATTAAATTATATTTGGATCAATGTTTTCCAAATTCATGGATTGGTAGAGGTGGTCCAATTAATTGGCCAGCTAGATCGCCCGATTTAGCACCGTGCGATTTCTTTTTATGGCCATATTTGAAGGAGAAAATTTATAAACGACATATCAAAAATCTTGTTGATTTGAAAAATGCCATTGTTGAAGAGTGCAATAATATAACACAAACACAATTAAGCTCTGTACGTCACGAATTTTATAACAGATTAGGTTATTGTTTGGCAGTTAATGGCGATTTATTTGAACATTTAATTTAAATTGTTAGTTTCGTTTTTGTTCTCCTATATCTTGTATTCATGAATTTTTCTGTTTTATAGGTATATTGAATATTGTAATAAATAAAGAAAGTTTTACGGAGTTCAGCTATTTACTATTTATTAAACTCTTATCCGACGTTTCACTGCACAACTTACAGCATCCTCAGGGATAAGTTTAAATTATTATAATAAATATATTAGGCATAATGCCAGTCATCTAATTCAAATGTATTGTTTTTATAACTTGAAGTTAATAAATAAATTAAACAATTACTTAAAATTATAATGGAGACATTCACAATTTAAAACCACAGCTAGTACGTAGTGTACAGCCGAGTAAAATACCCTTTCATTGTAATAAATAATAAATACTTAATACTTTTTATACTTAATAGCTTTTCATTTACATTAAGTTTATTCATTATTTTCAATAATAATAATAATAATAATAATAATAATAATAATAATAATAATACAGAACGTAACAATAAAATAAATACGATCTGTCAAACTCAAACTCCAGAAGAAATGAAATTATTTGTTTAATTTCCATGGCACTTTGATGTAAAGAGCGCAAAAATGGAAATTTTAATTTGCTTCTAATTCTTGATCGGAACATCCTATATTGATAAATTTGGCATCATTTGATGCATTTTTGAATTCTAAACAACTTTTGTATTTGTACTTTTGTTCTATAATAATTAGGGGAAAATTTATCACCAAATGAAAATTTTAGCATTGTATTCCCTATGTAACAAAAAAAAAGTAGACACCCGGTATATTCCGAGTGAATTGTCATTTGGACACAAAACTGAATAATTACTATTAATCTTTCATATGAAATCCACCTTGTATTCTCGTTTGCGAATTGTGAATGTTTACTTGGCATGATTTAAAAAATTATGAATACTTTACATTGATTAAAAATTGTTGGCTACTTGTCTGGGTCTCGTTAGCGCAGTGGCAGAGCAGTTGGCTAGCGTCCAGCAGGTCCTGGGTTCGATCCCCAGACGAGGCAGTTTGACAATTTTTAATTTAATTTTCAAATTAGTTTCGGTGTGTATTTATTCAACTATTAAAATTAATACTCTGCTGACAGGCAACAAAATACTCTTACTTATATATATATATATATATATATATATATAATAAAAAATGTTGACTTTATATAAATGTTTAAAGGAAAATTATTGGGATTAGAAGTCAAAACAGAATATGATATTAATAACTCAATTCATTGTATACGTTGCGAGCTTTCGGAGGTTGCTTGTCTCCTTCATCAGGCTGACCTATTTATTGTACAATACAAAATTATGTTAAAATACAATCAAATCTAATTAGTAATTACAATGTAAAATGATTTAATAAACTTACAATGGTAGAGAATTCTGTGTGTTCTTTATCAACAATATTTAGAAATTATGTCCAACATGGAAAAACCAATCCAGATACCAAAACAGTGTTTTTTTGGAATAAGATTAAAATTAAAATACCATTAAATATATAACAATTTGTACGTCAAAAATTAAAATTGTATTCTTATATATAAATAAAAATAAAAATAAAAACTAGTTATAAGTAATTGTCAGTAATATAAAAATTCTTAAATTTTTTCTTTACAATACCAAATGTAAAAGACGTTAGACACGAATTAATTTTTAATTACTACGAAGGTTGATAAAAATAAATTTTTTATTATCAACTGATTTTTTAGAGGGAAAATTATAACCAACCTAAAATTAGTCACGTGACATATAACGACGCACTCATGTCAATAACAACATAACCTATGTTTTAATCACAACAAATTTAGATGACAACACACGCTTCACGCGCAACAGTCAGATTGTTTATCACTGAAACCCAAACAACTAAGTAATATCACGAGATGAACCATTACTTTTATTCACAAACGTAAGTAGAAAGTCATATATTATACTGAGGTGTTGAATATCAGCGCGCTTGTTTACACTCATGCTATCTGTTTTAATATAGATCATTTCTAAAAGCGATTTTTTTTATCAACCTTCGTAGTAATTAAAAATTAATTCGTGTCTAACGTCTTTTACATTTGGTATTGTAAAGAAAAAATTTAAGAATTTTTATATTACTGACAATTACTTATAACTAGTTTTTATTTTTATTTTTATTTATATATAAGAATACAATTTTAATTTTTGACGTACAAATTGTTATATATTTAATGGTATTTTAATTTTAATCTTATTCCAAAAAAACACTGTTTTGGTATCTGGATTGGTTTTTCCATGTTGGACATAATTTCTAAATATTGTTGATAAAGAACACACAGAATTCTCTACCATTGTAAGTTTATTAAATCATTTTACATTGTAATTACTAATTAGATTTGATTGTATTTTAACATAATTTTGTATTGTACAATAAATAGGTCAGCCTGATGAAGGAGACAAGCAACCTCCGAAAGCTCGCAACGTATACAATGAATTGAGTTATTAATATCATATTCTGTTTTGACTTCTAATCCCAATAATTTTCCTTTAAATATATATATATATATATATATATATATATATATATAAATGTATTTTATACGGTATTTTAGAACAATGCCGTATAGAAGAGCTACACGTAATATTGTCAAGAGAGTTTTAAAGTGCATAGAAGACGGTGGTAGGATTTTTGAACATTTGCTAATATTTGTGTGTTTTATTTCAATATTCAATAAATATAACAATCAATAAGTTATTTGAATTTCATTAACAGTTTTTGGTAGGCTTTTTTTGGGTAATATTTAAACAGCTGTATCTTTACAACCATTGAGAATTGGACTCTGCCTACTGAAATTTGTTATGACATGTCATTTTGTATGATAGAAGATTGTTATTTTGAATCTTTAAGATTAAAGCATACTTTTCCAATTTTTTTTTAAGTTTCTGAACATTTTATGCAGTATTTCTGCTGAAATATTGGCGATTTTTTTATTTGAAGCTAAGTTCAAGTTTTTATTAACTGTTTGAGATTTCTTAATAAACACTCTTGATTTGAAATAAGTAAGTCTACAGGAAGTAATCACAGATTGAGAGATCAGGAGGACGTGTATGTAGGCTAGGATGACATATTTTGAGAAATGACTTGTGCGGAGAACTTGTTGCTGACAATATACATTAAATATCGGACCATAGCCGTAGTAGGTACCATCTTGCTGAAATCAGATCGGCAATCAATTCGGCACAAATTTCGCTTATATAATGTATACGACTAGGTTAATACATGAGTTTGTCATGACTAGCCAAAAATGGAAAAGTGTATTTGCTTTGCCGTGATCTAGTGACGTAGTTGGTTAACGGCGCGGCGCGGCGCCTACTGCGATAGTAGGAGATTCCGGGTTCGAATCTCAGTGAGGTCAAATACATTTTCTCAAAATTTATAAATTAACTAATGATATAATTAATTTGCTAGGTACGTTAAAGGATTCAAATATTAAAATTAATATTCGTTTTCACGTCTTTGAATTCTAATAAAATAAAATAAACATTAAATAAAACTGCTTTAGGCTAAAGTTCTTTATTAATATTTATTTATAATCGAAGAACTCAACGTCCGTCTTTATCAGGAAAACTGATACAAATGACATTTATAGTAAATAACATAGAAACAAGTTATTAGATTAATACATGAGTTTATCATGACTAGTAAAAAATGGAAAAGTGTGTTGTTTGCCTTGTTGTGATCTCGTGGCATAGTTGGTTAACGCGCCTACCGCGATTTTAGGAGATTTATAAATTAACTAATAATATAATTAGTTCACTGTTTGTGTTAAAGCATTCAAATGTTAAAATATATTAACCTAATACTATAATAAAAATGCACGTCGCAATTTCGAATTGATCTAGTGGCGCTAAAAAAAAGTTTAAGTGCACAATAAAACGATGACATCACAAACGGAGGATTCCACCAACATAGGCCAATCATAGTCTAGATTGAAGTAATTCGAAAGAATCGTTTGAAAGCGGTTTATTATTTAGCGTGATTCACAAATTATAATTAACTATACATATTAGAACTTTAATAACATAAGTAGGTATGTGGAATTAGAAAAAATCATTTAATAATTTCAAATACTGTAAAGTCATAATTGTTCTTATTCATAAAAGTTACATATGTATGTAGTTTTCCTTTCAATTTTAAAAATATTTTTGCACGCAAATTTCAAAATCTGACGTTTCATACTAATTGCTTTTAAGTTTTGTAGAAAATTAATGAATAACAATTAAAACACAATTTTAATTTTAATTATATTTATTTTTATTTGTAAATAGAAATATACAAAAATGGTGCAGTGTAATGGGGTCATTTTCTAATTTCTAAATTTTATATGTTCTAGGTACATTATTTTTTTTTCTACAATGTATTTAGAATAGAAAAAGTAAAAATTTTAAGCTTGTCTAAAATTTATTGAACAATTTGATTTATTGATATAAAGTTGATTGATAGGGTAATGCTTATCTAATTTATTCATGATAATAATTCAATAATTATATTTTTTTAGTTATGCTACTTTCAGAACAAAACAGATATTTCTTTCAAAATATCGCCAATTATTTGGACAATATTTCATTGGTTTACAAATATCATTGGTTTATAAATATTGTCACTACTCTGTATTTACATTTTGCACAATGTTAAAACACAGGATAATATTAAATTAAAAATTACAAAAAATGTGCTCAGTAACATTATGCTTTCTATTCCGGCACGTAAACCTTAATACAAGTTTTGAAATTTCTTGGCTGTCTCTCTTTAATGCGTGCCCAGTGCCCTATCCATTTCTATTTCCATTTTCTTATTTGCTTGGAGATTTCAGGCTGATTATTATTATTATTATTTATCTTTTTCAATTTTATTATTATTATTATTATTATTATATTATCAATATTTTAATACGTTTGAAGAAAAAGAATATTTTCCAAGTATCGACCGTTCCACTAAAAACTGATTTTAGTTGATATATCATGTGAACCAAAACAATTATTTCGATCAGTGATCAGGTTCAAACAAAAGAAAATCGAATTGCGCGTGAGGATTTAAAAATAAAAATGTAAAATTTAATGGATGAGGCTATTTATACATACGGTATGTATACGCAATTGGCTATTTATACATACAGTATGTATTCGCAATTGGCTATTTATACATACAGTATGTATACGAAATTGGCTATTTATACATGTGGTATGTATACGCAATTGGTTATTTATACATATAGTATGTGTATACAACTGGCTATTTATACATACGATATGTATTTGCAATTGGCAAATTTATACATACTTTATGTTTATGCAATTGGCTATTTACAGATTTACATATACTGATTGTATGTGCTATTATTACAATTAATATTTTGATAAAACTACACAATTATAAATAATAATTATAGTTTTATTTATTAAAATTTATTTACAATATTGTTCAATAAAGTAATACATATACTATAAAGTATCATTAAATCAGAGAAATAAATATAAAGTAAAATAAATATAAATAAAAATAAAGTAAACTAAATATATTATTTTTTATTCTGTATTTTAATTATTTTATTTTTGTAAAAAGTGGTCTGCTTAGTTTTTCTCTTTGGACGTCCTTTGGATTTAATTTTGGATGAGGCTATTTATACATACGGTATGTATACGCAATTGGCTATTTATACATACTAAAAAAAAACCCTAAACCTAAACCAACCTACTAACCTAACCTACCCTAAATAGCCAATTGCGTAAAAATACTGTATGTATAAATAGCCAATTGCGTATACTTACCGTATGTATCAAGCTACTGCACCTACAAAATGAATATAATTGCACGGCAGACGGCACTCATAGCTACTTTCCTGTCCCCAGCGGAAAAGTTCATTTTAATACAATATTACAGGGGTGTTCGGTTTAGCTGAATGCGTGGTTTTGGCGTTGCTAACTTGTACACATGCGTATGTATAAATAGCCAATTGCGTATACATACCGTATGTATAAATAGCCAATTGCGTATACATACCGTATGTATAAATAGCCACTTTCAAATTTAATAGTTTCTGGTCAGTAACGTCTTATAAATAAAGGCAGACATATTGGTTCGGAGTAGGGTTACCAGATTTTAGAAAACCCACAATAGGATAATACGATAGACAGATTGTCAGTATTCTCAAATGATCGTTTTTGTAAATCACATACATATGTACATCTGTGAACAGATATACAATTTTGCCAGTCAGGTGTGTATTCAAGAATTTTTAAACTATCGTTGACAAGTTTGTCTAAGTTTAAATTAGAAATGATTAATAGTGTAGATTTGCTTTCATAACGATATTTTAGCGAAAATAAACTAAAATAATTGCATATATTAAACACTTTCAATTTTGATAACTTTAACAGTTTAAATATAGGACGGCGGACAGGGACGGATCTAGCTTTTTGGGGGCCCAGGGCTTAAAAATACCAAGGGGCCCTACACGTTTCAAAAAAAATTGTTTTCTTTTTCTTTATTGGCTTTGACTCACGCCTTCGCCATTGACTATAAAAAAATTTAAAAAATAAAAGACAGTATTAAAGGTTATAATTATTATTTATTACATTTTTATTAAATACTCGTATATGTATTAAGAAGTACACACAAGGATATTAAAGTACAATCACAATTATTTATTGCATTTTCATTAAACATATATTAAGTACAATCTCAATGAAATTTTTTGTGTTTCGATCTTTTCTCTTATAAGCCCTGCTTGGTATAGAATATAATAGGTATGTGTCCGAGAGGTTGGAGCCCCTTGCGGATCTGGGGCTCAGGGCTATAGCCCTATTAGCCCATATGTAGATCCCTCCCTGACGGCGGAACACATATTGTAGAACTGTCCTACCGAAAATAGGACGTCTAGCAAGAGGTATTTTAGTGCAAAAGTGCTGTTCTGATATTATGGCATGTCAACTAAAAACTAAGTGGCCGGTCACTTGAATGCTACTGTTGTCTCATTTAACCAAAGTCATGTATATTCTAGTTTACTTAATGTCGTGATCTTCATACATTGCAGCTTAAATGGGATATCCTGTATAACGTTTCAAACATACGTTTCAGTAAAACTCTTATAATAAACATTATTCGCCAAAATGTCCGCATCATATGGCAAAAATTTCATTATTCGTTTTGGTGCTTGTCTAAAATTAAAAATGCTCTAGCCGAAAGTTCTGATAACACTTTCGGCATAAGTCACATTAAACAATTAAAGAAAAATTCAGGTAAACTTACTTTATTTAACATTAATTATATTAAAATAAAATGGCTTCCGATTCTCGTTCTGTATTAATATTTATTAATAATTGACGTACTCAACGTACATTAGGAAAAAAGATACAGAGGACATTTACAGTAAATAAACAGAACAAAATAAGTAACTAGATCAATAAATACATACATGTATTTAATAATTTAATCATTATTTGACAATAATATCACTCGCCTAATGATATTATTACTTAAAATTTATCATACAGTTAAATGTTGTTAAAAAGTTTAATAATTTTTAATAAATAAATGCTGCTACTTTAATGCAAAGTTGCTATATTTTCTCAAATTTATCATATTCAATACAAAAATGTCAGATTAAAAGAAGTCAGTTAAGATGGTTCGGACATCTTGAGCAAATGCCTAATGAACGTTTGGTTAAAAAATTTATGTAAATGATTTTGAAGCTATACGTTTTGCGTGGGCATCCGATGAGTAGTTGTAGTGGTATGATTGAAAGTGTTTTGCGTGAGCGGAAGTTTCTAAATAGTACGAATAGAAGAGCATGTATGAGAGGAATTATGAATGTGGATGAAGCTGAAGTTGCTTTTCTGAATAGGGATGTTTGGAGGAAACTGATTTCGGAGTAATAGAATAATAGTTTGTGCCACATCTTTTTGTGTACATGGCGTACTTGTGTATGTATGTATGAGTATAAATGCTATGAATTAGAAACTTTCAATATAAATACATGTATTTAAAAAATGTTTATTTAAATATTGAATTTTGTATATGCGTCAAAATTTTTCCAAATAAAGTAAGTTTACCTGAAATATTTTTCATTATTGTTTAATTTGATTTATACCGGAAGTAATATCGGTACTTTCGAATAGTGCATTTTTAGTTTTTAGACAAGATCAAAAGTCTCGTAATAATAATTTTCAAAAAACATATAATATTTTTTTTTCTCATATGATGCAAACTTTTTGGCGGACGCTGTATATCAGAACTGTCATAGAATAATTTATTTTTGGATTTATATTATTTGTGTAAATTTAATTTTACTTTTATAATTGACTAACTTTTTAATACATGCTGTAAATAATTTTATTTTTATATAATATCTTTATTTAGTTAGAACAATGGAATTGATTTTATAATGCCAACTTTCTGAGAAAAAAATTAATAAAGTTTTTAAAAATTCATTGAGGCTACATTGTATATCCGATTTTGTTCACATTTTTAGAGAAGATTCTCCTAGTGTCCACATAAATTTTACTTAAATTTTCACCAAAGATTCTCCTAGTTTCTATACAAATTATATAATTTCAACAAAATACAGTGTTGCCAACTTTCCGAGAAAAAATTACTAAAATTATAAAAAAATCATTATGATCACGTTATTTAACCGATTTTAATCAAATTTTTAAGAAAGATTTTCCTAGTATCCGCAAAAATTATGCAATTTTAACAAAATACAGTGTTGCCAAGTTATCGAGAAAAACTTACTAAAATTTTTAAAAATTCATTATGGCTAAAAAAAAAGTTATTCCCATTTATTATCATTTATGTGATAATGTCAAAGTGTTGTATGGGTTTACCCATATACTTCTAATCTTGTTATTACTACTTTGACTGTAATGAAAGAATGATCCAATTTTTTATTCGATTTTTTTTTATATAGAGTTGATCAATATGTTTTCAATGTTTTTTTATAATTTATAATAGTAACAGATCTGTAATTATATTTATAAATATGCAATTAATTTTACTGTCGTTATCGTCATATACAAATGTAAATATAAATAACAAGAAATTATTCATGGAAATATTGTAATTTTGCTTTATTAATGATCATATTACGATGAACAAATAATGACCGTATTCTCACCTCATTTTTAAAAATGATTTTTATCAAAATTACTTTTGACGTTTATTTAAAATTATTTATTAAGCATTTTTTAGTTTTTTTTGAATTTTATATTAGATATGCAAAAATATATCAAAAATAGAAATACTGTTCATATTTGATAAGAGGCAGAAGTAAAAATTTATTTTAAAATAAAAAAGATGCATTTTTTCATAAACAAAAACGGTTGGAATACGGGGCCGTTGTTTTCTTTAGAAATATTAATATTAGAAAATGAACAGTTTTTTTTTATTAATATTAAATAATATTTACTTATGAATATTATTGCAATAATTAAAATAGTTTAATATTGTTTATATAGAATTAACATAATATAAATAACTTTTATCAATATTTTTGAATTTATAATAAATTAATGCGAAAAATAATCAAACTTGCAATCACATACATATGAATGAATTAATATTTATTTATTCTTGAATATAATTTTAATTTCTAACAGCTACATAACTTCTACGTAATTTGAAATATTCCATAATAATATTAGTACATACACTGATATTTAGGTATATATATATATATATATATATATATATATATATATATATATATATATATATAAATTAGTGTCCGTAAAAACAAAAAATTTTCCAGTAAGGCTAAAATCGATAATTTTACATCGAAACAACATCAGAAATAATATTTTTTGCTCTTCTAGACAACTGAAATTTTCGGAAAACGCGTGTAAATACATATACAGTAATACCTCGTTTAACGTTAGGGATACATTCCTCAAGAACATTACGTTAACCGAATTAACGTTAACGGAGGAAGAAATAACACGCGAAGAATAGGGATAGGTTACTAAATTAAATAAAAAATACATTATTTTATTTTTTAATTAATAGATAGGAACAACTGAAAAGAGCTTTTCTTGACAAAATTTAAAGTTTAAAATTAGTATGCATGCATATGTATTACAAAATTAGCGGTTATATGTAAATAAACTGACAAGTCTGACGTTTTTATTTTTTGACAAGAACGAATCGAGGGTCGATTGCGTTGCTTTTTACAGCACAACTTCGCGCAAAATCTGGATCATTTTCAGACAAAATATCTATCGAATGAGACACCTGACTCAGGCAATCGCAAAATATTTTTGTTGTTAAAACTATTTATGTAACGTGCGTATAACGACTGCTGTGAAGGTTATAGTAAAACTGCACATATGTATGCATAGAACATATGGAACATAGTGATTGCGCAATGTATATAAATATGGGAATTACCGTGTGGCCCAGCAATGACGTTATAGCGAGGTATCGTTAACGGAGGTAACGTTAAGCGAGGTATCGTTAACGGAGGTAACGTTAAGCGAGGTATTACTGTATCGTTTATATCGCGTATATATTAACACGCGTTTGTCAATTTGCAATCGCTGTTAAATAAATGCGGTTTTTGTATTTGTAATTAATAAATACATACAAATATTTATAGTATAAGTGTAGGATTTAAAACAAGAATTTTTATCTAATAGTAGAAGTTAATATTTAATATTTTAAGTTGAAATATTAAATAAGAAAATTGTTATCTTACGGGAATCGAATCAGTAATTCATCAATTTCCGGTAGAGTGTCTTGCCTATTAGACCACAGGTAACTGCGCCAGTTTTCAGAATCAATTTCATTTTTAATATTTGTTTATTTGAAATAAAAGTGACTTTTCGCACTAGCAAGTGCAGTGTAGGAAAAAAATCTGATGCTGTCCGATTTACTGAGAAGCCGGGCGCATCAGATCTATTTTATGTGTATTTCTACTAGTAAGTCCTTGAGCTGAACCAACGCATTTAGGATAATATTTCACAAAAATTCTACAGCAGTGTTTGGAATATTATGGTGAACATGTCATGGACATTATTTTTTAATAGTAAATAGCATGTCATCTTAAACTCCAAACAATTGTGTATCTTTCAATATCAACAAATAACATTTTCGAGCAAGCAGAAACTTTTACTAGTATTTTGAAACCCGTTAGTAGAATATCGTCTTTTATCTTTTGAAGTTACCTTTGTTCTGTAATTAATAGGTGCAATTTTTATTTTCGAAGTGATGGGCAATTATTTTAAACATATTTTTAATATCTATTAAATTTGGATAGTTCGAAACTAGAAAAATCGATAATTTTCAATATTATTATTCATTCTGCTTTGTTAAGGGTGACACAAAACTCACTAGACCATTTTAAAATGAAATAACTTTTTTATTTACTAAAAATTCATATTTATTCTTTTATAAACAGAAAACACATTTCTTGGAAATAAATTATATTTAGTTTCGAAAATTACATCCTTTAAATAACCATCATTTCGCTTGTAGAAAGTTATTTGAATTTAAAATGGTCTAGCGATTTTTGGGCCACTTTATACCTTTAGAAATCAATATTTGTTCTCATGATCTAAATTCAAACTTATTATGTTTGATTGTATAAACTGGATGCATTTTATTTGTAATATTATATAATATATCTTTATACATATTGAACTTTTTTATTTTATTGGAAATTATTGTGTATCAATAACCTAATAAGGAAACATTTTAGTTTTTTTTTTGTGTGAATTTGTGATATTTGTCGCTAAAATAAGCATTTATACATATATTCTGAAAATGTTAAATTTAAAAATAATTTTGGAAACAGGTATCTGATACATGTATTTAAATTACATTATTTTAATCCGTTCTGCAATATTACTATTAAAAATTAAAATATAATATTGCTTTTTGTGTTACCAGATTCATTTGTAAAATTTGAACTGCTAATTTTAAAATAAATGTTTCGATATTTTACGCAACATATTTACTATAAATATTGTTGTCTAAAATTAATATATATATATATATATATATATATATATATATATATATATATATATATATATATATGTATATGTTATTAATAATTCAATAGCAAATCTTATCTAATTACTGACGATTTTTATGTGTAATAAAATTAATAGAATATTTAACTGTCAATATTTTCTTGTTGTCAATTATTTTAATTGTACAGACTTTGATGTGCCCATGTATTTTTGTATTATTCTACATATAATAAGTATGAATTCTGGGAAAAGTGTATATTTTTGTAAAAATTTAAATTTGTTAATAATACTAAAGTGTGTTGATACTTCTGACTTCACAATACAACAACCAATGTGCTGCTAATATAACCTAAAAAACAAAATAATCATTTGAATACTAGTATTAAAATTTGCTTCACTAAAATAATGATTTCAAAAGAATGAATTAGAGGTACAAATTTTTCGGAAGACCATGAACTGTTTTTAATAAATATAATTTTTAAATTTAAAAATATTATTGAATCCAAAAGTAGTAATACTTATTATAATCAAGAAATCTGCATAGTTAGAAAAATAATAAAATTAGTGTTAGACCAAGATACATGGTTTAAAATATTTTACAAAATGTCTATACGTCAAACATTTTGTAACATGTAAACAATTTTGTTTTCCTAAGATATTGAAAATTTAAAAATTTCAGAAAATTGTAATTAACGTGAAATAGCCACAGCAGTGGATAAACGTTTTAACCATTTTCTATAAAATTGTTATATACAAATAAACCGCAAAAATTTACAACAAATTAAAAGTAAATATGATAACATGAAAATATGCTACTATTAACAAAGACAACTTAAATAAGACAGAGGGTGGTGCATATCATTGGAAGATATTGAAAGTATTATTTTAAAAAAAAGTATTAGAAATCTATATAAATAAAAATAAATGTATGTTTCTTTCTTTCTTTATATGTTTGTATGTCCCGTATGCGTTCCTATACCATTCATCCGATTGCGATGAAACTTTGGTGAGTTGTTGTGCGCACGCCCGCGAAGGTTTCTGTGCGGTTGCTTTGCTGGTGTGTGCACAACAACTCATCTAAGTTTCAATTTTTATATTTTTTAATTTTTATAAAATTTTAATTTTAATATCCAACTATAATAGGAACTACCGTGCATGCATATATGCAGACCGTCTTCACTTTCTTTTTTTGAGTGGCATTGCAACGCATGCCAGGTACAGAAAAAATTCCAAATTTCTAACATACAATAAATGCATTATATAATTTACATACCTGTTGCTTATTGAACTAATTCTTGTGCTTATATAATTCAATAATTTGAAAACAATCGTTTTACTTAATCTAAACTGTTGATAAAATTTATAATCAGTCTAGATATTATAATTTATAAACATTCTTTTTATTTCATCTTCATAGATAATCGCGTTTTTGAAATAAAAAGGTGGGACGAATGTCTGAAACACCCCTGTATGATGTCAATAATTAGTAAATTAAAGCAAAAAAGTTAGTTAATTTAAATCGCAATTATAAATTGACGTCAGGTTGATGCAATGGCTAGAGCTGACGCTGCTAAGGAATATTGAAAATATGAAGTAGAACAAAAATAAACAATTTATTCGATTTTATTTGGTTTTTTTATATAATAAATAAAGAATAAGAATATCAAATGTTATGTATACTCCATGACAAGTAGAAGTTGCTCTATTTAATACACATTTAATAGCACCCAATTTTTATTTTCCGTATACCTGTAATGCAACATAATAGCATCGTTTTTCCTTTCTAACAAAACATCCAGGAAAAGCAAGATTTTTTTTTACTTTTATATTAAACTGAATATTTCTATAATATTGTTTAAATGCTTGGTAAAAGATGACTAGCAACGTTTGAAGTCGAAAATAGTAATTAAACATATAAACATAATAAAAATAAATAAATAAACAAATAATAATAATAATAATAATAATAATAATATAATAATAATAAACTATCAATTGCACTATTATATATTACTCAAAAGCAACACTTCTATCAGTAGTGTACAGTTCACACAGCTGTCATTTGATATTTGCATTATAAACATAATTTTTCAAATTTTTTAGAACCAAGATGAAATCTTAGAAAGATGAAACTTGCCTATTCTCCACTCCCATCAAAATCGGTTCAGGGGTTTAGGAGGAGATGCTGGAGAAACATACAAACATACATATACAAACATTTGACAATTAGAGAGATTAATTTTAAAGCATTTTCCAAATTGTAATGGATGAGGCTATTTATACATACGGTATGTATACGCAATTGGCTATTTATACATAAAAAAAAACCAACATACTAACCTAACCTACCCTAAATAGCCAATTGCGTAAAAATACTGTATCTATAAATAGCCAATTGCGTATACATACCGTATGTATAAATAGCCACTTTCAATTGTAATTTACAGTTGACGGAGATATTGGTGAACCCATTGCAACTACATTAATTTGCTTGTAATACTCATTATTAAAGAGAAAAAAACTCGAAATCAAACAATGGTGAAACAAACAGTTTGATAATATCTTGAGGAAATGATGTTACAGAAGCTTCAAGCATCATGAAATGATAGTTTCATAAATAACATGGCAATATCAAAGCACATGAAAATATTGTTCGATGATATTCGCAGGTTATTCAAAGTATCAACGAAATATTTCGACTTTTTGACATATGAAGGAATGTTACCAATATGTGGTCATAGCAGATGATCAAGATATTTTGACAATTCATAGATGCTTGAATTAATACATTTGACAATCAGTCGTAAAGGCACTTTTTTCTTGTGAATTTTAGATAGTAATCTATAAAATCTGGGAATATATGTTTAGTGTAACGAAAATATTTTATGCAGAACTGAAACGTAAAATTTTATTTTAGTTAAGTATTATTTCTGACAATAATTTGTCAACGTTTTAATAAAATGTGAAAAATAATAAATCACTGGCAACTAATACACGTAAAAATTTATATTGCGTTCTATTTTCAAATATAAATTTTAATGTTACGGGGAAAATTTTGTATAATTAATAATAATTTTATTTTATGGACCTCAAATAAAAAACGAGAAACTTTTATTTGAATTATTATTTGCTATTTCTAATAACAAATGATATATTAAAGAATTCTAGGTAAGGAATCACTGTATATATTTATTTTATTACATTTGTTTGAAATCATTTTACTCGTACAATTTAATTATTGCGTATTATAAATAAAATAACGAATTATACATTTACAAAGCATATATTTTGTGGCTATTTTAGTTGTTTTGAAAGAAAAGTACGCTATAAAATAATATAATAACTCATATTTTTGAAGATAAAAAATTTGCGAAACATATGCGATTACTACATAGGTAAATATGATATATTTTTATTATTTAAAATAAAGAATATATATATATATATATATATATATATATATATATATATATATATATATATTACATGTAACTAATTGAAACCACCTTCAAAAAGAGCTATTATCGCATTTCTTGTAAATTTTCTGTACGTACATACATATATTTTTTACACATGTTTTCTATTTACAATTTCTTTGATTGTACTTATTGCTATCAATTTTAAATTTATTTACGTGACCTTCATTACAAATCAGGAATAAATTAAGTATACTATTTTAAATCATCTTAGCCTGGTAGTTAATTTATAATATTGATTTAGGTTAGGTTTACCAATAACAGTTCACTAATTCAAGGTCACAGACGAGCCCCTTTTTAATTTTTTTTTACTGCGATTTTTACTTATTTAGTTACTATTATTATTTTAATTTTGTAATTAAAATCTCATGATGAGTTTTGTCCATATTGATAAAAAAACAGTTGTGGAACTTTATTGTTCAATCTTGTCGATTCAATTATATTTTAAATTACTATTTTACAAGTATTAAAATAGAAAACTAATAACTATTCATTGAATAACTTGCAATTACAGGAAAATTAATCACGGACATTTTAAATGATGTTCTTTAATAATAATAATGATGATTTTATTTGTTTTGCAATTTTTTTTAATGAGGGAAAAAAATTGCGAATTGAAAAAGTTTATGTGATTTGCCATAATCATAATAAATAAAAAAACGTTGTTATTATGCTATTTATTTCTATGAGTCTATTATAACATTTTTATTTTTGCGAATATTAAGTTTTTATTAAATTTTTAATGTGGGAATATTGATTTTTTCATTTAGTAATTAATAGGTACAATAAAAAATATATGTTGACTCATTCTTCAAAAAAAAAAATAGAAAAAAAAATTGTTAAACACCACTTAATATATTTGATTTTAAAAAATGTACTCTTTGCATTAAAAGTTTTTTTCTGTTTAGATCATAGATTCTCAAATTTATTTGAGCTATTGTCCAATTATGAATAAAATAAATTTCCAATGCCCCCTACTACCCCCCCCCCCCCCGCTATATAGTGGTAATGTTTGCGCGTTACGCGTTATTTTATTTTTCTCCCGAAATCTTCATAGCTCTTCTTATTACCCATCATTGCCAACTACGGATCTTAAATTGCCCATAAGGGGACGATAATGCCTAGTTTGAAAATCATGGGTTTAGATTATCTAGTTAATAATTTAAAAAAAAAACTTTTTAAATGTACTAGTACTAGTTTTTCAGAAGGGTGACTTGATGAATTGTATCTGGTGCATGTATAGAGCAGGATGAATTTGTGTATTTGTGTAATTTATTTTCTAAGGATGGTTGCTTTGATTGTGATATTGAAAGGATAGTTAACACTAGTTGTAAGATTTTGATGGTTGTGAATGTTGGGTTTGGTTGCAAAAGCATGAAAGGAAAATGACTGCTGTGGAAATGAGATTTTTACATAGCGTATGTGTTGTAACTAAAGGAATTGAGTGAAATTGAAAAAAAAAATGTTATTGAAAAAGTTGGTGTTAGTCAATTAAGATGGTTCGATCATCTTGAACAAATGTCTAATGAACGTTCGGTTAAAATAATATATGTGAATGTTTGCGTAGACGTCCAATGAGTAGATGGAGTATGTTTTGCTTGAGCGAGTTTCTAAGTAGTGGGAATAGAAGAGCATGTATAAGAGGTATCATGAACGTAGATGATGCTAGAGTTGCTTGTCTGGATGGAAATATTTGGAGGAAACTAATTTCGACATAGTGAAAAGAGTTTGTGCCACACTCTTTTGGGTACATGGTACATGGCGTGATTGTGTATGAATGGTATGTATGTTAAATGTTTTTAAATACATTTTATAACAAATATTTTAAGATTATATTTGATTTGATTTTATTGAAGTATAATCGAATTCTTATAATATTACTCGTATAATACAAATGTCATCCTATTCAAGTCACATTTAAAAATTAAGTTATCTTTAGTAATAAAAGTGTAAAAGATCAAGGTCATTGTTTTCAAAATATTGTTTTCAAATTCTGTTACTTTTGAAATTTACACATGAATATCTATTACATATACAAAATAACTATATTTTAATGTTATTTTCATTATAATTTATGTACTTTTGTGGTAATTTATGACAACAAAAGTGTATGTATTCTGATTCTTTTTAAAATTGTCACTGAAATATATTTATATATTAATATTTCTATGTGAAGTTATGCAAAATATTGTACAAATTTAAACATCAGAAAAAGAAATGTTATTAAATATGTAATTATATTTTTTTTATTCAATCGCAAACACGTGTCTTAAATAAAAATGTTTTTATTATATTTTGCGTATTTGAAAACATTGATTGATTTATTTTTGTTCCTGTTTATAATGGGTTTTTTCCAAATTTAATTTTGAAATGTTTTAAATTTTTTATTTGTATTTGATTATTTGTAGTGATATTTATATTGTGTTCACATTATGAAAGATAAAGGTATAATTAGGGTCTTTTAAAGCAGGAGGCGCCGCGCAGTTCACGGGCAGAAACAAAAACGGGGGACGTAAAAATTATTAAAACTGTTACTGTATTTATTAAAATGTTTTACACTCAACCATTGCATTAAATCTGTGACTGGATTCCATAGCAAAATGGAAATTTTGGTCGTAATTGAATAGAAAATACTAGGGTCTCAAGTTGACTCCAACTTAGACTCCAATTTCGACTACAACTCCGACTCCAATTCTGACTCCAACTTTTAGTACGATCATGATTTTTATTATAGTAAATTGTTTTTCATTACATTAGAATAAAACAGCTTTAGGTTCTAATTCTGTATTAATATGTCTATTAATATCTGTATTAATAATCAACGTATTCAACGTACGTCTTCATCAGGAAAAAAGATAGAAATGACATTTACTTATAGTAAATAAATTTCATGATCTAGTTACTTATTTTGTTACCATGTTCTGTTTATTTACTATAAATGTCATTTCTGTTTTTTCCTGATGAAGATGCACGTTGAGTTCGTCGAAACGTCGATTATTAATAAATATTAATACAGAACTAGAACCTAAAGCCGATTTATTTCATGATTTTTATGTTTTATCATATATATATATATATATATATATATATATATATATATATATATATATATATATAAGGATTATTTGTAACGACTAGGAAATTTATTAATTAAGATTGATTCCAACCAATGACTACAACACCCACTATCAATCTTAATTATATATATAAGTATGTATATACAGGGTGATTTATGACGTCGGGGAAAAACTACATCGGATGATTCCTATGAGTAATCTAAATAAAAAACTTCAAATAGACATATGCCCAAAAATGCTTTCTAACGGAACTGTAACCGTTAGAAGTTTATTACATGTAACATGTGTTTGCTTAATTTTTTCACTTTTTTGATTATTAATTAACATGTTTCATCAAGTGCCAACAACTTACTCTTCTTCTAATATAACTTTGGATACTGGTATCGATCACTGAAATATAGTAATAACTGGAATGTGCACTGCCTATGTGTTCTAGTAGCGCCAATGCGAGCCGAGAGAGATAGGAGATACGGGGGATCTCTATCACTGTCTTACACTTCTGCGCATTTGAAATTCAAATGCGATTTCTTGCGGTAAAAATGCGACAATCTTATGTTGTTGCATATTAAATTGTAGCTAAATGCATCGGCTAAACGAGACGTAATGAGATTTTATTGGGGAATTCCTCTATAAAATGTATTTTTATCATTTTTGATATATTAATTTGATATTTGACAGTTAGATTCTTTTTTTTTCATATTTATCTAAGTTATCATGTAGTAGCAATGCTACGCCATTAGAAAGACAAAGACGCGAATACCACGTATCTCCTATCTCTTTCGGCTCGCATTTGAGCGGCCAGTGCGCGTTCCAGTTATTACTATATTTCAGTGGTATTTATCTATAAGCTATTTATGACGAAAACAAGTGCTTTGACGTAAGAATTGGAAGTCTTACGTAAACACATCATTTAGGAAACCCTGGTAGCTATATTTAAATTCTACCACCCTCAAATAACCAATAAAAAAATGCGTTTTTAAAAATTTTTTTTATTTAAAGAAAGTAAATGTTTTTCGCCTTTTTTGTAAGTAAAATTTCAATTTTAGAAGTTACGGGGTTTTCTACCTGATATATAGAATCATCTCCACATATAGTGAGCAACTACGTATGGCGCAGGAGGCGCAAGCTGGGGTCTCGTAGCTAAGGTTAGGTTAGGTTAGGTTAGAGTGCTTCAATTTTATTTAAAAAATAATTTTACTTTTAGTAAATGACGCATATTACAAATATAAACTATTTCTCTGACGTTTGTTTATATTTAATTAAATTTTATTTTGATCGATTATTTTAATAAAATAAATAAAAAAAAAATGTTTGATTAGTTTTTCTAGACAATCTTTCGAGGAATACACAGGAAATCAATATTTACCATTAAGTTTATAACAATTTATTGATTACAAGTTTATAAATTATGTAATTGTGCAATGTTTTTATACGTACGTGCAAAAATACATCATTTTAGATAACGAAATAAACTGCTTTTTTTTTATTTTATACACGTAATTTTTAATGGCACGAGAATAATTTATTTATAAATAATCTAAATCAAAATAAATATTTTTAACACTTTTAGTGCAAATTTTATTATTCAAATTAACTTTTAGTTTTTTGTTTTACACTGGTGACATCAAGATTAATTAAAAAGCGATATAAAACAGAAAATACTAATTAATTCTGAAGTTTCAGTGTTATGCTAAAATAAAAATAACTTTATTTTCAAGCATTTTAATCTTAATTATTCATTATTACACTTGAGTTGAGAAAATTTTATATTCGAAAACGAAATTTATGTATTTATGACTAGATTTTAGTTTACAAATTTTTGTAAAATTTTAATAATATTTTGACTTTTTGTTTTAAATTAATGCTATAATAATATCTTCTAGGTGACTAATCTGAACTCAATTTGTGATGGTGTATGCCCATTTTTTATTGTCGTACGATCCCTCACTCAGTCGTCGAAATTTTGTGGTTGTAACTCTTCCTATACTAGATATGCGATTTGCACCAAATATTCAGAATAGTTTTCCTTGGCTATAGTCAGATAGTTATGTGGTTTAATTTTGCCACAGTGTTGCCAACACTTTACATTTATTTACATTCAACACAACACAATATCTTATTTTTTTAAACAGTTTTCAATAGCAACTTTTTATTTAGTGTTTTTTGAGCTACAATTATCAATTTTTAATTTTTTATGAACGCTGTACGTATCTTGTATTTTTATTTATATATTATTTTATAATAAAAAATAAAGTAGCATTTGGCTTGAGTATAATAACATTGCTTGAATATAACAACGAAAAATAAAATTTGCTGTGACTTTTTAGATTATTTAATTTATTTTTTTTTATGTAAACTCATTTGACTTGTAATAATTCTATGGAAAATTTTGAAAAAACAATTATGTATCAAGATGTAAATGTGTTTGTTTATAGTAAGTCAATAACAGAAGAAAGGGTTGTCTTAAATATTGTTTACTGAATACGATGTAAAATGGGCATTGACATAAATAGTAGGGTAAACAAACTGATTTGATTTATTTCTCATTTGTTTACTGACATGTGATTGAAAAAACAATTATTATACGTCTTTAACATGTTTACGAAGAAAGTAAATCGGAAAAAAATCTTTTAAATTATTGTATTAATCTCAGCTGGTCAAATCTAAATGATACATGCAGAGGCAGTTTATTCTAGATTTTAGTGACTTGTCGAACTTTGATTTCTCTATGTTCTTCACATGGAGCAAAATCTTGGTCGTAATACTTATTTTCTGTTAGTTGTCTAAGCATTTTGTAATTCGTTCTAGTTTTTATCTTTTATTTGAATATGATAATGAATTATTTCAAAACATATTTGCTTATCATATGGACAACAAATAGAATGTCTCCAAGAGGTCTAGGCTATTCAAATTTCAGTTTTTAATTTGAGTTATAGTTTATATTATTTTCTAAATAATACTTATCTTTTACACTATTTATAAAGGTCAGTCTGAATTACGATATTATATTTATTTATTTGATTAGGTACTCTTACAATTACAAACTAATGTTCTTTATTACCACTTTGAGTGCAATGAAAAGGTGGTATAGTGTTTGGTACTGTGTCTGTAACATTTTCAAAAATTAAAAAATATATATATATATATATATATATATATATATATAAATATGTAGAAAACCTTCATATGCTCTAGATGACGAATTTGAACTTAGCTTAAGAAGGTGTATGGATATGCGTCGTTCGCTCGCTCGCTTGTTCGTTTTTTGTGATCGCATTTCCTCCTAGACCATTTATCCTATTTGCATCAAATTTTCAAGGCATGATCAGTTAGCGCCCAAGATGGTCATGTGCATTCACTTTTTTTTCATTTTTTCTAAGAAAGAATTACTAAAGTTTTTAAAAATTTATTATGGCTACATTATTTATCCCATTCTAATTAAATTTCTTAGTCTCCTTATATAAATTATATAATTTTAATAAAATATTTATTCGAAATTAATCAAATTTTCACAAAAGATTTTCCTAGTGCCTACAAAAATTATACTATTTTACTACCGGGCACAGGGTTGCCAATTTTCCGAGAAAGAATTTACTAAAATTTTTAAAATTTAATTTTGGCTTTACTATTTATCTGAAATTAATCAAATTTCTACAAAAGATTTTCCTAGTGCCAACAATAATTGTATAATTTTACTATTGTTCAGGATTGTCAGTTTTCCGAGAAAAAATTACTAAAATTTTTGAAATTTAATTTAGTTTCACTATTTATTCGAGATTAATCAAGTTTTCAGAAAAGATTCTCCTATTATTTAATTTATATATAATATTGTTGCCAACTTTCAGCGAAATTTTTTTACAATTTTTCAAAATTTTTATGTAGGCTTTACTAGTTATCAGAATTTAATCTAATTTTCAGTCTTTATAAAACTTTATATGCATAATAATTATAAAATTTAATTTTTGAACGGTGTTGCCAATTATTGGTGAAAAAGTATAAAAATTTTATTTCTATTTCTTAGTATTTATGTGATAATTTCAAAGTGTATGAGTTCACCCATTGTTTTATATCCTGTTTTCTATTTAACTTAATTACATATTGTTTATTCTTTTATTACACTAATTCTGTTTACTGCATAATTTGTTAACGGATATGTACTTCTGTAAATTAAAACGATAGTTAAATAATGTAAAACGCAAAAAAATGTAATAATTTTTTTTTAACTGGAAATAGTATCCTACTCGAAGTAGTCAATAATCAACAAGTGCCATATATTTCTTGATATAGCTATAATTATTTTTTTTTGTCTGATGCTTATGAAAGTCTTGATACTGAACCATAAATTATTGTAATATGTCAATCTAATCAAAAACATACTTTTTGTAATTTTTAACAAATTATACTTTCTTAACTTTCATTATTTGACAGTTTGTTTCAATTTTTTTTTTATTTACAGTCAAATTTACTTTATCATAAATTACCTAGTAAATTATTGATCCAACACTTTTGATTTACTTTAGTGTCGTCTTAAGCTTTCTTTGAGCTACCTTATTTATCTCGATTTTAATTTTATGGTTTAGTCGTAATGTGGTTCTAAACAACACAAATAGTTTTTGAAAACAATAATAATTTAAAAAACATTGATAATCTAAAATTTTGGTTGTAATAAAACCAGTAAAACGTCCGTCTTCATCAGGAAAAAGATACAAATGACATTTACAAATGTAAATGTCATTTGTATCAGTTTTCATGATGAAGACGGACGTTGAGTTCGTCGAAACTTCAATTATTATTTTAATACAGAACTTAAATCCAAAGCCGTTTTATTTTATATAATAAGTTCTAAAAGATTTTTTACTATGTCATTAATTATAGTTCGTTCTAAACATTAATTTGATTTTCTGGTTTTTATGTTTTTCAAAGATAAGTTTTCGAAACTATGAGCTAAATAAATGAAGAAAAACTATATATTTTACATATCATACATTTATTTCAAGGAGATATTTTTATTATTATTATCAGAGTTACAGGAAATCTAATTATTTCAAATGACAATAAAAAATTAAGGAAATTTTCTATTATATGATTTCATTTGCTAATTTTAGGAAAATTGGTTAATTTTTGTAAAATAATATTGATTATTTGTGAATAGTAGTTATTATTTAAATTAGTTTTCAAATAGATTAATACATTTATTAAATATTTATTATTTAATTATGTACACGCAGAAATATACGGCGTAGGATAAAAGTATGTTATTTGGATTTAAAAGTTGATGTATTTGAAATTTATACGCTTCGCTGTTCTATTTAAAACTATTTAAAGATATGAAAATGTATTCATATTACAAGGAGATTTATGTCAACAAATTCAAAACTTGCAAAATATTTATTATTTAGTATATTTTGTGTTTAAACGAAAATTTATTTTGTTATAATGATTTTGAAAAAGCTAAATAAACGATATATGAAATTAATATTATAAAAAGAAATTCGAAATTTTATTCACGAATATCACATGACTGAAAACACTTTATAATTGGTTATTTCTGCGTGACATTCTGCTCACTATCTACCTGTTATGTATTTTCACTTATTCATTTAATTAGTTTGATTTATGTAAAAACATTTATCACTATTTTGCTTTATCTGTGTTATATAATTATTAGTGAATTTAAATACAATATGTAATATTTTTTTAAAATGATATCAATTATAAATTGAGATAGATAACATTTGTTGGTCGCTTTTTACCACTTTGACTGCAAGGAAATAAATAAAATATATAGAAATCTTTCATATAGCCTTCAGATGACGAATCTGAACTTATAGTTAGTTTATGAGGGTGTATGTGGGTGCGTCGTTTGCTCATTCGCTCGTTTGAATTTTGTGATCTTATTTCCTCCTAGACCATTTATCCAATTTGTACTAAATTTTTAGGATATGTTCAGTTAGTGCCCAAGATGGGCATGTGGATTTGTTTTTCCAGTGTTGCCAACATTCCGAGAAAAAATTACTAAAGTTTTTAGAAATTTATTATGACTATATTATTTATTAGTAATTATCCAAATTTTCGCAAAAGTGTTTTTTTTTTATGTCCACATAAATTATATAATTTTAGTGTTCAGTGTTGCCAAATTTTCGAGAAAAAATTAGTAAAATTTTAAAAAAATTATTATGGCTACATTATTTATCCGTGATTAACCAAATTTTCACAAAGTATTGTCTTAGTGCCCACATAAATTATTATTTTACTAAAACGCAGTGTTGACACCTTTGCAAGAAACAAATTACTAAAGTTTTAAAAAATATTATGGCTACATTATTTATTTGTGATTAACCAAATTTTCACAAAAAATTTTGTTAATATCTATAACTTTACAAAAGTACAATGTTGTCAACTTTCCGAGAAAAAAATTACTATTTTTAAAAAAAATCTGTTATAGCTACATTATTTATTCAAAATTAATAAAAATTTTACAGAATATTAGTTTAGTGCTCACAAAAATTATATAATTTTATTGTTTTACAGCGTTGCCAACTGATGATGTCAAAGTGGTCTAAATGGGTTTACCCATATGCTTGTAATCTTGTTATACTAGGTTTCTGTCAAAAGCAATAAAACAATAATATTTTAATAAATTTTTTAATATATTTTAGTTAGTTATTGATACAATATAATATTTTTTCGGTTCTGTACGTTCTATTTGAATAATTTTAATCATTGTTGTTGTTAATATATGAATACGTACTACGTCGCCGTCGTAAGAAGCTATAGTTCTTATTTCGAATTTTTTCTCTACCAATTTTGAAAAATAAATGTTTTTTATTACATATTGTAAATAAAATCAGTAAAAAGCATATTATTGAAACTGTCTTTTTTTATTGTACTTTCAACATAATTTTTTTTTGAAATAGTGCAAGTTCTCTATTTGGAACATTGTTTATTTTAATATATTTAATAACACCAGAAATATTGGTATGTAATGTAATGTAATGTAATTCGTTGATTGCGGGGCTTAAGGATTTTATATTTTTTATTTAAAAATGGTTTTTTTTTACATTTACCTTTATTATAATATGTAATACTTTATATACAATATAATTTAAGTAGATTTTGAATCGAATTTAATATATTAAATGATTTACAAACACAACAGGTTCGAGACTATTGTATCAATTGTTTTAGAAACACTTGGTTGCCTGTTTAGTTTACAATTTAATTATATTGTTAGCTTACATATTTAATAATGTTTTATGCAACTGGTCCAAAGTATTTCAATAATTTTGTCGTTATATGTACATAACGACGCTTAATATAATTTTTTTTTAGTAGAAAAATTAATAATCGTAGATAAAAAAATATACGAAATATTATGTATAAATTTTAGATACGATAAAAAACTACTTTGTTTATGATCTAAGTTTGTTTTTCTATATTAAAGAAAAAATGACTCGTGTACTGATAAGTATTAACATTAAAATAAAAAAAGCTTTAGGATTAAGTTCTGTATATATTCTATTTTAAATACCGACTTTTCGATTTACATAGAGTATATCGAAACGTCTATCTTTAAATAAAATATTTATATATATATATATATATATATATATATATATATATGTATAAGTATATATATATATAGAACTTAAACTGAAAGCATTTTTATTTTAATATAATGGGTTCTGAACACATTTTTACTATATTAAGTATTAACATATTTTTATTTAATGCATGTCATTAAAAATTTAAAAATAGTTTTTGTTTTACCTAAATTTTGTGAATACAGTGTGCTTGGTAAATTTTTAAATATATCTATTAAAATGCCAGTTTTTGCAAATAATGCAAATAAAAAAATTTGAAAACGCTATATATATATATAATTGAATTTATTTTAAAGATATTTTATTGCAAAAAAAGTTATAATAATATTTATTTATTGGTTTTGCCATGTTATAAATTAGTAAAATAATTATGAAAAATTTAAATAATAACAATTCGAAAAAAATATTTTTAAATAATATTTTTGAAAATTTTAAAAATTGAATGCAGAGTATGTAAACGATAGAAATATTGGTTAACGGTTAATCAGTATCGAGAACTGTATGTTAATATCGGTTTTCCTGTTATAACCGATTTTTTATATTCCAAGCCGGTTTTAATCGGTTAGTTGTATAAAATAAAACTGTGTAAATAATGTATATATATATATATATATATATATATATATATATATATATATATATATATATATATATTATCAAATTGTAAGTTATATTCCAAGTCGGTTTTAATCGGTTAACTTTTCGATTAGAAAATAAAACGGTGTAAACAATATACATATTTAGTCAAGTTATAAGTTTTTTTTTTGTGTTTTAAAAAATATTTGTTATGTATGTGACCAAATAGTAAAATTAATAACAATTTATCATTATTTATTTTCAGAAATTCAAAATTTAATTTTAGGTTTGAAAATATTCTTTTTTTAATTTAGAAATAACTGGTTTAACTGCTTTAAAATTGTTTAATATAAATGTGCGCGGACGCCGGTTTTGGTAACAAAGTCTAAAATTAATAAATTTTGCTTTTAAAAATATATACGTTATAAAAAATAATGTCATATTTCGGTTTTGTTCCAAAAAAAAGGATTTATTTTTTTTTCAGTTATAGGTTACCGGTTTTTAACGACTATAAAATAACGGTTAAAATTACGGTTAAGGTTCGCAAAATATTGGTTAACCGGTTTATTTACTGGTTAATTTTATTCTTTATCGTTTTTATATATTTAAATTTTTATATACACTATCAAGCTAATTTTTGGTTCAGTTTAGCAGCAGATTAAATGGGGCCATTTCTCAAAATTTGGTTAAAAACTATTTTTATTTTATTTATTTGTCCTCTGTCTAGGAACACTCTGTGTATGAATTAAGTCTTAAAAATATTTCATATTTTACAATAAGCGATTGAAGATCATGAAATATTTTACCGTATTTAAATAATATGGAAATTCAAATAATGGATCTCATTGAGGGCAATATATTCATATTTTACGGTAATTATGTACACGAAAAAAAATGCAATTTCAAATTTATGTAATTTTGCATAGTTTTTCACAGTAAAATAGCAGTATTTTGTAATTTTCACTGTGATTATTTACATAATATTATATTTTTATGTAAAAATGACATTAATGGAATATGTAAATTTACATTAATTTTTTACAGTGTAGTTATATAGTTGATAAGTATCATTAGTTTTACGGTTTGCTTGAAATCAATTGTTCGTATGTGATTTTGCTAGAAACATAAGTTCCTCGAAAAGCAATTTCTCGAATTTATGTATGCTGCTATTATTGGTCGTCGAGTAAAAATTACCAGTTTTTGCAAAAATTTCTAACCGAAATTTGTTTGAAGTTATTTATAGAAATTATCTTTGAATTAAGTAATTCAAAGTTTGTGGCATATTTTAATATTAAAAAGTTTGTGAAATAAAAAAAAAATTTTTTTTTGAAGGAAATTAAATTATTTATTAATATATTTTACTAAATCTACAAAACCTATAAAAGTTATATTTTGAAATTTAATGTTTCATAAAATAAAACTTGTTTTTTGTTAAATTCAATTAAATTTTAATAAATAATATGTGATGCTCATTGTAAATCCCATGCCAATCTTTTATTATTGATTTTAAGATTTTTTCCAGAAATTGTATTTTATTTTGAGCAATTTAGAGGCCTAACACACTAACGTAAATGTACGCTAGCAAACCGACACACATTCATTTCTATAAACTTTATAACCATGGTTAGAAGATCTATACAACTGAATTTAGTGTGTAGGACCTCTAAATTACTCAAAATACAATTTGCTCGAAAAAAAATCCTTAAAATCAACAATAAAAGATTGGCATGGGATTTACAATGAGTTTACATTTATATAAGATATTAAGTATAGAATCTTATAGAATACTACCCGATATCTAGATATATAAATTTTTGGTACTTTATTTTATGTGCTGTGAAATAATTATAAAAAGTTTGCAGAATTTTAATAAACAATTTCAAAATTATCTTTAGTTTAGTTTATTAAGTAATAAAATAAAAAACGGAAAAAAAGAAGGAAAATTATAATTTGTATTTAACATTATTTGATACGTAATTTTTATCTTCAAAAAATTAATTTGAACAAAAAATATAATTTTTTAAGCTTTGTTTAAAATTTATAAAAAAAGGATGACAATATTTGTCACAATATTTTGATAAATTTAATATTAAATATGTTTCTATTAATTCAAAATTTCTCTTATGTTATTTATTGGTATATAAATAAAGAAATAATATTTTGTAGGTATATGTTTTGTAAACGCCAGAAAATCAAAAACTGCGAAAACTATTGAGTGTTTATTTATTATATAGTGCGACCAATAAAATCCACATTATATGGGAAATATTTTTATTAATTATTTTTTGAAAAATCTAATTAGGTCAATTATTTGTACTTATAAATAGATTAAATTGACATTAGTCTGATGCTGTCAGTATACGGAAATATATAATTTAAAAGTAAAATGTCTCAAAAATTAACTTTTTCTTTAAAATATCCACAAAAGTTATTAGAAAAAATTGTTTATAATGTTATTTTGTATCGATATGCAAATTTTCAGTAAAAAACTCGAAGTTGATTAATGCAATTTTAGCCATGACATACAGGAACTGTACTATATGACACAATTTATTATCCAAGCAGAAGAAAAATGAATATTTGTGCAGCGAAAAAGTATTATCACATTAAAATAAAAAGACTTTATGTTATAGTTCTGTATTAATATTTATTAATAATCGATGTAGTCAACTACGTTTTCATCAGGAAAGAAGATACAAATAATATTTAAAATAAATAAACAAAATAGTCGATTATTAATAAATATTAATATACACAACTATAACCTAAAGCCGTTTTATTTTAATGTAATGAGTTCTGAAAGATTTTTTTACTATATATTATTATTTCATTTGTTTTTTTTTTTAAATATTGCCATTTGGATTTGAAGGTTTAAATTTTGATGTAAAATAAATATTATTTATGATTCGCTAATGATTAATATTTAAAATAACGTATTAATATAAAACAATGGTTATTGTTCGTGTACTAAAGATATTGCATTTCATAAATGCTTAAATTTTGTCAATTTTTTCTAATAACTTTTGTTGATATTTTAAAGACAAAATTGAGTTTCAAGATTTTACAGTATACCGGATGTCACGATATTTCATTTGACTATTGCCATTTTAGTTCATTTACAAGCACAAACGAATTCCTTAATTAAATTTTTCAAAAAAATATTTATTAAAGCAAATTCATTTTATATCACGTTAGATTACATTTATTGAATGCAAAAAAAAGCAAACCAAATGAATTAAAAGATTCTTGATAAAACTCTTTCACGACTAGTACCTAAATATCTAAAAATGTTTTACATTTTATAAATTTTGATCAGATTACAAATATTAATTTTATATATTATGAAAAGATTACGCATTCAAGGTATCAAGTTCATATGTGTCTAGTCGAGCCTCTGTGACGAATGTGATTAAAGTTCAAAAGATTTACCCGCAATTAATTTGTATATTTGTACTTTAGAATAAAAACAGGTAAACAAATAGATTATTTGTCGATATAATATGTATACAATTCAATATAATAGTATTAAAGTACAATTTTATTCTAAATAGAAATTCCAAAATGACTATGCTAAAAGTCGGGTTGCTAATACATATGTGTATTATTTCTGTTATGAGTCAATTTCATTATTATATATTATTAAATATTAAAATATAAATGTAATGGTAATTGTATTTAATTGACATTACGTTATTTTTGAAAAACGTTTTTTATAACGTGTAAATTGTAAATTTACTAAAATCTGTAAATATTACAGAAATTTTATAATATTATTTGAATTTTACAATTTTTATGTATTTTTACATTTGAATACTTATTTTATGTAATTATACAAATATTTTTATATAAAAATGTAAAAAATGTAATAATGACATTAGTAAATGTAATAATTACATTAATAAATGTAATATTTACAACAGTAAATGTAATTGTTACATTTATTAATGTACGCATAAATGTAATATTTACATTCACAAATGTAATAAATACTTTAAAAGGTGGAAATATTACAAGTAGTTATGTAAATTTACTTAGCAAATGTAATATTAAAATGTGTTACATATTTTAATTGTAATTTTACATATAAAAATGATTATCGTTGGCAACAAAGTGTCCAATGATTTTTATTGTAAAATTTTTTTACAGTGTATAATTCTTGAAACACATTATAATTATATTAAAGATCTTAGACATATTTATTTCTGAGATATATTGCATATCCACGTATAAAAAACACATGGTATATAAATTTTGTTAGACATATCGTACATAATTGCCTCGTACACTGCATCTCGGTGAAATAATTCAGCTAGAGAAGAAGGAAAAAACATGCATTATCTGTATATAATCTTTGAAAAAATAAATAATGGCTTTTTCCCAAACTGTTGGATGTCATCTTCTTAAAAATGTCAAAATAACATGAAAATGTTGAAAATACTTTTCATATAGTATTCCCGCAGTAAAATCTATTTGTCTATCGGTTAAGGGGTACGTGTATCTACAGTTTAGTGTACACCAAGCATGTCAAACTCGTAAATTCCTCTGGGCCAAAAAATGAAGGTTAAATTTAGGTGGGCCGAAAAAATAAAAAGTCTCATAATCATGGAATGAATTTATTTTAAATAGTGTAAAAATTAACAAAACAAAATTAATTATACTTTTTTTCCGATATTTGATACGTTTTTGCTGTTACTAATTTTCCAATTTCGGCGTATGTACTTTGTTTGTTGACTTTCTTATGAATAATTTTATATCACCAAGATTAAAAACGTAAAATCTTTAAATCTTTGTCAGGCCTAATATTAACTTAAAATTAATTTCAATTTGAAAATAAGTCTCAGCTTCATTTCACAAAACTTTACCTTATTATTATTTTTTATTATGTCCGGGCCGTAAGTTTGACATGCTTGGCTGTACACCAACATACAATTTTAATTTCAAGCATTAGCTGTTTTGTATGGAGTCGGAGTCGTGGAGTTTAGGAGACGAAGAATTTTGCAGGAGTCGGAGTCGATTCTTTTTGTTGCGATTTCGACATATTTTGTTAAAGCAAAAAATTAACAAATATAAAACCACGTGAATAAAAAGATATTTTCTCTCTTTTTTTAATACTAAAAATAACGCCATGATGTTTACCACTAACAATTTGCAGTATCAAATGATCGATAAACCTAAATATGAGCACTGCTGGAAAAGACAGTTATTCATTCGCTAGTCATAACAAAAAATTCCTATAAACTAAACGACAAACAAACAAACAAAATAAAAGACTATTGTTTTTTATTATATTTAATATGAAACGTTTTTAATAAAATATTACTGAACACTATTTGAAAATATGATAGAGTTCAGTGAGACAGCATCATCTTTCTCTTAGCTTGTTTAATTTAAAATATACATTATGTAAATGGACAATAATTGCGCAATACCATATTCGGTGGCGTAGAGCGTCGACTATAGAAGTAGGTATCATTATTTTCGATCCATTGTAAAGTATTTGAAAATTTGTTTGAATTTATTAGTTAATATAAAAGATGGTGAAGATACAAAAAATATAAATATTATATTATTATAATAAAATACCGTCATATTTACATGTTGACGGGTTCATTTCTATTTGCAATACAAACTATTACAATTAATATATAAAAAAATAAAGTGTATTCTTCTAGTATGATGTCTTCTGTATCAGTAAAATACGTAAGTATGATTTCCCAAATTAAGAAACTTTTATTAGGTATATTTTTTTTTTAAGAAAAATGCAGTTATATCACGTCTACCTTAAGTATAGATACATAATGCTTATATCCAATAAATGGATTGTTTTATTATTTACATCAAAAAAGAGATGGAAATAGTGTTTGTTTACATTTTTAAACCTGACACTCCTACATGTTTAAAATGGAATCGCTAGTTAATACAGCGGCATGGAAACGATTTATAAATACAAACGTGTTTATAAATAAAGTCTCTCTCTTATTAATGTAACAAAACATTGTGTTGTGCTCCCCATCTATATTATGGTTGATCTGATGCAGTTATATATTTTTATAAAATTATAAGATATATAGAGTATATAAATAATAAATTTACCATCAAGATTAATAAAATGTTCGTAGTTTGTTTGATTGTTCAGCAATCGCAGCCTGTTTTACATGTCCTTTGGAATTAATTTTAAACGGCATCATTCATATGCCGGATTAATGCAGACCAATTTCAACTTCAACTTAAATCTAAATTATAACTAACGATAAAATGTACCATTCATGCAATATAGATAAGTGTACACGACGCATGTGAAACACACACGCCACGCACACTGCTCCTATTATGGAATGACATCTATCAAACTTATTAAGGTTACGCTATTGTAAATTTTCCTTAAAATAGATTCGTTTAATATTTCTGATAGTGATGAATATGAAATTATTAATATCTTGATATTTTTATTTGCATGCGTCATGGGTGTGATTTTTATGCACGCTGAAAAATAGGTGAATTAACGCCAGAAGAGGACAATGTAATAACCATTAATAGAAATTCACAAGCGTTATTTGATATGCACATTAAAATATGCATCATTAAACATCAGTTTATTAAATGTGTTGAAGTAACAACTTAACAAATTAAACCTAACCTAATATTAATAGATTATCTATTCTGACGTTTTCTTTTACTGATTTGTATTTATTACATCTGGCGTTAATTTGCATATCTGACATTCAATGCCATATTTAAATGTTCATTTATATACCTATACTCCAACTATAAAAGATAAAAGTTTGTTATCTTTTAAGTTAATCGAAATTTAAGTTGAAGTTGTAGTTAATGCATAGGTACATGAGTATGTATATATGGAAATATATATGAAATTATAGTTGTAATCTAGATTGAAATTGAAGTTAAAATTGGTCTGTATGAATCCGGTAATATTAAAAGCAATGCATGTAACACTGGTACCGAAACCGAACTACAACACCTGTGATAAAGAACGAACAAGATCAAACTTGCAAAACAGGATACACTATTGCTGGTAAAATATGTAACACTGTAATATATAAAGTGGGCCTTATACTGTCAATCAGAAAGCACCTACACTTATCAGTCAAACTGACAGTCTGATTGAAGTAATTTTAGCAATTAAACTATATTTTGTCATCTACTTTTTGAAACTCAAAATTAAAAATTTACATCAAATAAAAATTAGGTATTTACAAAAAATGCTCGAAATGTTTTCCTTTTTTTCAATACATAAATTGGAACGTCGTCCAATGGTGGTGTTTGACGTTTGACTACTAGTTTGTCTACCGCTACTTGATATTTGGACAAAAATAACATCGGGTGTAAAACGTTCATGCGCTACTAGATGAAAATGTTAAATCGCTTTTTGATAGGGAAAGAAATGAATTTTTAAAGAAAACGAAATACTATCGTAAAAAGAATGTTTTTAGGATCTCAATAATGAAAAAAAAATTATGGCATCCTATTAAAAAAAAAAAGTTGAACGTCGCCATTTTGAAATGGTTCGTCCAATTGAAAATCTGATATCACCATCGTGTAGAGAATGTCCTGAAACATATTACTGCCAAATATTTTGAAAGTAGTACCCATAGTGTGGCTAAAAAAAAATAAGGCGCTTACTCTGAAACAGGCTGTATATGTCATAAAAATATAAAAAATTATTTAAGAAAATGCCTACGTATCGAAAATGTTCTAAATAGAAGTTGTTAGTTATTACTTGTTTAGCAAATTTTGTTAAATATTTTTTTTGTTTGAAATGTATTTCTGTTGCGTAATATTCGTAAAACACGTAAAAGTGACATCAGTATCACTTCCGGTTGGCAGATTTTTACCAAAAGTTGATCAAATTAAAATATTCACCTCCGAAGCTTACATTTTATAACAATCCGTTCAGCAGAATTTGCTCTACAGGTGTCCACAGACAGACCGACAAACGGACATCACGTTAAAAACAGTTGATTTATGTTACTATAAGCCTAATTCGTGTTTATCTGTAAAAATCTCGATATGTCAAATTTGGTATGATTACAATACCTTCCCTTATCATATGTGATATGACGGTCGGTAAAAATAATAAAGTAAAAAATCTTTCAAAACTAAAACACAACTTTAACTTTCCTTTTTTATTTTAATTAAACTTAAATTTTTAAAAAATTAATTAATTTAAAATACAGTGAAACTTTGATTTCTTATTTTCCGAGGCACTGAAATTTTGAATAAAAATTGCAAATATACGAGATAATTGGGAAATTGTTTTTGTAACATTAAAAAAAAAAATGATATTTAAAAATAAAATGAAAAGTAAATTATTTGAATGATAAATAAAATTATGGATTTTTTATTTAATAAATAAATGTTTATAAATATTATTTATATACAGCCATCTCTAATGTTTATACTTTACACACTATGGACACTGAAAAATTGATGATTGATAATGGGATGTTATAATGTGATACGATAAAAGATAGCGTTGTCAATGTCAATGATGCAGTTGAAATCAGATCAGATTTATTATTATTTTATTATTAACTGTGTGTTAATATTTTTCTCTTTGAAATAAAGACTTATTATAGTAAAAATAATAATTCAATATTATAAAATTATAATTAAAATTATATTGAAATAAGATAATTATTTGACAACTGTCAGTTCATGGTTATTCACGTTGTTAATTTGTCGGCCATTGTTTCATCATGGTCGCATCTTAACTCAAACCTGTAAATAGGGAATGACAATTTTTGCGGTTTGTTACTTATTGATATATTTTATAAACGAATTAATTAAACAATAAAATGGAATCTACAATAAATTTAACTATTAATAAAAGTAATTAATAATCATAACTAGCAGTTTTATGTTGTAAATTACATTTGTTCAGAAAACTTAACATATTCACATACTTTTATAAAACATTTTTGTTTAGTTGTGTAATTTAGGACCGTATATACATAAAATTTTGTCAGTAAACTGGGTTTTATGATATTCGTTTGAATGTTTTTGTACCTTGCTTCGTTCGACGCAAAATTTCCGATATCATGTCATAAAACCCATCTTTACACACTTGTTACATGAATAACTATTTTTTACTACAATTTTTATAGAAATTGTAATACGAATACATTATTATATTTAGTATTTAATACTGTAAAAAAATAATAATTTAAAGTAATACTGGTAATTCTATTTTATAAATACTTTTTTAAAAGTATTTAGTACCTATGTAAATGCTTTTTAACACGTTTTTATGAACTAGCTTTCTTGTCTGTCTGTTTGTATCATTAATTCATTAACTAATTAATTAATAATGTTAGAAATATTAATTTTTATCTTGTGCCATATTCACAAATTCCGTACATTCGCGTATTTAGCAATTTTTTTTTTAAACACAGAAACTACAGAAAATACAGAAAACACACACAAGTCTAAAAAGCAGAAAATAATTATTTAAATAAAAGAATTTAATATACCACGTTTTTAAAACGGACTAAAAAGTATAAAGAAATTTTTCTTAGCTTCATTACGGATTTATAACCCCATACAGATTCCTGACCCATACAGATTATCCTGAAAATTTGTGATTGTGAATTTTTAATAGCTATGAACAATACTTGTAAGATTGAAAACGAAAAACGTGGGACGCATGCAATAGATAATAGTAAGGAGTGTAGGGAGTAGCTGTCGTTGCGCTCTATGTTTTTCGTTTTAAATCTTAATTAGCAATTTAATAGGAGTAGCGCTAATTGAAGGTCAGCCATGTACCATGGAATCTTACGCATGTGAAATTATTGATTCAAATGAATCAAGTGATAAAACAGAGGATAATACCATAAATGTTTCTGATATTATTGTACTGGAAACTCCCAGTATTAATAGTAATAATTCTATCATGGAAATAGAAGGTAGATCGGAAAATGTATCAAACAAAATTTGCAACAATAATAGCAGTAATGATACAGTTTCTGCAAGAAAAAAGAAACCAAAACGTCTTCAAAGACTTGACATGACAAGTGAAGCAACAAGCGAACTTGCTAAATTATCGTATGAAAAATTAAAAATTAAAAAAGAATATTTAAGAGAAAAACTAGAGATAATGAAAAAGAAACTAGATTTAAAACAAAAATATTTAGATTTATACGAAACTGACATTTTGACAAAGAAAAGAATTCTAAATAATTTACGTAAACTTGTAAAAAAATAAACCTATTTTGACAATTATACTATTATTATATTATTATAGTATAAATCACTTATTATAAATATGAAAATAACATTTTTTAAATAGAAAATTAGTTTAATTTATTTAAAATACAAATACAATATGTATATTTTTTTTGTAACCCCTTATAATATACATACCGGGTGTAGAAATGAAATGTGAACCATAGGGATTTCAATGTTATTTTTTAAATACGGCTGTATCTCTTTCCCTATTGACTTTAGAGCAAATATTTAAATACAAAACTTGTTCAAAATGTGAAAATGCATGGTATAAAGTCAATTTTCTTACATAAATATTAATATTTTACGATATACAGGGTTAACCACTAAAAAATGAGTTATAACATTGGGAAACGGGAATGGTATCGAAAAATGCGGAATAATGAGTTCTATAATTCTGTGAAAAAATAATTGTTCTACGATACTTCGTTTAGGAGAAAAAAATTAAAAACTGATTTTTGAAAAATTTCGTAAGGGGGTACCCCTGTGTTTTGTTTAAAAAAAAAAAGATTTTGGATATTTTAACACTGGCTTTCGTTGTCTACTCTTTTATCCTACTTTTTGTACCAGACACTTTTTTTTTCCTGTTTTTCTTTAATTTTTTATTCACCTTTTTCTGATTTTTCGAAAAGTTGATAAGGGGGGACCAATGGCATTTTTTTCGAAAATCAGTTTTTAATTTTTTTCTCCTAAACGAAGTATCGTAGAACAATGATTTTTTCACCGAATTATAGAACTCATTATTCCGCATTTTTCGATATCATTCCCGTTTCCCAATGTTATAGCTCATTTTTTAGTGGTTAACCCTGTATATCGTAAAATATTAATATTTATGTAAAAAAAAATGACTTTATACCATGCATTTTCACATTTTGAACAAGTTTTGTATTTAAATATTTGCTCTAAAGTCAATAGGGAAAGAGATACAGCCGTATTTAAAAAATAACATTGAAATCCCTATGGTTCACATTTCATTTCTACACCCGGTATATATGTATAATGAATAATTTATAAATATTTTTTGGAATAATTGAAAAGATTTTTTGTTTACTGTTTATCTAAAATTATATTTTTTCTTATCTAATTATATTTTTATATCATATTAAATAAAATTATACATTTGTAAAATAATTTTTTATGATTCGATTTCTTATTCTTCTCCCTTTTGTTAGATCTGGATTTATTCTATTTAAATATTCATGTTCTTCATCATTTTCATTACCGTATATTCCAAAATCAATATCGTTGTTTTCTTCTAATAAATTGTCAATATCTATGTTATTATCAACACACATGTTATGTAAAATAACGCATGTATTTATAATTTTGGACGCTCGTTCCGGAGAATAATGAAGCACTCTATGCTTTAGAAGACATCTAAATCTTGTTTTGAGAACACCGTTGCAGCGTTCAATAGTTGCTTTAGTGCGCATTTGTGCTTCATTATAAGCGGCTTCTGGAGTATTTGGTTCCGGATTGAGAACAGGAGTGAGCATCCACGGGCGTAATCCATATCCAGAGTCCGATAATAAATAAAACGATTCATAGCCACGTCTGTGTAAATTCTGCATGACAGGTAACACGTTACTATTATTCCAAATGTAGTTATCGTTGGTACTTTCTGGATATCTTGCATTTACATTGAGAATTTTTAAATTAGAATCACATATCTACAATATATAATTTATAAATTATCATACAATGTTTTATATCTCAACAAATATATTTACTAGTTGCACGTTAATGGAGTGATATCCTTTCCGATTGACATATGCCGCTTCCGGATACAAATGATCGTTTATTTTTGGTGGAAAAATGGCAATGTGTGTACAGTCTATACAACCAGCTACACCGGGAAATCCATGTTTAACATAGAATCCTAAGCCTAATATTTGTTTTTTTCGCAAAAATCAGCTTTTTTCATCAACCTAGAATAAAGTTATGAATTGCTAAGCTTTACACCTTCTGCAGAACTTGTTCTTGTTAGAAAATATAGAAACATAAACTTAAACATAAATGCTACAGCAATCATAAAAGAGTAGATTGTATGGAATCATTAACTCGAAAAAATATAAATTAAACTTAACAACCAATGTCTGTTAATAATAAATGAGACAATGTCTTACACAAGATAATAAATAAATAAATAATAAATAATAAGATAAAATTTTTAATGGTTATTTGTAAAAGTCTGTATAAAATTAAAATTGTCGAGATAACGCAATATGAGACAATGTCTCATTTTGTGTTTTTCTCGAATAGTCAACAATTTTTAAAAATTTTTATACAGAGTTTTACAAATAACCATTTAAAATTTTATTTTATTATCTATTATTTTAATATTCGACTAAAATTTTTTTGTGTTACATTTTATTATTAACAGACATTGGTTGTTAAATTTAATTTATATTTTTTTGAGTTAAAGATTCCATACAATCTACTCTTTTATGATTGCTGTACTATTTATGTTTAAGTTTATATTTCTACATTCTTTAACAAGAACAAGTCCTGAAGAAGGTGTAAAATCAGGGTCTGCGACATTTTTCCGTCGGACATTTTGCCACAGGACATTTTGCCACGAACGTTTTGCCGCCGGTACATTTTGCCGCCGGGACATTTTGCCGCCAGGCAAGTATTAGGCGTAGAAGACAAACACCTACAAACAACCTATTAACCTAACCTAACCTATCCTAACCTAACCAATATTTCATAGAATTATCCCTTCTTTTATTTTCTACCGAAAGCTACGCCTAATACTTGCCTGGCGGCAAAATGTCCCGGCGGCAAAATGTCGCGGCGGCAAAACGTCCGTGGCAAAATGTCCGGCGGCAAAACGGCGGCGGCAAAACGTCCCGGTCCCTAAAATCACACCGAAAGCTTGGCAAATGAATCCTACATGGGAATTTGTTTTTTATATATATATATATATATATACATATATATTAGGGTGGCCGCAATTTTGGCAAAGTCGGAAATTTGTTGCTCTCACCCTCTCAAACTAATCAAAATAAATAAAAAAAAATTTGAGCCGTCATCGCAGGTTCAAAAATTGACGTTAATACGTGCCTGTAGAGGGGTCAAAATTTACATGTAGTTTAAATGGGGAAAATGACTTTTTTGATACTTTTGTGTATAACTTTTTATACGTTTAAGCTAAAAATATTTTAAGATGCCTGCCAAAAAGCTCATAAAAAAAGCTTTCAAGCAGACTAAAATTCAAGTTATTTGAACAAAAATTGACGACGTAGCGTCAATTTGAAATTTGAAGTATATAAACGACAAAAACCTTTATATAAGAATTTCGATTAATATTTCAGTTTTGACCCCAAAAATTGATGTACCACTAAGAAAACTATAAAAACTACATTCTGAAATTCATTTTAACTATCTTGAAATGGTTTTAATAATCGTAGACATGCTGAACTGATAAAAAGTATATTTTAGGCAAATTAATGTAATAGTAGGTAAAAAAAACTCTTTTCAAATAACTTATTAAATATTCCATTTTAAACCATATCCATGGGTTCAACCAATGTGTCTTTTCGCGTATCGCTAAATTTTTTGTTGTTCCTACCGATAACTTTGTAAAATCTATTGTTTAAATCTATTGCATAAATTTTATAATCACCTTTGGTACCTAAGTGCCGAAAATTCGGCTATGGCGTTTTTTGATGACAGTATTTCTACAGAAATTAAGATCAGAATGGTTGAAAAAATAAAAGTTGTATGTAAAGATGAAGAAGATGAACCCGATTTAAAACGGATTTATCTGATTAATCAAGATAAAACATTTTTTATGGACAAAAACATTGATTTTTTTATCAATTCACGATCGATGGGCTTTTTTACTAGGTTTAATATAGATACCTCTTTTCTTAACATTAATGTAACTGAATGGAATTCGCTCAAAAGTTATGAAAATGGTCGCTCATTTATTCAAACTTTAAGAGTTGTTAACGACGTTGCAGAACGAGGTATTAAATTAATTACCGAATATAACAACCGCTTAACGAAAGATGACGAACAAAAGCAGCATATAATTCAGCTAGTGGGCGAATACAACAAACGCTATCGCGATAGCCTGAAAAGTACTGTCACTCAACCATTCAAGAAAGAAAAATATAGCGATACGATTTGCCTAAAATATACTTTTTATCAGTTCAGCATGTCTACGATTATTAAAACCATTTCAAGATAGTTAAAATGAATTTCAAAATGTAGTTTTTATAGTTTTCTTAGTGGTACATCAATTTTTGGGGTCAAAACTGAAATATTAATCGAAATTCTTATATAAAGGTTTTTGTCGTTTATATACTTCAAATTTCAAATTGACGCTACGCCGTCAATTTTTGTTCAAATGACTTGAATTTTAGTCTGCTTGAAAGCTTTTTTTATGAGCTTTTTGGCAGGCATCTTAAAATATTTTTAGCTTAAACGTATAAAAAGTTATACACAAAAGTATCAAAAAAGTCATTTTCCCCATTTAAACTACATGTAAATTTTGACCCCTCTACAGGCACGTATTAACGTCAATTTTTGGACCTGCGATGACGGCTCAAATTTTTTTTTATTTATTTTGATTAGTTTGAGAGGGTGAGAGCAACAAATTTCCGACTTTGCCAAAATTGCGGCCACCCTAATATATATATATATATTAAGATATGCCATAATTTTGTGCTAATTATGTGCTAATTTTGTACCACAATAAAAAAATTTGTGCTGCATTAGAAATTAGAAAAAACATAATTGCAAAAGTGGAGGCGCTAGATATAATATCAAGCTGGCGCTGTTATGTTGTTAAAATTTTAAAATGATACGCCATAATTTTGTGCTTTTTGTAATTTCTAATGCAGCACAAAAAATTTTATTGTGGAAAAAAATTGGCACATAATTAGCACAAAATTATGGCATATTTTCTTTTTAATTCTGGCGAAGTAGGGGCGCCAACTATATGGACCTCGGTGAATATTCATTTTTTGTCATAATGGGGCAATCTAGAAATGGTTAAAACTCAAGTTTGACCTCAGTAAAGGTGAAATATCTTTATATTGTTTTCTGGCGTGATTTAGTGTAAATATTAATTTAATGAAAATATTCACTTATAAGCTTTATTATCAAAATACATGTGGGCTTAGGGGGGTCACTTAACCAACGAGTAAAAATGTGGGAGTATTTTTATAATTTTTTTTAGCATATTTGGAAACGATTTAAGGGGTGAGAAAAGAAAAAAAAATTTTGATCCCTTTTAAGGGACACCCGAATATATATATATATATATATATATATATATATATATATATATATATATATATACATATATATGCAGATAGTAATATGAAGATGACAATTGCAATTTTATCTTTACTTATGATAAAATACCGATAAGTAATAATTGTATTTCAAATTACTAGACTAAACATGCATTCATGCATTATTCATAATAATCAACTTGATATTTGTATGCAACTCTTTTTATTGTTAATGTAATTTTATCAGCATAGTCTTATAAATAAATATTTTATTATGTTATTATTACCTTACTTACTTACATAACAATACCATGTCTTATAATTCCAGCTATTTGATATAAACTAAAAACATCAATAAATTAGAATTCCTCGTAGCTATATTTCAATTCTAACACTTTCAAATAACCAATTAAAAAATGCTTTTTTAAATTATTTTTTTATATAAAGAAAGGATATGTTTTTCGTATTTTTAAAATACACTATTTAATTCTATTAAGCTGACACTTTAAAATAATAGAAATAATTATACTACTGAAAGTATGTAGACCGAGAGCCCGTGACTGCCAGACCTTCGTTATTTTATAAAAGCTGAAAGTTTCTCAGCGCATGCTCCCAACACAGGTAGGAACGATAAGCTACTTACGAAGTTTGGGTCATCGTGGCTTTGGCAGGTAACAGGTTGCAAAGGTTATAAGGTGTATATATATATATATATATATATATATATATATATATATATATATATATATCCATATGTAACTCAATTTCGGTGAGGATAAGTTACTGTTTTTGCATTTAATTCATTGATGTTTTGTTCTTCAGATGTCGTAATAAAGAATTAAATTTTAATTACTTTAGTAATTTATTCTTAATATATTTCATTATCTTTTAATCTTCTAACAAAGTCTCTTATTTATTATATGTGTCACTCATTTAATAAGTTAGAATTAATAACTATAGATAACTATTACACATTGTACACACTTAATATTTTTAATGTTTTTAAGTAAATTTATGTATTATATTTTGCAAGATTATATTTGTATCATTTTTGCCATTTAATTGGGCTGTTGCTTGTTTGGTGTAATTAATTAAATAAATAAATAATTTATACACTTTTCATAATGTTCTTCAGTTTATTATTATATCTTTGAAATGTAAATTGAAATTTTCCAGGAATTCAAATGAAACTGTCAAAATTAGTTGAGTGTAAAAGTGAAAGAAATGTATGATTAGTAAGGGATAGAACTATTAACTATATAAACCGTACTTCTGGGCAGGTTACTGATTTGACATACCAAAATGTAACAGGAATTGATATGACGTCATACATAAGGCACTCGAAATCGGTTACTCACTGTTTGGTCTTTAAACGACATACCAATATAATAAATCGCCTTAACTATTGTGTATCTATAATCAAAAATGTAATGATTTCATAAATAATGTATTTATCAATTTCTAATTATTTTTTTATTGTTAAAATATCCGGGTTGTGCAGTCTAACTTTAATTACTGCAATAACTGATAAGGAATTTTATTAATTTGTTGTAATTTAGTAATGCGCGATAACCTTGAAAATATTTGCAAATATTGGAAAAAAAAATATTTAGATTTTGTAATTTTTATGAAATAGAAAACTACGTATAAAAACAATTGTTATTTTATTAATGTATGACAGGCACATTTTTTGTGTTGCATTGTTACGTATACTATATAAAAATAGCAAGTCATAATTTCTTAGAATAAAGAAAAAGCTAGGTTATCAACAGTCAATTCTTGATACTGATTGGCTGAAATTAAAGGCGTGTTTATGCCATATGTAATCATATGTTATTGTAAAAATTAAACTTTACCCTTACTATTTAATCAATTAAAAAGTAATGCAAAAAATATAGTTGAAAAAACACACACATTAATATTAATAATTATAGTATGTATTTGAAAACCATTAATTTATACAAATATCATAGAATATATTTTATAATTTCTAAAGAAAATACATCAATTTTTATATTTTTCTCATTTAATAAATAAAAAATGAAGTTTTTATAGTACGATAATTAAATATATTGTATCATCACAATTCTGAGAAATGAACATAATTCTTTTTAATTACATTTGAACAATATATTTGTTTAATAATTCAAAAGTCGGAAAATGCATAAAAACGTTTTTATAAAAAAATTGTTATTAGTAAAGTACAACTTGTGGTTTTCGACAAGTATCAATGTTTCATTAAATATATCAAAATACTAATAAAAAATTAAATACGTCAATATCAAGAATGTATTATAAAATATATATTCCGGGTGAGATAACAACGCTGGTTAGATGGCGATTATCTCGAAATTAACTTAGGTAAAGTATATGTCAGTGTATTGCAATAATTGTTTGTTAGGGGCACTCGTAATTAAAGTAGAAGTGACATAATTTTTTTCAAATAAATTTTATTTTTAATCTTATAAACAAAGTTATTGAAGTTTATTATTTTTTTTAGCAAATTTATAAAAATTGTATAGATTTCCGAAAAAAAAAAATAATATAAGTGGTGTCATTGACTATACACTATGTCCCCCGATATGAATTACCAAACGAGAAATGCATTAAAATTTTTAAAGAATTTTAATCAAATTTTGGGAACTGGCCTCGCTTGATTTAAACCGAAGCTACATCAAAAATTATTTTGATACTCGTATCATATACAGTGTATTAAAATTTTCAAAAAGTCATTTGCAACATTTGTTTATATTATTATGTAGAATATAAATCTCAAGTTTTATTTCATTTAAAAAAATAAATAATATATATTTTTTTTATATTTCAAAAAAATTTAACAAATTCAAACTGACGATTATATTGAAATAAAATGTTGCACACTCAGTTATATGTACTGTATTTTACAAATATAATATTTCAGAAATTATGTTAAAAATATAATCAAAACTGTTTATTACTGGTATTTAATAGTAATAAATATAAATATTAAATATTTACATAATTAGTATTGAAAAAGTGATATAATCTTTAGCTCGTACCGCGTTTTTTTCTTCTTCAAATTTCTGGTAAAAAAATATTTATTTTTGCATTCTAGTTTGGGTATAGTATACAAAATATAATCAATATATATATTTAAAATGGACAATAAATAGCATTGAAAATATGCACAATATTACAAGTACACCTCGCTCGTATTATACGAGTCGTATAAATTACGGAACTGTGTGTTACGAGCTTAATTATATAAATTTTAAATTTTAAAAACACAATAAAAATATAACTGAGCTAGTAAAATTTTATTTCAAAATATTTCACATGTATTAATTTGTTTTATTTAAACTATAAAAAAATATTAAAAATTTAATAATACGAAACTTTAGATTTATATTCTACATAATGTAAGCAAATGTTTTAAAATATATTTTTGAAATTTTTAAGAATTTACTAGTACTGTACTCGTTATCATTTTTAAATAATTTAAAATGTTGGACACACTGCGCATGACATCAATTTGATTTTTTAATGTTAAATCGAGCGTGAGCAGTTTATATATTTTGGTTAAAATCTAATACAAATTTTAGTTTATTTGTTCTCTTGTAACACCTATCCGGAAACACTATTGTACGTCGTAGATAGTATTTTTTATTTTGTAATTTTATGTTTTAATTGTTATTTCTCCCGGAATTACTTTACTACTACTTACACAAACATTACTACAGATTAATTGTATAGTGGTCCATTTTGGAGGGTGTGAGAAAGGAAAATTATTAGACATTTGCATTTATCATTAAAGTTGGATTTATAGATTCCGTATCGCTGCTGTAGCCGTACTTGGCCGTAGTTGACGCCACTGCAATAGCTAGTGAAACCAATACAATGAAATGCTGCAATCCATACCGGTCCATATCAGTGTAGCCAGTAGACAAATTGAGTTTGCACATGCGCATTGTACTTTTTCTAAAGGTTTTGCAAATATTTTATATAAATTCAATCAAAAATATGAAAAGTAATATTATAAATTTCTTAAAATTGCTTCAAATATTTGCAAATACACTATATATTTTTTTTTCGTGCATATGTATATTAAAATATTCTTTTTATAACAATAATTAATAGTGTTTTTGATTGAAATGCACTCTGGTCACTCACTCTTAGAACATGTGACCTTTATGCTCGATGCGCGTGTTGCTCGAGAATTTGACAAGAGCAATCTGGTCTTCGTATTTGATTCACGCAATAGAGCAAGTATTATGGCGGGAGATGATATAAAGTCTACAGGAAATCTAATTATTTTCAAAATTGTTTCAGATGATGATCAAAATGTTATAAAAAGACTGTTTTTTATATGTAAGATATAAATAGTTTTTAATAATTTTTTGTTTTTAATTTTAAATATTTTTAAATTATTTCTTTTTCATTACTACTACTTCTAGATGATTAATCAAGTAAATTTGTTATAGTTGCTAAACTTTCCGTTCAAAATATAATTTAAATATATGTATTCACTACTTGTTTATGCTCTTACTCTACATCGCAAATCTATCATTATTTCTAGCTTTGAAAGTACCAATCGAACATGCAACTCTCAGCCAGAGCGCTCTCAGTGCGTCCTAGGTCAGCCAATCAAAAACGCTATAATATATATTACTGCACATACTCATTTTTTTTTTAAATGACACAAGAAATGACATAAATATTCGTACAAAAATGTTAACAGAACAAAAATATTTATTTTTCTGCCTCTAGTCAGTCGGCGAGAAGCAAAAATAGAATGTTGCATAGTATATTTGCAGCCTTTGAAAGAAATGAGCGAGGAACGGGTAAAGCAAGTCCGTTTGCAAATTGTCGAGAAAATTATATATAGTATAAGTAAATTGTAATAAAGTTAAGAAAATACACGTATAAATTTTTATAATTTATTTTCCACACACTTTCGTAAGCACCACTTTCTTCATTATCTCAAGTTTTATTTTACATACAATGAATGAGTGTTATAATTGCTTGCATTTATTCAACTTTACATTAAATTCAACATATAAATAAAATGAATACATATATTATAAATTTATAATATTACATATATCATTTATATTTTTGTTTATTATTAATATACAAAATATCAGAGTTATTGCATAGAGTTTTGTAATATTTGGCTACCGCGTATTTGGATGAGCGGAGATCTCACAAAGCTCGACACGTTTTATTAACAATTTAGTGGACAGTTATTAGGTCTATATATACGGGCAAAATTTTGTAAATTCTACCTTGTGAAAGATACTGAAAATATATTACGAATTATAACCAGCAATATCTTTACATTCTATGTACTTACTGTAAAGTAACTGCCAATTGTTCAACAGAAATTCCATCAGATATATTCCGTTTCGTTATATGTGGAGTAATCTCTGTTAATAATTCTTCAAATTATAATAGTCGTTTGGATAATTTTAAAGAATCTTTTTCCTTTACAGTTAAAAACTACTGAAATGCCACCCTTCGTTCGTTTTTTTTTTTTTTTAATAGGTTTAATCTTGTACTGACATCTCTTCCATATACCAAAAGACCAATAACACTCAATAAAATATTGTTGTTCTGTTAATATTTTCTTTGGAATATTATATACAACAGTACAAACTTGAAATAACTTTGATGGAAACTCTTGGTTTGAAGTTTCACAATTTTTTAATTTAAAATATGATGTACATTTCGGCTGCTTAGTCCATCATCAGGTGACAAATGTCTTGCAAAATTTATTTTTATATATATATATATATATATATATATATATATATATATATATATATATTGATTTGACAGATACATATAAATTTAACCACTTGTTATGTAACCGGTACACAAAATACAGAAATGTGTCATTTTAATCAAGTATTTAATTTAACCAATTACCGAATAATTTTAACCGAGATTCAAAATATCGGCTCTTAGTGTGTAATTTATATTAACATTAGTACTCGTAATGTACTAAAACTAGATGTGTGATATTTGGTTATAATGGTTAATTTGGTTTATGAATGTACTGTTTTGATCAAACAAAATGTATAAAACTTTCTCGTATATATCGTACTTAAATACTTTATTATTTGTACTTATAGTATTATAAGAAAAGTTGAAAAAATATACATTTTATATAAAAACATTTAATTTATTAGTTTTAATTTGCATGAAAACGAACCAAACAAACTTATTAATTTGTAACAAAAAAATGTTATTAAATTTTTATTATAATTATTATTTTTCACATACATATATTGAGATTGTTATAAAAACAAAATGCAGTGAAAAAACATAATATAAAATATATTTTACATTTTAGTATGTTTACATTTATATTATAGTTTGAATTATCTTGTAAAACAATAGAAATTTTTAAAGTGAATTGATCAGTTTAATCTTTTTGTATAAAAAAATAAATAAATAAAAATAGAATCTAAAAAATGCAGTCACAATATATTTACAATTTGTACTTGAACTTCAAAACGTGATTGAAATAATTACTTAGAAATAGAAAAGATTTCAATGAAAAGATGAAAAGTAAAAACATTATTCTTGAAATATATCAGTGAATGAATGAATACATACATATACAGAAATAGTCACGCATACATATACAGGCAGACAAATATAAGGTCTAAGTTTAAATGAATCTTGACCATGTAAACGTAACTATAGCAGAGTTTATAGTTAAGATAATAATAAGTTTAATATGCAAGAGGTGGCCATGAGATTGGTCCAGCCGTCCAGCGTAACGTAAGACCAAGTAATGCTTTCACTGCAGTCTGAATACTACCGTATCTACTAATTTTGCATAATTTGTCCTCGAATCTTGGTGAGGTTTATGCGAAATATCGTCAAGGTTTGATCAAACTCTTTACATATTTTTATTAATGTCCAATTTGCAAAAGAAAAAATTGTTTTTCGCTATTCGCTAGCAGAATTAACCAAAATTTGCATGACTAAGAATGTATGAATTATGATTTTATACATAGGTACGTATATATATATATATATAAACACGCAATTATGCCATGTACCCATAAGAGTGTGGCACAAACTCTCGTTCAAGCAGAAATGACCTAGGTTGCATAAGTTACGATTTTGTCATTACTCATTAAAAACATTTAATGAAAACATTATGAATGGAAAATTTTCTTATTTTGGTACTATTTAGGGGGCTCTGCTTTCTGTGGGTTTCGGCCATTAACTCTTGAAATGAAACAAAAATTTATACCTAATTTCGACCTAAAAAAATCGAGTAACTTTATGAATTTTTTTCTGTGAAATATAAAATATATCAAACTGTGGTTTTCTGGGGGTGAAAGAATAGATTTTGATTCATTCAAGAATTTTTATTTTTACTTTTGTTGAAAATTGTCCGAATTTTAACCCTTTATTCAAAGGTCTGCAAAACCGGACGGCTTGGCTGTGCCGTATCAATGATAACTCCTTCTCTGTTTATCTGAAACAAAAATCAAAATGAACCCTTGAAGTATGATATATTATCTGGTTTTTGACCGATTTTTTTCCACAAATATTCATTCGGGACAAAATGTCGACCTTTGGAAAAAAGTTTTTCTAAAGGTACAATCTGTTATACAAATTATTAAAATTTCCTAAAATTTTAGTAGGTTCCTTTAAAATCATGTAAAATCTGAGTAAAATTCTTATAATCTTAGAAATATCGTTTAAAATCCGAAAAATTACGAGAATCATTCCAATCATTTGTACAATCTGGTGTATAAAATTTGAGAAAGTGATTTTGTTCTCGATCTAATTACATCTTTTCAATTCGGCTCACAAAATTAAAGAATAAAGACTTAAATGGTTTTTAGCTAACTACAATAATATAGATTATAGAAAGTCTACACGTATGTTTTTATCGAAAACCGAATTCCCTTACATGAAATGTAAACAAATTAAAAAAAAATATAATTATAGTAGAAATTGTGTCTAGACCCATAATAAAGAAGCCTACCAACATATATATTAGACTATATCGATACTAAACAAACACAAACAAGCGTTTACTGACAGAAATCTAAAATTAAGGTAGGCCGAGTTTAGTTTATTGTTAGCTTTTAAAGTGTTCAAAATACGCTTGCAGGATGCTGATTACGGTGTTTTCACATATAAAAAAAATAACAGTAAATTTGTTGCGCATTGTGATAAATGTTATTATGTACATAGTTATGATGTAAGCAAGCAAAGATCAAGAAGAATATTTGGTAATCTTTTTAGTAAATTTTACATTTACCGTTGGTAGTTTCATGTTCTGTTGGTAATTCAAGTAAAAATTTTGACCTATTTCTTTATTTTTAGTTTTCTTGATAATAGTGTTATTTGTTTTTGTTTTTGATATTATTTTGTTATTTGTTGTATTTTCTCTAGTTTGCTTTTAGTTTCTTTTTTCTGTAGTATCGTGCATTTTTGCAATAAATTATTTAGTAATGATAGTACAGAAAAACGAAAATAACTAAGGTAAAAAAGAACTTAAAACAAATAAAACTATTTAGGAAATATATAATGACAAATTATACAATGACAACGCAAACAGCAATAGTTGACAGCATAGCTATAAACAATAAGTTTCACAAGATGAAAACTACTTATCACATACTATGTAGCATGTGATAAACTCACTGATATATTTGAATTCTTAATGTCATTGATGATGTCATATATGTAGTTCCTTCAATATAATATAGAGGGCGCTAACTATCCACGATAAATATGTGTTTATCACATCGTTACAAACTGCATCGATCGAAATCGGCCTCCTGCACTGATCGTACTTCGGACTGATATATATATATATATATATATATATATATATATATATATATATATATATATTCCATTTAATGCCAACTCTTTTTTTCTTATAGTTTGTTATTGGTGTAGGTTCTACTGTATTTTATAATTATAAACAATAACATAATGTAATAATAGAGTGGATTGTTACCTCACAGTCAAGCCAGGAATGTACAGTCAGAACTGGATTATACTATAGGTTAAAATGGCTATATATATATATATATATATATATATATATATATATATATATATATATATATATATATATATATATAGCCTTTAGCTAAGTTTAGACGGACGGTTTTTGTTCTTATTGCTTAAAATTGTCCGTCGTTGCCGGCGAGACCGGCCAACGTCAAACATGTACTATAATTTAATTTTCTTTTTAATTAAAGTTTAATTGCTTACAACTAAGATATTGTAAACACTTTTGATAAACATTACTCTGAATATTGTTAATGTGTATAAGCTAAAAAAACACTAATATTTTTTTTTATGTCGATTTAAAAATAAACAATTTAATTGTTTTTTTTTTTAATGTTTTGTATGGTAATTTTAAACCAGCGAGAAATTTTTCGTCAGTAACAGATAGATTTGAGCAATTAACGGTAAAGATTAATTATTAATTTTATAAATTTTTAAAAATATTAACAGAGATTACAGATAATTAAATGTAAACTTTGTTAATGTATCTTTATGTTTTGTAAAATAATGAGGCTTTATTTATGAAAAGATATGTAGGCTTGTTTTCACGTAAGAGTAAAAATGAGAAACTAATTGTTTATTGCAAATTCACAATTTTAACTAAAATGGAGAAATTTTGGTGTAGAATGAAAACAAGCTATTGATTATTGTATGAGTCAGAGTTACACCACGCCACTATTTCAAATAATACATTATGACAAAATATTATTTTTTTAATCATACTCTGTAAAAGTAATATTTGAAATTTTGTTTATGTGATATTTGCAAATTTTTATAAAATAATATCACGAGTCAACAAGATGATAGATATATTTTTCAGTTTTTAGGAACTTTCGTGAAGGTTCAAACATCTGCAATTTTTGAATTATTTTTGTAATTAAAAATAATCTATGACGTAGGTATAACTTACAGTTCATTCGAAATGTCATCTTGATTTTACGTATTATTTATACTTTTAACTTTTTCAAGATTTTATTATTTTTATAATAATATTTGTGAAACATTTATATATAATTATATGAATTAATTTGCATAAGAGAACGTAAGGGCAGGGCTTAATTAGCTATATATTTACTCTGTGCTAGGCAGTTTTCAGTATAATTCCCTAAAAACTAAAGTAACACTAGCTGATAGTTAATCTTATGTTTTAGTTTTAAGGTCATACAAAGAATAATAATTTTTACAAGTAATTTTATGCTTATAATTACACGCCATGTTGTACCCTTAAAGGTCAGGTACAAATTGTTTTTATATAAGCAGAAATTCGTTTCCGGCCCTTCCTATCCAGACAAGTAACTTTTGCTTTATCTGCATTTATAATACCTCTTGCACACATACCCATTTATTTTTACCGCTGGGAAACATTTGCTAACGCAAAATATTCTCAATCATACCTACCCATCGTATGTTAACGTAGACGTATACCTTCTATATTACTCACATATATTCTTTTAACTAAACGTCCATTAGATATTTGCTCAACTATCTTAACTGACTAACACCAACTTTTACAAGAAGATTTTATAACAAATTACAGGATTGTTTTTGTACTCGTATATGTTACGTCCTTGAAGAATATCATGAATAAAGATTAAATGTGTTTAAATGTTATCACTTAAGAAAAATAAAGGACATAATTTGAGGTAGACATATTGACGCCATGTTTTGTTATTATAAATTATTTGTTATTGTTTATTATGAGTTGTAACGTAAAACTTTTAGATAAATATACATGTATTTGTGATTAATATTTTGTTTACTAATTTTATTTTATATTTTAATTTAAGTTTACATACAGTGACGAATGCATTTAGATTTTGTTTGCAAATATGAGGGTTAAAATAACTATTTCGTCACATTTATTGTCAAACGACGTATGTACGAAAATATATAGAAATTTGCATTATTCATCTTCATATATAGGTTGAGCAATAATTTCTATCTTTTTAGAAAAACAATGCAACACGGCTCTCTATGTCATCATCTGTTTTGTTTCATCCTGATTTGAATTTCAAAAAATGCTTTCTTATCATGCTATATCATCCTATATCATCAATATCATCATGCCTATATCATCTAAGGAATATACTCTTCACATTTCATGGTTCTAATAAAATCGTATACTTTATTACGCGAACACTTGTTTTTTACTTTTTTCAATTTTTTTTTTTTTGTAATACAACTATGAAAAATAATATGCGATGAATAGACAAAATTCTCTTTTTTTCGAAAATGGAAAAAAAATTGATGCCATTTGAAAAAAACAAAGCTGGTTGTCATAGCAACAAAAAATAAAAAAAAGGTATAAACAAAACAATAATGTTAAGACATTCAGTTAAATAAACCAAAAAACTTGTTATTTAAATTGAAAAATTTGAATACAACAAATAAAAAAGTATATATATATATATATATATATATATATATATATATATATATATAATTTTCATTTAATTGTATTTAAACATGTCTTCAAAATAGAATACAGTTATGTATACCAAAAAATAAATATAAAGTGATTTAACATTTTATCTCACTAGAACGCTAAATCAATGAGAACCCTGAGCTTGTTTCTTTGCAACGAGACGGTTCCATCTGGGGGTAATATGAGACAATGATAGCCGTGCCGTAGTGTGTTGCTTATGTCCAGTTTATTCCGTTGTTTTATTTTGATTGCTGTCACTGCACCTCTCGTCCATGGTAAGTTGCACAAACCCAAGAGAGAAATACACTACAGTAAATAAAATGAAAATAATTTAATGTTCCTTGGGCGGCTCGGTACCATTTGATCCACGAACCGTCATCGGTCCGGGGGTTGAGGACCACTGATCTAAGGGATATCACTATTTATTTATATAGACATTTTACTTCATCCTATAGTTTTTTTTTGTTGATATTATAAATCAAATATTTCAGAAAGAAAACAAAAACATTTTCAAGAAAATAAGCAATTGTTTCATTTGAAAATGAATTTGTTTGAAGTTACAAATTGCAATTTTAAATAAAACTATTTTCTATATATTATAGACCGAGAGCCCGTGACTGCCAGACCTTCGTTATTTTATAAAAGCTGAAAGTTTCTCAGCGCATGCTCCCAACACAGGTAGGAACGATAAGCTACTTACGAAGTTTGGATCATCGTGGCTTTGGCAGGTAACAGGTTGCAAAGGTGTATAAAATGCCAACTTAAATTTTTGCGATATACTCCTTTCTCGAGTTAAATTCGGAGAAATACTTAGAATACTTTTTGATAGACAATAAAAAGTTCTATAATTTGGTTTTAGTTTTAATTAGATAGCATGTGCCGTTTGGGCACTAGAATTTTTTTTTTTTGATTTTTTGGTTTTTATTTTTTTTCTCAAAAACTATGAGGTGTAGGAAAATAAGCATGTTATGGAAAAATGCGGAATAATGAGTACGATAATTAAGTGAAAAAACCATTATTCTAGGATGCATTGTTTAGTAGAAAAAAATAAAAAACTAATTTTTTTAAAATTTATCAAGAGGGCAGGTACCCTTGCGATTTTTTTAAAATAAGATTTTTTTTAAAATTTACTCAAAAAAATCTGAAAAAATTCAGTAAAATAGATAAAAAATTTAGCTACATAATAGCTAAGTAACTTTTTTCTCTACGTCATTCTGGTTTGGCAGGAAAAATTATTGAAAATTCTAAAACGTTTTTTAAAATTTTCAATAAAATTGAAGTTTAAGGGTGTCTGGCAAGGGGTTGCCGCGATATTAAGTGTCTGGCAATGGATGACGTAATTTCTAATATTATTCTGAAGAAAATATATGAAAATTACGCTTTATTATTTGACAAATTTAAGTTGGCATTTTATACACCTTTGGAACCTGTTTCCTGCCAAAGCCACGATGAACCAAACTTGGTAAGTAGCTTATCGTTCCTACCTGTGTTGGGAGCATGCGCTGAGAAACTTTCAGCTTTTATAAAATAACGAAGGTCTGGCAGTCACGGGCTCTCGGTCTATTATTATCACTTTGACTACAAGGAAAAGTGGTATAGTATTTGGTACTGCGTCTGTAACATTTTCGATAATTAAAAAAATATATGGAAAATCTTCATATAGCCTCTATAGATAACGAATCTGAATTTAGTTTATGCGGGTGTATGTGTATGCGTCGTCAGCTCGTTCGGTCGTTAGTCAAATTTTGTGATTGAAATTCCTCCTAGACCGTTCAACCGATTTCAATGAAATTTTCAGGATAGATATATTTAGTTTCCTAGATGGGTATGTGGTTCTTTTTTTGTTCCATTTTTGCTAAGTTTCCGAGAAAGTTGTTTAAAAATGTATTATAGCTACATTATTTTTCCGATTTTAATCAAATTTTTCCAAAAGATTCTGTTAGTGCCTACATAAATTATATAATTTTAATGTTTTACAGTGTTGCGAACTTTCTGAGAAAAAATTACTAAAATTTTAAAACTTTTATTTGTCCACTGTTTATCCAAGATTAATCAAATTTCTAGAAAAAAATTCGTAATACTCAAAAACATTATATAATTTGACTATTGTACAGTGTCGCCAAATTTCAAATTTTATTGAGGCTATACTATTTATCAGAATTTAATCTAATTTTTGGAATATATTCAGCTAGTATTTATAAGAGTTATATAACTTTAACTACATGCCGTATTGCCAAATTTCGGGCTAAAAATATTTAATTTTGGATATACTATTTATCTTATATACTTATATACTTTTAAAAAAATTATTTTAGTTACATTTTATTCAATTTTAATCAAATAATTAATCAGAATTTCTGTATGTCTGAAAAAATAAGTAATTTTACTAATACAGTGTTATCAATTTTCCAGAAAAACTATTCAAAATTTGTTTTAGATATACTGTTTATACGATTTGAAACAAATTTTAAGGATAGAATCGTTTATATGCACAATAATTATAAAATTTTATTTTTGAAGGGTGTTGCCATGTTTTAGAGAAAAAATGTAAATTTTTTATTTCTATTTCTTGATATTTATGTGATAATGTAAAAGTGGTTTATATATAGGTTTACCCTTATGATTCTAATCTTGTTTTAAAATTAGATACATATATTTACTAAAATTAATTTAATAAAATAAAATACATGTTTTCTTTCGTTTTAAAAATTTTAATTTTTGTATGTTGAATATACGATATTTCGACACATGTGAAAATAATAAATACTAGATAACTGACTATAATTTATATAAAAAAGTTTTCTAAAAAATTGTTAATAAAATTGATTTTATTTATCAAATATTGATTAAATTAAAGTAAACTGTGTTCTGTGAGGAAATCCGCTATGCAACAATTTTTTTTGCAGAATAATACTCATAGATGTATTCAAAAATGCCAAGAATGTGATTGATTTAAAAAATATTGCCATAATTACTTGTTACTTTCAATTTTGAATCAGTTGATCGTGGATTATATTTGGCTTAAAAATCGAGAATGAATGTCAATGTAGGATTTTGACGTTGAATTATATATAAATAAATGTCACAGTTGCAAAAGTCAAAAATTTCTTCGAGCTGTCATTAAAAGTTTAAATAAGTCCTGAATAAAATTTTCCACTGTTAAGATAAGTTAGGTTGGAAATCTGTAAGTAATAAGCGAAATATGATAGTGAGATGTAGTGAAAAAGATACCGAATCCCAATGTAAGTAAGTGTCTGTCAGCAGATTGCAAATGAAACAAACAGTTCAATGTCGTAGTGACTTTATCGTCGGCTGTCGGCTGTCGGCTCGTTCAATTTATTATTTTTAGAATAGATTGTTAAAGTGAATCGGAATGAATAGAGTAAGTAAGCAAGTTGTTCGCAAATAGCGCATATATGTATGTATGTATATGATATGTATATACATATGTACGTCTGCCTGCGTCCGTCGTTCGTAATGTGGACTATGCGGCTCTGATGGCTCCGCTTTCTTGCCTATTGTCTACGTCACGTCACACGATTCGCCAATCCGCTATTCGGAACTGATGACGTCTGCAGAGGTCATCGTGTGTCGCATGACTTTTCCTACTGATTCAATTGAATTCAATCCAACTACATATAATATATTTCATATACTGTATTGTACGATATGTGTACATATTGTTTGTGTTTGTTTCGTAACGCACGTGCGCAATGTGGATCAAATTGCTAATTCAATTTTGTTTTCTACAGGAAATATCATTTTCTTTATTATATTTTATCTTAATTGTTTGATCTGCCCACTACAAAACTAGAAGAAAAAAAAACCTTGCATGTAGAGTATTTCTTAAATTCATTCTACCTTCCTCATCTTACCCGATCCGATTTCCGGAATTCCGGGTTATACTTCGGTGTACAGTACGAATATTTTGTTGTTTGTTTTTAACTACCTACCTACATGTTACTTATTTAAATTTAAATATCAGGAAGACCCCCAGCTTTGCTCGATAAAGAAGGACTGAATCACTTTGAAAGTTTTTCAATGTTTTCATGATGATAAGTTTGGCAATATTTCTATGATGTTTGAACTATATTACAATTTGTCAATATATTCATTATTGATATAGAAAATTTTTGAAGACGTCTGAGACGATTATGATAAGTAGCATCAAATTAGTTTAACATACAACATTTTATCATCTGCAATATATCATTTTTATTTCAGAACAATTACATTAAGTGTTCTAAAAATATTAAACTATTAACAATTTTGAAAATTGTGTTAGTTTACAATTAACATTTTAGCAAATTGATTACTAATATTAAGTTTTCCAGATTCTGAATTTTTAATTTTAATATGTATAATTAATATCTGGTCGAAAATGAAATTTTCATGATTTCATCATTTTACTTGAATTCATCAAATAATTTTTTAAATGTTTTTTTTTAAATTTATTTTAAAATATGGTATGTATTGAAGAATTTTTAAAAAAATTATTAACAGTTTAACTTTTAAAAAACGCTTTATGTAATTTATCGGATACAAAAATTATATGCTGAAGAAGATTGAATTTTATCAATCTAAATGTCTAATAAAATCAGTGGCGTAACTACAAATTTTGGCTTTTCCGTAAAATTTTAAAATGGGTCCTTCCTCCAAATATACAAAGTTTTTGAAAAGCGCATTTTTGGAGAAAAAAATACCACCACTGTAGTACTTACATTATTTTCAATAAAATGATATAAAAACAAGAATTCAAATTCTGTAAATAGCAAATGTATCAAATAACTATATTTTTGGCTCAAACTAAATACCGCGATGTCTCAAAATATTGTAAAAAATAAATTTAATCACAGTTCATATTTTGCACAATTTTTCTTTAAAAATATTCCCACACATAACAATTTGAAGTAAAATGAATTTTCGATATATTTTTTATTTATTACAATATGTAGAACTTTTTAGTGTTTCGGCAACGGCAATGTTGCCCATGTTTCATCTTTATCGTTCTCGTTACCGTCAGAGCTTGCGCATTACAAATTCAGCAGTCAAATTGTTTATGTTGTTTTTGGGTTATCTTTTAGATTAGTGTTTGTGATTATTTAGTTTAATAATGGAAAGAGAAAAAATTGACGAAATGCTCATTATGCATGTGGAAAAATATGTTTATATGTTTGAAAATGTTTACAAATGCATCTTTAGTAATTCTTTCTTCATATATTGATCTCACCCACCACCTATTGATAAATTGTATATAAAATTACATGAAGCAGTGAATAACAAATATTTTACTTTTTTTCATGTTTTTGCAACATATATAAACTTAATATTAAAATAAAGCCAAATGATATAGTTGTTAACTCGTTTCCGTTTGATTGTGAAGCGGCCTTAAGTTTTTAGTGTTTACGTCATCAGTGTTTACGTCATCTGTGTTTACAGGCCCTCTTGTTTGGCGGGACCTTCGTATTGCTAGATTTTGCAACCAAAAATTACGCTACTGAATAAAATATTATGTATGTCAAACTAATTTGATGTTACTGACTTTCCTTACGTTTTCAAACATTTTATATATCAAGCATTTAACTTTTGTATTTATAAAATTTCAAAAAAATATATTCATTGTGTTAAAAACTAAAAACGAATTTTAAAATAAGTTTTTATATACTCGTAGTAAATGAATTATATAAAAATCGAGCTTGAACTAAATCATTTTTTTGCACCACTACATTTCATCAAAACTTTTAGTGCCGTTGCGAAGATAAAATTTGGAAACATAAACAAATATACCATATACAAAAATTATTCATTTAATATAGTTCGTTTAAGATATAATAGATTTATTAAAGATACGATTAAAAACTAGAATTTTGTTTTGATATTTTTTTTATGTTCTGCTTACTGTATTACTATAAATTACGTACATATTCAAATTTTATTTTCAAATTGTAAGGTTAGAATTTTTGTTTGAATATAGTTGGCTTTTTCATAAAATAAATATTAAATATTTTAAATTTCGAAACACTTCAAAATTAAATTGGATTATATTTGTTATTGCTAATAACAATAATATATTAAAATAAAATATACGTATGCTGTAAACTGTCAGTTGATATAATTAAATAAATAATGATTTCGAATATATTACTTTTTAATCATACTTTACATACATTATGTATTTCTAATTTTCACCACATTGACTGCAAGGAAAAGTGGTATAGTATTTGGTACTGTGTCTATAACATTTTCAAATATATATATATATATATATATATATATATATATATATATATATATATATATATATATATAAATTGTTCATATAGCCTCTAAATGACGAATCTGAACTTAGTTTATGAGGATGTATGTGTGTGCGTTATTCGCTCGTTCAAATTTTGTGATTGCATCTCCTCCTAGACCATTTATTCAATTTGCACCAAATTTTCAGGGTTGGTTCAATTAGTACCCAAGATGGTCAGTGAATTTATTTTTGCATGTTGCCAACTTTTCGAGAAAAAAATTACTACAGTTTTAAATTTTTTATTATGGATTCAATATTTATCCGTGATTAACCAAATTTTCACAAAAGATTCTTGTAGTACTCACATTAATTTTATAATTTTACTAAAATACAGTGTTGCCAACTTTCCGAGGAAAAAGTTACTGAATTTTTAAAAAATTTATTATGAATTCATTATTTATTCGTAATTAACTAAATTTTTACAAAAGATTTTTTTAATGTCTACATTAATTACATAATTTTACTAAAATATAGAATTGTCAACTTCTCCAGAAAAATTACTATTACAAAAAAAAAAACAATTATGGCTACATTATTTATTCATAATTAACCAAATTTTTACAAAAGATTTTTCTAGTGCTCATATAAATTAAATAATTTTATCAAAATAAAGTGTAACCAACCCTCTGAAAAAAAATACTAAAATTTATTATGGCAACATTATTTAACTGTGATTAACCAAATTTTTATAAAAGATTTTTTTAATGCCCACATTAATTACATAATTTTATTAAAGTACAGTGTTGTTAACTTGCCGAGAAAAAATACTAATATGCGTAACATTTTATTTTGGCTTCAACATTTATTCGAGATTAATAAAATTTTTAGAAGTGTTGCCAATTTTTCGATAAAAATATTAATTAAAAAAAAAATTTGTTATGGCTACATTATTTATTTATAATTAACCAAATTTTTACAAAAGATTTTCCTAGTGCTCATATAAATTAAATAATTTTATCAAAATAAAGTGTAACCAACTCTCTGAAAAAAAAATCACTAAACTTTATTATGGCAATATTATTTAACCGTGATTAACCAAATTTTTATAAAAGATTTTTTTAATGCCCACATTAATTACATAATTTTATTAAAATACAGTGTTGTTAACTTGCTGAGAAAAAATTACTAAAATGCGTAACATTTTATTTTGGCTACAACATTTATTCGAGATTAATAAAATTTCTAAAAAAAAAAATTCTTAGTGTTCACATAAATTTTATAATTTTAATGTTGTACAGTGTTATCAACTTTCTGAGAAAAAATTTACTAAAAATGTTTAAAATTTAATTTTGGCTTCAATATTTATTCGAGATTCGTACAACAAATTTTCAGGAATTTTTGTATGCAGAACAATTACACATTTTTAGTTTCGTACAGTGTTGTCGACTATTGGAGAAAATTTTTTTAAAAATATATTTATTTTAGCCTAACAAGCCGATTCAATGACTGAGTGACTTGTGAAATTTTGAGAAAAATAAAAATCTCAATATTTTGAGTATTATTGTATTTTTTTTATTATGTATGAGATGATGTCTAATCTTGTTTATTTATTATTTAACCTATCAACCTATTTTTAATTGAAATTTTTCAAACATCATAATCAATCTTCTGTTTTATCAAAATTATTACTTAATTATGATTTTTTGCATTTTTATTTGTTTGTAATTTAATAATAATCTTGGTTTTTTAATCATATTTGATTGCTATAGTTTATTTCAAAATAAATAAGAGTTGCATAATTATTTTCACTAAATTGGTTTACTTCTGATTCATTAATATCAAATGATAAACCAAAGTGTCAACAGATTAGGCTTCTCGGTTTTAAATTAAATACTGTCACCCATGCGAGCTCGAATTCAAATCTCTCTCTTAGTGCATGTTTGTTTGTAATGTCTTCAGGTTGTCTAAACTACATTTGATATTTACTAAAAATTATTACTTGCTAAGCTAAAAACCTTTGTATTTATGGCCACTATATTTAATATATCATATTAAATAATGTTTGTAATAGTTCTGATATTATGTAATTTTAAACAATTATGTAAAATTACAGCAATTGACTAATTATACCTGGAAATACTGGGCATCATAGTGCCTCATGGTTTGTAGGTAAAATTACATAATTTTTTTAGAGTGCATTACTAATAGGCTTTGTTTTTACGTCTTATGGCTTACGAATACTAGTTCCTTTACTTACATTATATTAACCACTTTATTTCCATTTTTTTTTAAATACGTCAGTTAGCAATCTTACTTCTGGTATTTTTGCTTAGTTTTTATGATAAATAATTTTAGATATAGGTTAATGACATTTAAGCACAAAAATAAAGAAAATCACAGAAATAATTAATATCTGCGTAAATATTCTTGGGTAAATCAGAAATGTTAAGAAAATAACGAATTAAATGTAAGCTACTAATGACTTTTACAATTAATACACATGCTAATATGTTTTATAATTAATATGTATATTTGATTGACATTAAATATAATATATATATATATCTGCTGTTAGACGTTATTAATATTTCTTAAAATTATTGTTTCAAATTTAATATTTAAATTTTGTTAATTATTTCTTACAATATTAACTATTTAAAGGAGACTATTTTTATAATAGTTTTGATTCTCAGAATGATTATATATTCTATATTTGATTCTAATGTGGGTATTTCCAATTTTTCAAAATTTATGGCCTTATTCTCTAATTTTGTTTTGATTTTTAATTGTTACACCTCAAAAATATGTTTATATGGCTTTTAAAACTGCAAAATAAAAATCAAGTAATGTAAATCTTGTTTTGATATATACAAATAAAATTAATTTTTTTATTTTTATTTAAAAAGAAATGGTTTTTAATTATATAGGAGTATTTCTTATCACATATCTTTTCATATTTTTTAAAGTTGTTCATTGTTGAAAAAAACAAATGAAGTAATCTACAAAAAACATATGTAATAGTAATAATTACATGCATATACAATAAAATTAAAACACATTACAGTATAAAGGATTTTACGAGTAATTAAATATTTTAATTAATAATAACATCCTTGAAATAATATAATTTTTATTTTATGAATCTCAATTATATTGCAAAATTACATCTAAAAAATTATTAATGTTTCTAGGAAAATTTACGATTATTTATATAATTTGTGGTTTTAAGATGTATTTGCAAATATTTAATTTTGTACGTAAATAAAAATTACAATAATATGTCACCTAATACTCACAATCTGTCCACGTGTTGATCAGTATTTTTCTTTTTTATTTAATATTCAAATAATCCATTAGAACGTACACAACGCACTGATTTTTTAAATAAATATTTATTCTGAATTGCAATTTTTTATTTATAAGATATGTTGAGTAACATAATTAATAATTATAAATGAAATATTTTTAAATTAACGAGTTAATAGTTTTTGGCGTTGGAATTGTAAAAAAAAAACATGTTTATTTGGAATATTTTTTAGCAATGAGCTTATTATTTTATGGTATTAGAGGTTTACCTCTATTTTTGATTAGTTATTTTCTTAATAACAGATATCAAACTACATGTGTTAATAATGTATATTCAAACTATATGAAATTAGATTTTGTAAACAATAGTTCGGATTTCTCTCTCTTGACTGGTTTACTTTCAATTCACTGGCATTAAATAATGACAAAGCACAGAATATTATTTTCAGTGTCAATAGAATTGTTGATTAAAATTCACTATTGTATGACAAATGTAATATTATCAGTTTCCTAGGTTTCAAACTAGATGCAGATATTAACTTGAAACAACATATTAATTATATTAGTAGTAAAATTAATATAGACATTTTCATGTTATGTAAATTTAAAGATGTTGTATCATCGCACACTGTAACATATCTGTATTTTGCTCATCTAAATTACGGATGTTTATCAGGTAACCTTGTACACAACTTTATATTAAGTTAAAAATTCTTACATTACCAAAAGAAAATTATGAGTATTTTCCAATAAATATTATGAGTATTTTTCAATAAATAAATATTACCGTAATTATCATATAAGGCAAAACAACAATATTAGACTGGAGCTTTGTAGATTAAATGTTGCCAAAAATTTACCTGCACATGTTGGTGCATTTTTATTTAACAAATTAGCCAATAATATTAAAGATATTCATATTAATAAATTTAAAATATTCTAAAAGAATTTTTGATTACACATGCATTCTACAGTGTTAATGAATTTATAAATTGTATTTCTGATATTTCTGTATGCTGTGAATGAAGGATATTTATATTTCTCTTTATATTATGATTTAAGTTTTTGTACTTTTTTGTATTTTTGACTTTAAATATATATTATTACATTATTAAGAAATAGTTGCTAACCTAACCGACGATAATCAACGATTGTGTCGCAAAATTATTGCGACAAATCAAATTATTGCGCAATAATTTTAAATTAATAAAATTACTGATGAACTAAAGTTTTATTTATTGACCTAATTTCTTGTAAACATTGTCACATTTCAAAATTAATCAAGTTCAGGAATTAAGTAGAAATTTTAAATAAAAATTTGTAAAATTAAGGAAAAATTACTGTACTTAAAATTTGTATAGTCTGATGTATAAAATTTGAGGAAGTGATTTTCTCTCTGCAATCATTAAAATTTATTTATCAATTATTATTTACAAAATATGGTAGATATAAACACTTTTTGTTCAGAATGGTCTAAATAGTAAAATTTAAAACCGATTACATAAAGCATTGTTAACTTACCTATTCAATGAATTTACTAAGCAACCAAATTTTCATACCTTCTCATTTATTGGTTAGTTTGTTCGTAAAAGATAATGAAAGAGTTATAAAACGTTTAATAATGCTTTTTCCGTTAATATTAATATTTTGGAAAAATTCTCGAAGGGGTATAGCGATTTTGACTGCAGCGAATATTTTCAGCCTATTTTCAGTTTCTTATGTCATTTGTTTTTCATGTTATGACGTCATCGACTTTTTTTTTAAATGGCAACCTATATTTTTTATTATTGTTTTTTTTTTTAAATCCAAACTATAATGGATTGTTATCTTAAAAAAACAGTTATTTTTTCTCTTTTCAATGATATAAGACATGATACAGTTTAAGTGTAAAATAAATGAAAAATTCCTTTATGAAAATCAAATATTTCTGATTTAAAACATTGTTAATTTTTAACATGTTAGCGCGATAGCCGAGTGTTAGGAACTACCTAATATACTACTGGGATTGATGATTCAATTCCGCTGGCCAGCGTTCTTGTTCACCGTAAAAATAAAAAAATAAAATGCCACAATGTCAGGCATTAATTAAACAAAATCGGACATAACAGTTTGTCTAAACCTTCTTCTAACCTACCTAGTTTAGATTACTAGTCGGAACTTATTGGTGCTCTACGCAAACGCACATCTTTTCGAAAAAGTGTCTAAATGAATGATGACGGACCAAGTACTACATATTTGCGGTCAAGGTTCTCCTAACATATTGAAGCAATTTTAATACTAACAAATGAAAAAATCTAAAATAATAAAATTTTATTTTTTATTTTTAAAATAAAACAGTTTTTGTATTAGTTTTCCTGATGAAGATGGACGTTGAGTTCGTTGAAACGTCGATTATAATAACTATTAATACAGAACTTTAACTTAAAGCAGTTTTATTTTAATATAATGAGTTCTGAAAGATTTTTTACTATCATTTTTATTTTTGTAATAATATTTTTAATTACTATAATTTAATAAAAAATAAATAAATACAATGAAATTTAATTATTTTTATAATTTTTGATTTTTTAATTGTTTAGTATTAAAATTCAATATGTAGAAACTTAGCAATATTTAGAACAAGAAATATTTGATTTTTACAAAAAATATTTCACATTTGAAATATATCATTAGAAAGAGAAAAAATATTTGATTTTTTAAGATAAAAATTCAGTATAGTTTATATTTAAAAAATCATAAATATGTATTATATTTTAAAAAAGTGTGTCAATAAAAAAATATTTTTCTACGTCAATAGGTAGATTTTATAATTATCTATCTGTTTTTATTTGTAATTTTTTTCTATTAAATGTTTACTTTAAGAGTTTTTCGGAGGCAAAGAAAAAAACCAAATTGAGTTTTTTGCAAATATCTAGTGAAATTTTTTAGCAAGTACCTACATCTGAAATGGTCATATAATTGCGCACAATAAGTGCACAAGTGCAGTTCTCGAGATTCAAATGGGTGGCATTTGAATTTGAAACATACAGTATATAGCCCCCGTAAATAACTTGTTTATATAAGAATAATATATGTGACAATTAATATACATAATGTGATATGTAACAATGCTAATAAATATTCAAATATTAAGTGAAAATCACGTGCTTTGTCACGTATAATTTGTGTGGTTTAATAAAGACTTTGCAAAAATTTATTTTAATGCAAGTCATGCATTTTGTTTTAGAAATTAATTTATTGACATAAATTTTAATGAAATTACTTTTTGTATAAAATATCTCTCTTAAAATAGTACACCATATACAAATTAATTCGTTAATAAGAATACCATACGATAATATTAGGAGTTTTTTGAATTCTGTTATTTTTCTATTGTTTCTAGGTTATAGCCTAGCAACTATTATTTTCTAATTATGTATAAAAATAGATATTTTATTTATCAATATTATTTATTATTCATGGATATTATACTGGGCGTTTTTTTTGTTTTTTATTTTTTGATCATTTCAATAAATTTTCATATTATAAATGTGACGAAACAAAATATAATATATACAAATAAATTTTATATTATAAATTTATATTTATAATATAAAATTATTAATTTTGATTATTTTTACGGACAATATAACTATAGAGACTGATATATTTTATAATGTGTTGAATTAATTCAGAATTTTTGTTGCAAATAAATTTTGATTTGCACTTGTAGCGAAATGTTAATGTTCCAAGCTAGATTTTTAATTAAATTATAATTGTTATTTTAAAATTATTTTAGTAATTCGAACATTAAATTAAACGTAAATTAATTTACAATTTTAATTAAATTGTATTTCTTATTTTAAAATTAATTTAAAAATATTGAAGGTAAATTAAAATATCAGTATGAAAATGTAATAAATATATAATAAATTACTTATTACATACATACACAATCATGCCATGTACCCAAAAGGGAGTCGCACAAACTTTTTCCACTATTCCGAAAGCACTTTCTTTTAAACATTCCTATCCAGACAGGCAACTTTAGCTAAATCCTCATTCATAATATCTCTCATGCATGCTCTTGTGTTCCTATTACTTGAAAACTTTTGCTTAAACAACACACACTCAATCATACCACTCCAGGTATTCATCTTATGTATCTATATCTTCAAAATCACTCATATAAATTCTTTTAACAAATCGTTCATTAGGTGACCGAACCATCATACTTATTAATTGTAATATTTATTTAACATTATATATTATGAGGCTTTACGAAATTTATTTCGTATATTGGCCACCTTATCTATGAGTTATTAAAAATGTAATGCTTAGAGCAGTGGTTCTTAATTTTTTCAGTGGTCGGCATCCCACCCCCTTGACAAATGTGTTCGGGTTTTTTTTTTGTTATAGGAAATTATATTACATAAATATATAATTACCACTCGCACCCCTAGAAATGTATTCTTGCACCTCTGGAAATGTTTTTTGCACCTCTTGGTTAGGAATAATTGACTTATCGATCTATTCTGTATCAATTCTGTTAAAAGTAATTATTAATTCTGTTGAAACTAGCAGGAACGATATAAATAAAAATTCCGAGATTCGGTACGAGATCTTGTTTCGTATAGCAAAGTGTTTTTCTTATAGAATTTCAGAATTTTTATTTTAGCAAGTTGGTAATTTTAACAGAAATGATACAGAATACAACTATTATTGAATTATTGATTTTTTTAACACTTTGCATAATAAATCGTATTTATTATTACTAATTACTCATAAATATTAAAATTCTATTTATAAATACGTCCAATTAGATGAAATGATATGTATCTAATTTTTCAATTTTACCTATAAAGTATTTTAGAAATTATGAATAACTTGTAAACAATCTATAACAATAACAACGTATAATCAATTATTTATATTAATAGGTATTATATAAGATAAATATACATAAAACATAGTTTGTCATTTTGAAATGATGTCATGTGTTTACTTATTTTTTCAAATTATTTATACACGTAAACTGTAACGGGAAAATTCTAAATACACATAATAATATAATATATACAACAATAAAGGGAAGTCTTGCAATTAAAATTATTATTAGGCATTTCGTTCAGTAGAAAGTGGCAAATATTATGTTGGCGCACACTAAACTAGAGCTAAGCGTACCCCCTAACCTAACCGATAGATAAATAGATTTTACTGCGGGAATGATGTACGAGAGGTATTTTCATTAATTTCATTTGATTTTTGACATTTTTCGGAAGACGAAATCCAATATTCCGGCGAAAAAAACATTATTCTTTTTTTTTCAAAGTTATCAACTATTAATATTTTTTTTAAATCCGATACTTTTACGCCATTATTGTATACAAGTAAAGTATTTCTACGTATTATATCATGGAGATGCAGTGTACTAAGCAATTATATACGATGTGTTTAAGAAAATTGTTTACAATATGTTGTATACAATGTGTTTTAAAAATGTATATACTAAATATCTAAAAAATATTAAATCTATTATTACATTTACATACCGTAATAATAATAATAATAATAATAATTAATTAATATGTAATAATAATAATGTAATATAATTATTTGAGAGAATATTGAAATTTTTCAAATATCTCGATAAAAAATAAATTCTACTTTAAATACTATTTATAGAATCGTGTATTTTTCTAATATGTTATTGAAAAATTACTGTATTATAAAGGCCAGGACACATTTTAGAATTATAGAAATATTTGCATTTGATATAAATATTGATTAAACAAATTATACTTCTTGAATAAAAAAATATATGTGAATTAGAAATAAATTTCTTAGAATATACTTGTGCAATAATGTGATTTGTTTTGAAGTTCCTAGTTCTAGTAATCTTCAGGCTTTTACGGCCGGTATCCATTGAATTTATAGAATTTTTTGGCTGGTATGCCGTGGTCGATCTATCCTCGTTGCACACGTTTCGTCATACATTGTAGATCGCTTGGTGACCAAGCAGTGAGGATGCCATCTACGAGGTATGGCAAAACGTCTGCGACAAGGATAGATCGATCACGGCATATCAACCCAGAAAATTCTATAAATTCTTAGTAGTTCTATTTCATATTTTTAATTTTTCTTATATCCATACGTACACATTCGCGCTACGTATTTATAAGGGTGTGGCACACTCTCTTATTTATACAGAAATTAATTATTTAACTTGTTCGCGTACATACTCTTTTTGTAAAAAATCCGTAATATTTTCTTTTTCAAATTTTTAAGTACCAAATCAATTATTTTTCATGGAGAAAATTTTATTAGCACGATAGAATAGGTTTTTTTGCGCGACAAGTTCTGCACGACAAAATATTTTTTTTTATGATATATCTGACTAAATAAACGACAAACTACATAATCGGTTTTTGCCCGACTATAGTCATTGTCTAAATAGGTCAGATAAAAAGATTATTTTTTGATTTATTCAGAGAAGGGGTAATTATACTTTTACAAACGTACTTTTATAATGTGTCATGTTATCAGTAGATTAATCTAATTTAAACAGCCTAATTAACTACTAAGCGTCGAACTATAAAAAAAACTTGTATTTCGTTCGTCCTTTTTTGTCGTGCTATTTTTGTCGTGCAAAAATTTATTTGGTCTGCCGTGCGAAGTATTTAGTTGTCGTTTCATATATTTTCCTATCGTGCAAAGTAATTTTTTATCGGGCTGATAAATCACTTTGTTTTTTATATTTTTTTCTATCCGTAACCTAAATTACTATTTAAGATAATAGAGTTATCGCAACCTATACGTTTTTCAATATCGTAACACTACTTTTAAGCGTACATTTCTGTGACAATCGTTATGGTAAATCCAATAAAATTATGCTTTTTATCAATACAGTAAATTGTAATACGGTAAATGAATGTTGGTAACTAACTAATAGGCCAATTCTGAGTAAATCTGTAACGTTCGTAAGGTTATCTGTAAGACATGTACTGCGTACTTGTAGTAAGCGAAATTTGAATTCTGAGTATATCTGTAACTTACAGATTTCCGTAAATTGCTACAAATTGCCCGTAAATATTACGGCGACGTACAGTGAGTCTGTAAAATTTACGGTTTAAGTACAAAATTATAATTATAATATTTTTCAAATACAGCAATTATATTAGCTAGTCGAAAAGACTAGCTTATAAAATCGTCAATACGGCTGGCTGGCTGGCTTGCCGGCTGGCTGGCTGGCTTGCCGGCTGGCTGGCTGGCTTGCCGGCTGGCCGGCCGTGTCCAAAAAATACGATAAATACCAGTGTTAATTATAAGTATGAAGGAAAGCTCGTAGAAAGCTGAAACTTGGCAATTAGATAGTTCATACCAAATAAAAAATTAAGTTCAATTTTCAGACCGCAGTGTTGCCAACTTTCCGAGAAAAAAATTACTAAAATTTTTAATACGAGTGTTAATTATAAGTATAAAGGAGAGCTCGTAGAAAGCTGAAACTTGGCAATTAGATAGTTCATACCAAATAAAAAATTAAGTTCAATTTTCAGACCGCAGTGTTGCCAACTTTCCGAGAAAAAAATTACTAAAGTTTTTAATACGAGTGTTAACTATAAGTATAAAGGAAAGCTCGTAGAAAGCTGAAACTTGGCAATTAGATAGTTCATACCAAATAAAAAATTAAGTTTAATTTTCAGACCGCAGAGTTGCCAACTTTCCGAGAAAAAAATTACTAAAATTTTTAAAAATTTATTACGACCATGTTGTTTAACCGATTTTGTTCAAATTTACATAAAAGATTCTTCTGGTATCCATATAAATTAGATAATTTCAACAAAGTACAGTGCTGCCAACTTTCTGAGAAAAAAATTACTAAAATTTTTAAAAATTTATTACGGCCATGTTGCTAAACCGATTTTGTTCAAATTTTCACAAAAGATTTTTCTGGTATCCATATAAATTAGATAATTTCAACAAAGTACACTGCTGCCAACTTTCTGAGAAAAAAATTACTAAAATTTTTAAAAATTTATTACGGCCATGTTGTTTAACCGATTTTGTTCAAATTTTCACAAAAGATTCTTCTAGTATCCATATAAATTATATAATTTAAACAAAGTACAGTGCTGCCAACTTTCTGAGAAAAAAATTACTAAAATTTTTAAAAATTTATTATGACCACGTTATTTAACCAATTTTAATCAAATTTTCACTAAAGATTCTTCTGGTATCCATATAAATTAGATAATTTCAACAAAGTACAGAGCTGCCAACTTTCTGAGAAAAAAATTACTAAAATTTTTAAAAATTTATTACGGCCATGTTGTTTAACCGATTTTGTTCAAATTTTCACAAAAGATTCTTCTAGTATCCATATAAATTATATAATTTAAACAAAGTACAGTGCTGCCAACTTTCTGAGAAAAAAATTACTAAAATTTTTAAAAATTTATTATGACCACGTTATTTAACCAATTTTAATCAAATTTTCACTAAAGATTCTTCTGGTATCCATATAAATTAGATAATTTCAACAAAGTACAGTGCTGCCAACTTTCTGAGAAAAAAATTACTAAAATTTTTAAAAATTTATTATGACCACGTTATTTAACCAATTTTAATCAAATTTTCACTAAAGATTCTTCTGGTATCCATATAAATTAGATAATTTCAACAAAGTACAGTGCTGCCAACTTTCTGAGAAAAAAATTACTAAAATTTTTAAAAATTTATTATGACCACGTTATTTAACCAATTTTAATCAAATTTTCACTAAAGATTCTTCTGGTGCCCGCATAAATTATGCAATTTTAACAAAATACAGTGTTGCCAACATATTAAGAAAAAAATTACTAAAATATTAAAAATTTATTGTGGCTACATTATTTAACCGATTTTAATCAAATTTTCAGAAAAGTTTTTTCTAGTGCCCACATAAATTATAATTTTATTAAACTACGATGTTGCCAACTTTCCGGAAAAAAAAAAAAATTTTCTAAAAATTTGTTATGCCCGCATTATTTATCCGATTTTAATGAAATTTTTACAGAAGATACCCTTAGCGCCTATAATATTATATATTAGCAAAATACAATGTTGCCAACTTTCGATAAAAAAAATTTTTATCCCTCTATCTTATCATTTATGTGATAATGTCAAAGTGGTCTATATATGGGTTTACCCATATACTTCTAATCTTGTATTTTGGCTAATCGAAAAACTAGCTTATAAAATCAAACCACATTCGACTAGCTCCATTCTCGCTTTGCGAGAATATTATTTATTAAATAAAAATGAATCAGAAATAAATATTTATATACGCTGGAATATTACTTGAAAAATAATATGACAGGTGAATAGATATTTTTAAGGTAAACTAATAAATATTATAATGATTAATTTTATATTTTAATTGTGGAACACGAAAAATTTTATTATTAATTTATAAATTAAATAAAACAACTTGTATCATAGAAAAGTATACTTTTATATCTAATGTCAGTCATTAAAAAAATACTGCTATAATATCACATAGTCAGTCACAACAAAAAACAAAATTTAATATTATAATAAAAAAAAAAACTAAAAAAAAAGAATGTAGACATTATAAACAATGTAGGTACTTGACGTGTTCATTCAATTATTCCGTAGTTTATCTTTATTTACTTTTAATAAAATATTTTAAAATACTTGTTTGAAAATATAATTTCTATTTTATTGTATCCAAGAACTGGAACGTTAATTATCCATATATATATATATATATATATATATATATATATATATATATATATATATATATATATATATATATATATTAGACTGTGCCCTTCTTTTAGTATATGTTACAATACATAAAAATATGGCAGTATGCCGGATTTGAGCCAAATCGGTTAACATTTAGAGGTCGCTCAATTCGAAAACGTGTTATCGTTTTCGACAAATTATCGATTATGGAGACTTTTTAATATTTATTCACGTCTATTTATTATTTATGCAATAAATCATGTTTTAGTATTTGAAAACAATATTAGAAAGATTGCTGAACGATTGAAGTCAACGTCGGTTGAGTATTACGGAAGTACCGTAACTATTTGCTTGGCTATCTGAGCTAAAATTTCAGTTTTTTTATAATAATAGCTGAAACAACTATACTTTCATGCATCCTTATCATTCATTTAATGTTTTTCAGTTTATACATGTTATATAAATTGTTTTTAATGTACGTGTTCTTAATTAAAACCAACATATATCTACCAAAAAATAATTATTTACATTACATGAGAAATCGCACTTATGCTTTTCCGAAGTAAAACTAAAAATAATAATAATTAATTGTGAATTGATATTCAATTAGTTAATTGAACTTCATTACAGACAGTGTAATATATGCTTTTTAAGTTTCTTGTATCCGACATTGGTATAATATACCCTTGTCTGTATTACGCGGTCCCGTTCGATGTCGGCTTGTCGAAGGCTAAGCAACATAAGTCGATAGTTCTAAATTATATTGGAGGAATCAGATGTTTTTGTTTATTTAATTAATATAATTAGTAATTTTAAAACATTTTAATAAGCTAATATAAAGTTTTATTTATTCAACATCTTTTGTTAATAGTCCATAATAATATTTACAAATTCGATTTAGCGGAACTTGGTTTCAGCCTTCTATGTTCGCTTACAATTTTTAGCAAATATTGCTTTTGTTCTTCATTTTTTGTGAGTGAAGATTTGAATTGTGTGATCAATGCTACTCCTCTTTCTGATGCATCGTTGATAACGCGCAAATGCGAAAACAAATATTTAGCTTTTCTGTAATTATCATTTAATTCCCATGATACTGGATCATCGTCAAGAAAATCACAATTAATCTGAAATCTCTAGAACAGTTTTTGTGTATGTTGTGATACTAACTCTTCGAAATTACGTGTCTTCCAATAATCTAAGATTGCATTCTAACTCGTATCTATCACTACTCGGTTTACTGGTTCGTTAAAATTAATATTCTCTTTTAAATCTGTAACCATTTTTTGTTTTATTTTGAAGGGTACATTGGAATCGAAAAATGCTAGACCAATGATTTCATCAGAAAGGTACCATAAATGGTTTCCAAATTTCCTAAGAGCTGCAAGAGTAATTTGCTCATTTTCAACCCACACAATTCAATTATTCACTCACAAAAAATGAAGAACAAAAGCAATATTTGCTAAAAATTGTAAGCGAATATAGAAGGCTGAAACAAAGTTCCGCTAAATCGAATTTGTAAATATTATTATGGACTATTAACAAAAGATGTTGAATAAATGAAACTTCATATTAGCTCATTAAAATGTTTTAAAATTACTAATTATATTAATTAAATAAACAAAAACATCTGATTCCTCCAATATAATTTAGAACTATCGACTTATGTTGCTTAGCCTACGACAAGCCGACATCGAACGGCACCGCGTAATACAGACAAGGGTATATTATACCCATGTCGGATACGGGAAGCTTAAAAAGCATATATTACACTGTATGTAATAAAGTTTAATTAACTAATTAAATATCAATTTACAATTAATTATTATTAATTTTAGTTTTACTACGGAAAAACATAGGTGCGATTTCTCATGTAATGTAAATAATTATTTTTTGATAGATATATGTTGGTTTCAATTAAAAACATGTACATTAAAAACAATTTATATAACATGTATAAACTAAAAAACATTAAATGAATGATAAGGATGCATGAAAGTATAGTTGTTTCAGCTATTATTATAAAAAAACTGAAATTTTAGCTCAGATAGCCAAGCAAATAGTTACGGTACTTCCGTAATAATCAACCGATGTTGACTCAAATCGTTCAGCAATCTTTCTAATACTGTTTTCAAATACTAAAACATGATTTATTGCATAAATAATAAATAGACGTGAATAAATATTAAAAAGTCTCCATAATCGATAATTTGTCGAAAACGATAAGACGTTTTCGACTTGAGCGACCTCTAAATGTTAACCGATTTGGCTCAAATCCGGCATACTTTCATGTTTTTATGTATTGTAACATATACTAAAAGAAGAGCGAGAAATAAAAAAAATTTTTTTTTTTGGCACAGTCTAATATATATATACAGGGTGTTCGTTCGCCAGGTTGATATAGGGCAATAACATGGGATACTGATAATATGCAGAAATAAAATTCGGAGAAATACCTAGAATACTTTTCGATAGGGAATAAAAAGTTATATAATTTGGTTTTAGTTTTAATTTGCTAGCATGTGCCGTTTGGGCGCTAGAATTTTTTTGAAAATGTTTTTTAGAATTTTCAATAATTTTTCCTGCTAAATCAGTACGAGTTAGAGAAAAAAGTTACTTAGCTATTATGTAGCTAATTTTTTTCTTTATTTTACTGAATTTTTTCAGTTTTTTTTGAGCAAATTTTGAAAAAAGTTATATTTGGAAAAAATGTAAAATATAACTTTTTTCAAAATTTGCTCAAAAAAATCTGAAAAAATTCAATAAAACAGAGATAAAAATTAGCTACATAATAGCTAAGTAACTTTTTTCTCTAACTCATACTAATTTAGTAGGAAAAAATATTAAAAATACTAAAAAACATTAAAAAAAAATTCTAGCGCCCAAACGGCATATGCTAGCAAATTAAAACTACAACCAAATTATTGAACTTTTTATTCCCTATCGAAAAGTATTCTAAGTATTTCTTCGAATTTTACTTCAGAAAGAAGTATTCTGCATATTATCGGTATCCCATGTTATTGCCCTATATCAACCTGGCGAACGAACACCCTGTATATATATATATATATATATATATATATATATATATATATATATATATGTACAAAATGTACATATATTTCTATTATACATTGAAATAAATTACAATTTGAAAACAAAAATTACGATATTTATCTTATTATGCTTATTTTTTAGGTTGACCAAAATAAAACTTTGACGTTTACTTATGCATGTAGTTAGTTGTAATATACGGTGTACCGTTATAGATAAGTACAAGGTCATATCTATAAGATGTCACATTACAGACGCGCACTCAAAATTGCCATTTTTATAAATTTGTAACTCTCTTTCTAACAGATTTTCTTTAGCTATAGATTTGCGAATTCACGAAAAATTCGTAAACTCTTCAGAATTGACTTATAATTTACATATTTAAATCTTTTCTATTAATAACTAGATATTTTTATGTTTTTCAACTAATAGATAATTATTGGTGATAGGCAAATTTTTCTGTATTTTATTGTTCGATTTAATTATAAATATATACCAAAATATTCAAATGAATTTTTAGATGTCCATATATAACCTAATTTTCTATTGAATGTTTTCGGACACCAATTTATTTGAAAATGATAATAAATACATTGGAAGTTTCTATGGAAAACAATTTATTAACAAATTAATTGATAAAATATCAAAGTTTGATATATCAAACATTTAGTTTATAATACGTATTACGAAACAGATTCATTAAATTTTAATAAATATCCTAATGTCATTTTTGTATATATTTTAAGTAATTTTAATGAAATATAATTTATTTTTTGAAAATGTTATTTTAATGTTTTAATATATTATTTTTTTAAAATTAGTTCATAATTTTGTAAACTGCAAATATTACCAAATAAAAATATTGAAAATGTTATATTTTGAATATGGATGTCACGTTATACGCATGTTTTTACTATTTAAATATTAATATAGACGTGAAACTTTTTATTATAATCAACAAAAAATTATTTTAAATTTTGACTGATGCCTTTGATTTCATCATGATGTCATCTGGGAATATCTAGTAATATTAATAAACTAAAATTTTTGTTGCTATGGAGTTTTTTATACTTTCATACATCCATATGTATTCATAATTTTTTGATTATATTCTTTAATTACGTGATTTCTATGACAATGCAAATTTTTGAATAATTTTTTTTTGTTCGAACAATTTCAAGTCCCAGTATGTTATTGAACTTACAAACAATTTTACAATGTATTTTAAACAATAAATAGAAATCAAATATTTTTTAAATTATTTCAAATTAATAATAATATTGCATCATTTCTTCCTATATTACAAATTTTATTATAATTCTATTGACATTCTTTTTAATTCAAATACATAATATTATTAATATATACAATTCCAAGGACGTGATATTTAATTAACTTATTAATAAATCTAAAATATGTCAGTATTACTTTAAAAAGATTTATATTATATTTTGTTATATTATTTTAAATCTACGAGTTTTATTATTATTAGGTATGTAAAATTAAATATCAATGTAAATGTAGTCTATGTATATATATATATATATATATATATATATATATATATATATATATATATATGTATACAGTGTGCAAAGTGATGAGGCAACCAAATTTAATATGAGTGTTAGGAGAAATACTTATTCTTTATAAAAAAAATTGCTTCTATCAAAACCCCTTATAGTCAAAGAAAAATTCAGTAATCACTTAAGATAAGATCAAAAACTTGATATTATGTCGAGTTGATGATTTTAAATATGACTAAGTCCGAATGTTAACATCAGTATCGTGTTACCCATGAATTACTTGTTTATATTATATTTTGGCAAATTAATAATAATAATAATAATAGACATAGCTATACCTCTACCTGCAAACACAGAAAAGAAATATACAGAGAAGATTAATAAATACATACCTCTGGCTGATGAAATAAAAGCAATGTGGCATCAGAAATGTGTTAGAATTCTGCCTGTAGTAGTAGGCGCAACTGGCGAGATCCCAAAAAAATTGCAAGATACACTAACAAAGCTACAAATGAAAAAATACATCTACTTGCAACTACAAAAAGCAGTAATCTTAAGTACATGCGCAATAGTCCGAAGAGTGTTAAATAAAGAGTAGCAAAATTTAACATAACACATTTAAACACTCAAGTAAATTTGAATGTGATTTTCTTTATTATATTTATATAAAAATTTTGTAATATAATTATATCATATCACTGTTGAACATACTTGCCTCCACGGAGGCCGTTGTACAATGTTGTGTACCTTTAGAGGTGAAGTAAAGAATAATAATAATAATAATTAAAAAGTAAGTCTCTTGTATGATAAATATTTTTAACATTTTTCACATGATATTGATGTAACATTCGGACTTAGTCATATTTAAAATCAACAACCCGACATAATATTAAGTTTTTGATCTTATCTTAAGTGATTACTGGATTTTTTCGACTATAAAGGGTTTCGATACAAGCAAAATTTTTTATAAAGAATAGTTTTTCTTCTAAAACTCATATTAAAATTTGTTTCCTTATAGGAAACCTCATCACTACACACTGTGTATACCGGGTGTTCGTTCGTTAAGTTTGTATGGGCGTTTAACATGTAATTTCGATAAATTGCGATATACTACTTTCTCGAGTAAAATTCGAAGAAATACTTAGAATACTTTTCGATAGGACATAAAAGGTTCTATTATTTGGTTTTAGTTTTAATTTGCTAGCATGTGCCGTTTGGGCGCTAGAATTTTTTTATGATTTTTCGGTTTTTATTTTTTTTTCTCAAAAACTATGAGGTGTAGGAATATAAGCATGACATGGAAAAATGCGGAATAATGAGTACGATAATTGAGTAAAGAAACCATTATTCTATGATGCATTGTTTAATAGAAGAAAATGAAAAACTGAATTTTTGAGAATTTGACAATTTTTTTAAAAATTTGCTCAAAAAAATCTGAAAAAATTCAATAAAATAGAGAAAAAATTTAGCTATATAATAGCTAAGTAACTTTTTTCTCTAATTCATACTGATTTTGCAGGAAAAATTATTAAAAAAAAATTATTAAAAAACATTTTAGAATTTTCAATAATTTTTCCTGCCAAACCAGAATGAGGTAGAGAAAAAAGTTACTTAGCTATTATGTAGCTAATTTTTTTCTCTATTTTACTAATTTTTTTCAGATTTTTTTGAGCAAATTTTGAAAAAAGTTTTATTTTGAAAAAATCAAATTTGTCAAATTTTCAAAAATTCAGTTTTTAATTTTTTTCTGCTAAACGATTCATCGTAGAATAATGGTTTCTTCACTCAATTATTGTACTCATTATTCCGCATTTTTCCATGTCATGCTTATTTTCCTACACCTCATAGTTTTTGAGAAAAAAAATAAACACCAAAAAAACAAAAAAAATTCTAGCGCCCAAACGGCACATGCTAGCAAATTAAAACTAAAACCAAATAATAGAACCTTTTATGCCCTATCGAAAAGTATTCTAAGTATTCTTCGAATTTTACTCGAGAAAGTAGTATATCGCAATTTATCGAAATTACATGTTAAACGCCCATACGAACTTAACGAACGAACACCCGGTATATATATATATATAAATCTATCATATAACCTCTACATGACAAATCTGAACTTAGTCCTTAGGATGTACGTCCTTAGCTCGTTCGAATTTTGTGATCGCATTTTCTCCCAGACTATTCAGCCGATTTGCACAAAATTTTCAGGGTATGTTCAGTTAGTGCCCAAGATGGGAATGTGGATTTATGTTTTCAACTTCGTTTGGCAACTATCCGAGAAAAAATTACTAAAGTTTTTATAAATGTATTATGCCTACATTATTTACCCGATTTTAATCAAATTTTCACAAAAGTTTTTTTAGTGTCCATATGAATTATATTCCGAGAGAAAAATTACAAATTTAAAAAATCTATTATAGCTTTAAATTTATACAAAATTAGTCTAATTTTTACGAAATATTCATTTAGCACTCACAAAAATTATACTACTATAATTTTATTGTTGTACAGCGTTGCCAACTTATGATGTCAAAGTGGTCTTGTTTTGTTTTATTTTCAAAATAATATGCTCATGTAATGTTAACATTGTTGTTTTTAAGATAGAAGAAAGATTCGGATAAATTGTTAGTAACTAAGCTTTTTATAAGTAATAAGTTCAAGAATAAAAATTGTTACTGTTATTAATTAATTTTTAATTTCATTTTTAGATCCTATCAATGAAACTAAAATATAATTAAAATAATATTTATTCTTTTGATTTTGTAAAATTTAAAATTAAATGTATAGTTTTTGAAGAGAATGGAAAATATAATCGATGAATACGGGAAAATAATAAATACGGAACGGATAATTTGAAAATTGTTATTTGTTTCTTGGTTTGAAATAAGTATAATAAGTAATAAGTATATATGTCAAGATTATTATATTTAGCGATAGAAATATTTCATATATTTGTAAAATTTACTGTTTATACAGTTATTGCAAGTACAAACAAAATTATAATAATAATCATAACAATTTTAATCAACTATTAATAAATTATATACAATTTAATTTTTATTTTTGACTTATGGATATTTTATATCGAACATGACAATGATTAAAATGAGAAAAAAATTACTTGTTAAAAAGTTAACATTTTTTTTTTACTAGATTGATAGTTTTCAAAAAAATAGTAAGCTGTGATTATATATTATTAATTAATTAATAATAATTTTATATATATATATATATATATATATATATATATATATATATATGTATGTATTAATGAATAATTAATAATTAACAGTGAATAAAACACCCTATATATATATATATATATATATATATATATATTAGCATAATTTATAAATAAAATTTTGGTAGGAAATTTCATTTGTGAAAAAACACTAAAATTTAACATCAATTGAAAATAACAGAAAATAACTTTTTTGGGATTTCCTGTGCGGCCATTTTAATTACTTACAGTTTTTCTATGTAGCGACAGATTTGACTGTAATTTTCTACTAAATTATATATGTTATATAAATGATTCTTAAACTATGAAATTTGTTATTAATAATTTTTTACAGCTGAATTTTCAAAAAATTAAAATAATATTTGTAATTATTTAAAAAATATTTTTTCTAAACTATTATTGTTCACGGTCTCTCCAAACTAATTTCTGTCAATTTTCCCAATTTTTTTTCAACAATACTGGAAGATTATTAATAACTATTTTTTATTTAAAATAATAAGGTTACGCTTATTTAAAATTGATGTTTGTATATTTCTTAAGTATAATAAATTTTACGTTTGCGATTTATTTTTAAATAAACATTTATAATTAACAATTTTTTTTTCTAAAAATGTGAATAACTTAGACACATCAATAAAAAATAAAAGAACTATGTACAACTTTATAAATACTTAAAAGACAAATAAAACTAAATTTGTATGAAATTTCTTTTCAAAATATGAATTTGAATGCTAGTGTATAATTGAAAAAAACTATAGATCTTAAAGAAGTAAAAATATTTTTCTTAAAAATGTTTTTTTCTATTTTTAATAAAAAAGTAAAATTTTTTGTTTATTTTTGTTGTAATTAATTAGATTAAAATATGAAAATTACACTTTATATTTTTATTATATAAAATAAAATAATAAAAGGATGGCCTAATATATTCTAAATTATTATTATTTTTTTGGATAAAATATATTCATATAAGTATTATTTTAAATCTGTAATTGAATCTTTTAATTTGAAATAAATAGTGTGCGTAAAATTATGCTATTATCGTTATAAGATGATTGTCAATAGACTTTAATTTTGTTGTTCATTGAATCATAAATAAAATCTATGGCTACATTTTTGTACAAATTTTTGTAGTGGAAAATTTTAGATTTTCCATGAATAGGTTATGATGAACTTTGTTCATAAAATTACAGATCTGTTGCAAATATTTAAAATTATAAGGCACTAATTTGAACTCTCTGATTACAGATGCTTGTCTGAGATGCCAAGCCGAAAGCAAGAAGGATTACTATGGAAAACAAGATTGTGTTGTTGTATGGGGCGAATGCAATCATTCGTTTCATTATTGTTGCATGTCGTTATGGGTTAAACAAAATAATCGTTGCCCGTTGTGTCAGCAGGAGTGGTCTATCCAAAGAATGGGAAAATAACATCTATGGATTTGGACATTACATTATTTTATTTCGTTATTAGCTGTGTTTTATTTACCGAAAATCTCAGCTCAGATCAGCAAATATCAGTAACCTTGAAATAATAGCTGTTTTATTTATCGTCTCGTAACTGAGTTCGAACTGAGTGAATTGCTTCCCCCCTTACCGATACTGAGTTTGATATTTAGCTACAACGACCACCAGGACTTTTCACTCGGCCGTTTTCGCCTGTAGTGTGATGCTGCTGCCCTCAACGGATGGTGGCAAATTAAAAAAAAGAGATACACATATATAAAAATGAAATAGAAAATAAAACTTGTAGATGCGTTTTATAGAATTAAAAAATAAATTTAGTGCTTCGCTGAGCTGAGCTGAGCGCACATGCGCAATTCAAATTTTCCTCGTTTAAAATTTGATAATGTGTTTGACACGTTGACATTTATATTCGAATATTTTATTTTGAAATCAAACAATAGATATCCGACGAGTTGCAAAAAATTATCAACGCAAACAATCCAAAAACATCTAATATTTTAGGTTATATCATATGTGGAACTTAGATTTTAAACGTCACTTTCAAATAAACTGCAGTGGCGGATCCACGGGGGGGGGGGGGCATGGGGGCCATGCCCCCCCCCCCGTTGGGCCTAAGAACATAATACAAATTACATACAAATATATATTCCACACAACAATTATTATTAACCCACCTTGCATACAGCTATGCATATAAGGTGGGATAATAATTTTTTTTAGGCTTAAAACTTCTTAATAATTATTTACCTTTATCCTAAAAAAAAAAAGCAGAATGCCCCCCCCCCCCTTGACAGTTTTCTAGATCCGCCCCTGATAAACTGTTTTATTTATCAATACAACTCACTCAGCAAAACTCAGCTCAGCTCAGCTCATTTAAAAGATTTACTGATCTGAGTGGAATGTAAAAAAAACACAGCTATTATCTCAACTTGGATGAAAATATTTCCTTGTTTTTTAATGTTTTAGATGTAATTTTATTTGTCTGAAAATGTAAAATAAACGCTGTTTTAAACATAGTTTTATTTTTTTATTTCAAAAAGTATTCCTTTTTAATATAAAAATGTATGGTTTTAAAGTTTTTCAATTTTGATAATACATATATATGTATAAATATATATATTTCAAGTTTTTTCATTATCGTAATTTCTATATTTAATAGTCCCTGTAAAGTATGAAATTTACTCAGCATTTATGTAAATTTGGTTGAATATTTAACAATGAACTGTCATAATATAAAAATGAAGGCCCATATGACGAGCTCGGTTTTAAAATTGGTTTTAACTAATAAACGTTTCAAAAGAATGCAACTGCTACGAGAGCAGGGCTAAATAAATGAAGTAAGACACCGAAAAATCGAGCTCGTAATACCATTCTGTTTTACTTTAATACTGTATGATATGAACTGTTTTGCTTTTATAAAATTTGAATACAGTTTCAGTTAAAAAATTTACAAATTATTTCTATCAAATAAGTACATATTTTGCTTAAAGAATAATATCTGAATTTTCTAAATTATTTAAATACTTATTTATATTAGGATGTTTTTTATTTAAACAGTTATCGAATACATTTTGTTTTTTTTTTACATAATCGTCAAATTATGACTGACTTCATATTTTACTACGTTTTTATTTTTAATCAACAAACAGTTCATTTAGTAACAATATTAAGAAAAAACATTTTAATCCATAAAAATAGCAAATAAATTAAAAAAACAAAAAACAATAGAAATAGCATAGGTGCTTAGGGTTTACCTAAATGCTGGCCTTTTTAGTATGCAACGGTTTCTTAAATTTGTATAATAATATATATAATTTATATAATAATATAATAATATAAAATAATCAAAATAATACAAATTTATTTATTAGTATATATAAAATTAATTTGAAATTTATAAATAATATAAATTGACAGTTATCATGTTTGTGTGTCACTAAATACAATTTGTAATCTTAATAAAATTTCAAAGCATAGATTCCAAAAGATAGGTATATATAAAATATTAGTTCGACAGTGCTGTCAAATGAGGCATAACTAAAAATATATTTTCTAATGCTCTGTTGTGAAGACGAAGAATCAATTTGATTGCAAACTGAAAAAACATTGTACTCATATCTCTTATGAATAAATATATCATTGTTAAATTATTATTATTATTGTGAAATAAAACGGTTTTAGGTTCTAGTTCTCTATTATTATTTATTAATAATCGACGTTTCGACGAACTCAACGTACATCTTCATCAGGAAAAAAGATATAAATGACATTTATAGTAAATAATCACATCATGGAAACAAGTTATTAGGTAATAAAATAAGTAACTAGATCATAAAATTTCTAAATTTTCAATTAAAAGAAGCCAATTTTTTATATATTTTTATTGCTTCTCTTATCAATCTGCTGTTAATATTGATTGGTCTTGTAATTATTACAGTATCTTTATGATAATTGCAAAACCAATCAATATTAACAGCAGATTGATAAGAGAAGCAATAGAAATTTATAAAGAAAAAAATAACATCAATTACTGTGAAGGCACTAATTTAAATACAATTTGGCTTCCGTTAATTAAAAATTTATAAATTTTATCATCTACTTACTTATTTTGTTACCTAGTTACTTGTTTCCATGTTCTGTTTATTTACTTAAATATCATTTGTATTTTTTTCCTGATGAAGACGTACGTTGAGTTCATTGAAACGTTGGTTATTAATAAATATTAATACAGAACTAGAACCTAAAGGCGTTTTATTTTATTATAATGAGTTCTGAAACGAAAATTTTTACTATGTTATTGTGATTTTGTTTAATTTATTTGCAATTAATTTGAGTTTTTATTTTAATATTCAGCATTAGTATATAATAATTGAATAATAATTAAAACTGGATAAAAAATTAAGTAATAACAATTACTAACAATTTTCCGTTAAAAGTAATTTATTTACTTTGAAGTTAGTTAATTGATTGGAAAAGTAGTTCAATTTATAACCACGATTTTTTTAATTAATTAAATTATACAAGTATGTGCAGTTTTACTAACAAAATATTACATGTTTGTTTAGTTAATAAGATATACTCCTATATAACAGTGAAGTGAGTTTTTAGTTAAACTAACAAAAATATATTTCATAAATCTGATGACAAAAAAAAAAATTAATTGCTCAATCAATCACCTTTTCTTACAAATCGTGTATTCTACATTACTAGAATGAGTCAAAATTAAAACAAATGAGCATAAAATTTTGTCATTTTAATATTGTAGAACATTCATTTTGTAAAAAAAAGGCAAAAGCATATTGTAAGATTTACGAAATGAGCTTTTCGCTATAGTAATAAAATAAAAGAGCAGGCATGAGAAGCACCATGAATGTGGGTGGAGCGAAAGTTGCTTGTCTGGCTAAGAATTTTTGGCGGAAAATAAAAAAGGTTTGTGCTACACCTTTATATGTATATGGCGTGATTGTGTATGTATGTAGACAATAAAAATGACCGACGAACAAATTTAAATAAATAAATACTGACATATATATATATATATATATATATATATATATATATATATATATATATATATATAATATATAAATCTGGTTAGTTGATAGATATATCATTTAAATACAGTTATTCCTTTATGATTATATATATATATATATATATATATATATATATATATATATATATATATATAATATATATTTATAATTTACAAAAAAAAGATAGCTTGATAGCTTTTAGTCAGCATATAACTAAGAATTATATTCCAATTTTTACAATCACGCAAACATCCATGCCCCAAGCGGAATTGCATTTTTATTAACTAATAAAAATTCAACTGAATTAAATAATTTATTGATAAATGAATTACAATTACATATATATATATATATATATATATATATATATATATATATATATACAGGAACGCCCAGAAAGTTTGAGGGGCCTGGGGCAAAAAATGTTCGAGGGGCCCTTTATTAATTTAAAATATTTCGTAGAGACAGTGGCGGATCTACGGGGTGGGGTGGGGAATGAGGTTTAATTCTCCCCCCCCCCCCAACATATTTGACAATCCTATTCGAAGAATTTTTTCAAAAATATATTCTGAAATTTATCATAAATTCATTTCTCGTTAAGTGATCTAAGTTTGGACCTTTCCTCCTTTCTTCAAGAACAATACATTGTTTGTATATTAAGTCTTGCGAGACGAAAAAAAATTACAAAAATAGATTCCCCCCCCCCAATTTGCTCTGGATCCGCCACTGGTAGAGAAGCAATTTTTTGGGTATAATATTGAAAATATTTACAGTAGTAATTAAATTTATAATAAATTACATTCTTTTTTTACAAACAAAGTTCCAGAAATCTAGTCAAAAACATCAGAAACGTATTTTCTAGCTCTCTCGCTTTTTTGTACTCGATAGGGGGCCCCTCATTCAGTGGGGCCTGCGGCAAAGTGCCCCATTTGCCCTTTCCCCCTCTGTGCGCCACTATATATATACTATATATATATATATATATATATATATATATATAAGTGAGAATTAATATATAATATATAATATTATATATATATATATATATATATATATACATATATATATAATAAAAAATATTATTATTTAAAATAATAAAAATGTAATAATTAATTATAGTATTTGATGAGATGATTTTTACTCATTTTTAGCGCATTTTTGTTTTCAAAAAGAAAGCTTAATAATAGGCTTTGACCGTTCGGTCGGTCGGTCGGCTCCAGAAAAACTTTTAAACTAGACATCATTGAGAGTTCTAGTTTTTTTGCATTAGTTTGGTGCTGTCGAGTTATTGGCGCATCGAATAGTTTAAAAGCTTTATTTACGAATCGTATTGCTCATACCACAAGCCAATTGTCATAAGAATTAAAGAAAATTAATAATAAAATCATGTGAATTTTTGAATTTCAATATTTTTATAAACGTTACAGTTGTTTTTATTTTTCACAATTTTGTGACTTGCTCATAAAAATACTAATCCGCTCGCCAAAAATGCGCGTAAGTCCCTCGATCAAAAAAGCACGAGGACTTTCTTAATTTTTTATTCTCATTTACGGATATAATCTTGAAAGTTACGTAACATGTATAGTTTTTATTGTAGGTATCTTTTATAATGTTAACTAAAAATTATTGATATTTATTTTAATTTTTAAAGTAATTAACATTACATAAATATAATAATTTATTGTAGGAGCTAATCGAAAGTTGTTGCTGTAAACGCCTTTTTTATGGGCCAGCAGCATTACGTCTACGTATTGCAAATTGCCTCTAATTAAAGCGTTAATTAAAAAAATATAAGCATGAATAATAAGTGAAATAGATAATGAAAATAATAATTTGATTCATGTTACAAAATCCTTGTCGCCTAGTGTAATTTTTTTTTTCAAATTTTCTTTTTTTAAAATCTGAGCATTAACTAAATACTATTGTTTTTCACAAACGTGGCGGTGTAAATTGCATTTCTTGCATTTCTTCACAAATTTTCAATAATTAAATTCAAGGGAAAATAATCAGTTCATCTATCAATTAATTTAATTTAATTTTATAATTTTTAATATGACCGCCTGATATGTCAGTTTAAATACACTTGATTGTGTAGTCATATTTGGTGCTGTCATTAGTGCTGTATATAATAAGTAACTACTGTATGATAATGTTCATATTATTGTACTAGAATTATAATGGCCTGCTTCTACGTAGGAAATATATATTGATACACTTGAAGAAAAAAGTAATTTTTAATAACACAAAATTAGTTATTTTTCATTTTTTTTTTTTTCGTTTAATAATTTTTTCGGGGCCGTTGCATTTAGATGTTTTCCAAGCAAAAGGAAAGCAATTATTGAAGTAGATAGTGATTACGTTCCAGAATAATAATTTAAAAATGGTATTGTTGAATTTTTATGTTTCTTTTTTCATAATAAATATTTAAAATAAATATTTAAAAAATGCCTGATAATTATTATGCGTCAACTCTATATTATTTTCTCTTTGATACTACCAAAGAGATATACTATATTCTCTTTGATTCTATCAACAATAGAATACCAACGCAGTATTTTAAATTTATTGATAGATTCCTAACTGGACACACATAGAAGAGTATAATTATAGCATTCACTTCACAGATGGCAGCATTAGTATAGAATTCGTAAAGTTTTCTAATTCTGCGCAATGCAGTTGACGTCTATGCAGTTGTAGGAAGTAAGTTTGACGTTTTTGGTTATGTACAAATTAATTTTCTTAATTTTAAATTATAGACAATAAACATGATATCGGTATTTTAAAAAAGATGTTTCTCTCGTTTAATATTACCTGAAAAATAAATTTTTGCTAGCGGTGACAGATATTTCGGTGATTTTCCATATATGCACCTATAATTTGTTTACCTATACAATAAATTTATTTGATGACCACGGTGTGATTTCTATTTATTGCTGTTCTACTACAAATATGTATAGCTGTATATAGAAACAAAATGACAATAAGGTAAATTATTATTTCATATTTTATAAGTATGTTTATTATAATTTGTTTTTCACATAATACTTGTAATATAAAATACTGATAATTATTAATTAATTTTTTTCTAAATAAAGTTTTTAAAATTATTTAACAGTTCACCCATCATATTTATAATATATATTCCTAAATATTGAAAATAATTTTTGACAATCAATGTAATGGTAATCCATTTATAAAAATAGTTTATATGTATTTAAGAATAACTCTACAAAGTTAAATTTAGATCTCAATTGTCATTAAATTTTTAACAGTTTCAATATTTAGACTGTAAAACTTTTCATAGAATAAGTAATGTAAACTGTACACGATGTAAACATATTTGTTTCAGTTGCAAAAATCAAATAAACTCTATACATAGTCAATTTCCCTGTAAATGATGCAAACTGTTTCTTTTAATTGAAATCAGTTGGTCACGTCATGTACTCCGTACTCGTATGTGTTATTTTATTAATATTTGTATTCGAATTACGAGTTCTCAATTCTCTTATTTAAAATTCTCTGTACTCTGGTTTTTCCGCAACATAAAGTCATATTTTAATTTATATTTTCTTAGTTCATTGTTTATTTTGGCTTTATTAATGCAAATTTACAATTCATAATGAAAAATTTAACAATTTATGTTTTAATATCCGTTTGATTTAACTTATTATATATGTTTTCGTAATTCTTAAGTGAAACATATGGGCTATATGTTCGAGAAGCTGATCATATAGTTTTTTTTTTTTTAACAATTTTTGTTTGCATTGTCAATGGTGCAGGTTGTTAGTTCACAGTTAAGCAAGGGATCTACAGCAGGGGCGGATTAAGCTTGAATCGAACTTCTTACTGATAAAAAGAGATTATATTCTAGTTATTGGTCTTTAAACGAATTAGGTAACCTGCCCCACTAGTATGCATTTTATTTTATGTGGTTGCATATATATCACAGGTACTTATTTTTACTTTATTTATGTAAACAACATGAGAGTGTAGCTAGCGGCTGATTCAGTTGTAAAAACTAATTCACAATTCCAGTTTATCTTAAATATTAAATAGCTTGTATGCATAAGCATATTTTTTTAAAAAACTTGTGGCATTATTCTATTTCTAGTAAATGGAATTCTTTTAATACAAACAACAAAATATTTTGTAACGCTATAGGTCCTATAGATATGAACAGAATAGGGTCATTATCAGTTACTCATAATGAATTAATTCATATTTTTTTTTATATATAGATTAAAAATTACTGAAACTACAGATATTTACCAACTGGTTAAAATTATCGAAGTAAATTTAATTTTTGTTGTACATAAGTGATTGATCTAAATCACGAAGATCATTTTTTTTTTACATATTTTGATCTTGATTTAGATCATATATAAATGATTTATGATCTTTTAAAAAGATACTCCGTGCACTCGCATTACAAGTCATAACTCATTATTATTTTTTCAAATAAACATGAAAACAATTATTTTAGCTTTAGGGAACTAATATTTGATTCCCTGTACTAGATATTAATATCAAATTAATTACTTATATAAATACATAATTTGTTTTATGTTTTATCTTTTAATTAAAATAAAATATAATAAAATTACAATTCTTTTATTTATTGAATATTTTGGAATCATATTACCACATATTATATTATAATTAAAAAAATATAAGAAATGATTTCTTTTATGATCTAAAACAATCACAAATTCCTGCTCCTATCTAAAAAAAAAACTGATTGTAAAAATTGATCTATAATCTAATCTAGAACATATTATCTGTGAGGATCTTGATCTAGATTCTTTTTAAAATGATCTGCCATAACACTGTTCAATGCAGATGATATTTTACTTATCGCTTGTAGTCCAAATACTTTAAATTTATTTGCAAAAATAAATGAAGGACTTATATCAGTTGAAACTAGTTGAATAATTATAAATCAAAGCTGAATCTTGAAAAAAAAAAACTAAATGCATTCTTTCTACAAATGATTTTATGTAAAACACATTAACACGTTAATGACAAATATTCATTTGTCTTTCTAAGTAAATAAAGTATTAGGTAATAATTGAAGATATGGAGTACATGCTATTATTTATTTTATAATGTTGGCTCAGCTTGGTACAACAAATTGCCTACAATAATAAAACATCTTCCAATTAAAAAATTTAAAAATGTAATAAAAAACTTTTTGCTACTGAATGCATTTTATAATGTAAATGAATTTCAAAAAATATTTGTAATATTACTATATAACATTTAAGATAATAGTAATATGTGTATATCTTTTTTTTTCTCTATGACTTGAGTTAATGTATATTTGTATCTATACACTTTAATAAATATCTATCTATTGTTGACAGAAAGCTAACTTTTAAGAATCATGTAAATTATATTTATAAAAATGATAATAATAATAAAAAAAATATTATATATATATATATATATATATATATAAATATATCTGTAATTTTTAGTATGTAAGTAATTGACATTAATACATAATTAAATAATAGCCTGTTATCATCTTAAAGAAACTATATAACCATGACATTTATTTTTATGTAAATAGATAGGCTTATCAATTTTACAATGATAAAAAAAAATAATTCTTTTTTAAGAATTTGCCCGCTGATATTTAAAATCCACTCATTCAAAAATAAAATATAACTGTACACAATAAATGTAAAGAAATAAATTAGGTATATAAAATTAAATATATAATTGTACTGATTGTACCTAATTAATAATTTTATAAAAAAATTTATTCTTTTGTACATATTGATTTATATTTATGTATATTTGTTATACAATAATTAATACAATAGTTAAATATGTAAATAAATGGTTATCATTATTATTTTTTTTCCACGACGATAAATTGTACTTTATTTCACTATTTTTATTGCGTAAAACATGTTTATGGTAATAGTGCAAAAAAAGTAAAAGCTTAAAAAAATGTGCCATATTTTACTCTGGCGTTATATATTATACATGCACCAAATGAGTGCATTAAAAACAATAGAAACAAGTTTCGCGATTTTGGCATTACAAATATGAATTTTTTTTAATATGTGTTTTTATGTTTGTGTGAGTTATTTCTAATTGCGGACAATCGTAGAAAAAATATTATATAAAGTGTCTTTTTTTCAATCATTAGGATTGTCGCATTTGCCTTCGGTTTGTGCAGAAGTCAAAATTGTACAAAGTTTTCACAGTAAATGACAAAGCTTTATTGGCATCTTACAAAGTGGCTTTTGAAATAGCCAAATGAGAAAAGCCACATACGATTACAGAGCAACTCATTTTACCAGCTGCTATAGACATGATAGAAACAATGTTTAGTGAAAACTATGCTAAACAACTCAAGAATATTTCTCTGTCAATCGATACAATTTACCGAAGAATTAACGATATATCTATGTATATTCAGCAGCAGCTTGAATCTGAGTGAGTTAGGTGGAAAATTATTTTGCTATACTTAATGAAGCAACAGACAGCAGTAACGGTTCTTTCTCATTTGGTTTGCTATATCAGATTCTGTCAGGAAGCTGCAATAGTTAAAGTCTTAGTATTTTTCAAGGAAGAGCAACTGTTGTCGAGTTGTTCAGAATTACAAATGATGCTATTGTTATTGTAAAACTGTAGTGGAAGGATTGTGTTGGAATTTCCAGCTCGATGGAGCTCAAGCCAAGTCTGGTAGATATACTACCAGTTTACTAGTATTTCATTGGGAAGCTTTAGCATTTAGAAAAATTGCTGAGTCCTAAGCTAAATATTGTTTTGATAGTACTTATTAATGTAGTTAATTGTATAAAAACCAGACCTCTAAAATCAAAGATTTTCTCAAAGCGAAAGAAAGCTAAGATACCAAAAAAAATTCTATCAATTGTGCTACTTAATCATTGAGTTAACTAGGTAACTAAAATAGATTGTCAACTGTCTTCAAACCGCCTCATTGATTGATCAGTTGGCAAGTTAATGAACTGGTTAACTTACAACACTTAACAATGCTTTGTGCAACTGGGCCTATGAGTTTGTTATAAATTGTTGTGTTTAAGAATACTTTTACAGTAGAATTATGCAAAATTTTTACTATGCACGAATTTATGCATTTTATATTTTTTTTTTATTACAGTTGCATCAGTAGAAAGTACCCAAAAGGGTGTGGCACAAACTCTTTTCATCATTCCGAAATCAGTCGCCTCCAAACATTCCTATCCAAACAAGCAACATTCGCTTCATCCACATTCATAATTCTTCTCATACATGCTCTTTTATTCCTACTACTTGGAAACTTTCGCTCACGCAAAACACTCTCAATCATACCACTCCAACTACTCATCGGACTTTCACGCAAACGTATACCATCAAAATCATTCAAATAAATCTTTTTAACCAGGCGTTCATTAGACACATTCGCTCAACATGTCCGAACCATCTTAACTGACTAACACCAACTTTTGCTACAACATTTTTTTTAATTTCACACTCATCATACACTAATCTGACTAATCTATTTCGTACCCGATCTCTCCTATTTACACCACATACCCCACGTAAAAATTTCATTTTAGAAATTATTTACGTAAATCTATGAGCGTATAAGCTAGGAACGATTAGACAATCTCTCAGTCTTATCTAAAGAAACTAATTAATGTAAAAAAAATTAATTACAAACTTTGCGAACATGAAATGCAGTAAAAAGAAATTTCAAATTGTATGAGTATTGTTATTATTGTGAAATGTATTTTTATTTTATAAGCTTAGTGAGTAGTTCAATATTTCTATGTTTCTAAATTATGTATTACATACAGTGGCACCAAACCGTTGGCACCAAATGCCTAATTATCAGACGGTGGTGGTTAGGGGTGAGTGTAGAGATTTAACATTATTAGTGGTTTATGCAATTTTCTGCACTAGCTCATCATATTTGGAAACATTCGCTTACGCAAAACATTCTCAATCATACCACTCCATCTACACATCGGATGTCCACGCAAATGTATTCTTTCAAAATCATTCACATATATTCTTTTAACCAAACCTTCAAGATGACCGAATCATTTTAACTTATTAATACCATCTTTTGCAACATGTTTTTCAACTTCACACTAATCATACAGTAATTTATTATTTCGTACCCGATTCCTCCTAGTTACACTACATACGCTATGTAAAAATCAAATTTCTACAGCAGCCATTTTCTATATACTCAAATGGGCTTTTCTGGAAACATTTACGTTTCTAGTAAATGTACCCAAAGTACCCAAAACCTTATGATCATCATTTACTCTCCTTTCAATTTTACGATAAAAGTGACTATCTTTAGACAATAAACTACCCAAATACATAAATTTATCTATCTGTTCTAAACGTGCATCATCAACATTACATTCAGTCACTCTTATCAAAAACTAATACTTTTGCACTTATAAACATTCAACACAAGATTTATATCCTTACTTACAACATTAATTCTATCAATTATTTTTCTTAGTTGCACTTCAGATTTAGCCCAAATAACCCCATCATATCACTCATTACAAGGTTTTCCGAAAAAGAACATTCATATATAAATTAAATGGTCAAGGAGTCATTGCACAGCTCTATTTCACACCAACATCTATACGAAACTAATCACTTAAACAACCGTCAACTCATACAGCAGCCTCACTTCCATCATACAGAGCTTGAATTGCTCTTAAAAGATTACTATTATAAAAGGACATCTCACAAGATTTTCCGAAGAACACCCTCATAAACTTTCCGTAAATTGAGAAAGCCATAAAACACTTTTATTTTTGTCAAGTGAGGTTTCGATAATTATACGAAGAACAAACAATTGACCTAAACATCCTCTCTGGCAGGAAGATTCCCTAAACGTCACAATTTTTTTAGATAATTAGTAATCTAACTTTATGAATTATTATTTTACCAAATAATTTACTGAACTCGAAAATTAGTACAATTACTTGAACTGTCTTTATCTTTAAATAAAGGACAAACGATAGCTCGTTTCCAGTCATCTGGAACCACACAACGCTTTAAGCATAAACGAAATTTATTTACTTATTTATTTGTTTATTTGCCCAACAGAAAAAATTCCAATTACAGGACAAAATAATACAGACAATAAAAAGGTTGTTATATACTTATTAATACAGTAATAATAATAATAATAATAATAATACAATATATACAAAAAAAAAAAAAAATACAATACCTACGGGAAAAAAAAATATACATATTAGAAATTATTTGTGCAAATTTAAAGTAAGTGATAGACAAGAAATAAATTTTAAAAGAAAAAGAAGTAATGCTATATCAGTTACATTTGAAATTGAGTATCAAACATAGAGGATCACGGATTATATCTGCATTATTGACATGTTCGTTAAAACAGTTAGGTACACATTCTATTCAAGGGTGATTTTTAAGCAAATTTGTCTTTCTCATATCATTGAATTAGTTTGAGAAAGATCGAGATGATATTCGTGGTACATTAAAATAGATTTTATCCAGTATTTCTGGACAGTCAACGTTATTCTGCAATATATTATATAAAAATGATATTGAAGACTTGATGTGGCGAGTATTTAATGAATCGATATTTAACTCATTCATAAATGCAGACAAGTCTGCTCCACGTTCTGGATAAACATCATTAAGTTTGAAATAAAGAAATTTTAGAAATTTACGCTGTATCTTCTCAATATCATTAATATATTTTACATAAATTGGACACCAAATTAGTGCACAATATTCAAGTTTAGATCTTAGATCTAACGAGACTGTAGTATAATGCAATCAACGCAAAAATATTTTTAAATTCTTTAGTATTTCTAGCAATAAAATCTAACATTTTGTAGGCAGATGTAATTACATAGTTAATGTCCTCAATGAAATTGAATTTGCAATTGAAATAAACACCTAAGTTCTTTACGATGGATTGCCTTGATAATGCTTTATTATTGATTACATAATTATATTTAATATATGTCCTTTTTCTGGTATATGTCATAACCATGCATTTTTTAATATTAACATTAAGATTGTTGTTAATGCACCAATCTATTGTTCTATTAATATCGACTTGTAAATTACTGCAATCCTCGATAGTTGTAATTGACTTAAAAAATTTAACATCGTCTGCAAATAGCAGTTTGTTGTTATTTAAATTACCACATAAGTCATTAATAAAAATATTAAACAGTAATGGACCCAGATTAGATCCTTGCGGTACTCCTGAACTCACATGATAAGAAACAGAGTCAAACCCTATGTAAGAAACAAACTAAGATCTGTTTAACCGTTAGAGTGCGGAGAAGCGCGATAGCGCTGCATTCGTTCCTTGCGAAAAGTGCGATGCAGCGCTATCGCGCCGTTATGTTTAGTGTGAGTTTGTCCGATGGGTGGTGTACATGTGTTCTGACTTCCCGCGCTTTTTGTAACGACTGGTGTTTTTTTTACAAATCGGAATTATTTTAATTCGATTTTGCACTTTTTTTACATGCCACATACTATGATTTCGAATGTGGATTCTATGCATAGTGACTAGACGGAGAATGAGATGTCGGATACAAGTAGTGATGACAGTAGTGTTATTACGTATCGAAGAAAAAGACTAAGAGTAGAAAGTGAGTCTTCTGACTCTTCTGCTTCTTCAGGAATAGAGGAAATGCTGACATTTACCAATATTCCTCCGACAAAACAGTTTTCCAAAGTAACGAATAATTTTTTCGAGACGCCTTTACCAACATAATTGTTGAGATTTTTTTTTATAAATTTAATTTTTGTAAGAATATTTCTAATAGATATAAAAATTATTAATTGTTATTTATATCACACTCCTATAGTTTAATACTTTATCTGTATAATAAAAAAAGAATTATTAAAATTGGTTGATATTTGTCCAAGATAGAGCATTTTTTATACACCACTTTGTTTATTTTTGAATTATTCAAAATAGCCATAGCACTTTAGACACAGTTTCTTTAAAAACGCATAGCACTCAAACGGTTAATAAATACGATTGAATCAGCTGTACTAGTGCGTTTGACAAGCCTATATAATGCAATTTTTTGATTAAAATGTTATGATCTACTTGATCAAAAGCCTTTTGGAAATCCATGTATATTGCGTCTACCTGTCCTTGATTGTCTAATGTTTCAATTGAATATTGACTAAGTATACACAGATTTGTTAATGTTGACTTTTTTTCACAAAATCCGTGCTGACTGCCAGACAAATTGCTCTTAAAAGCATTATAAATAGCGTTATAAAGAATTATTTCGAAAATTTTTGAAATATTATTTAAAATAGATATTTGTCTATAATTGCACACATTGGCAGCATTCCCTGATTTAAATACAGGGCAGACTCTTGCTGTCTTCCATATGCTGGGAAATATACTAAATTTAATTATTAAATAATTAATACAAAATCTTAAATATTTAAATACTTTTTAAAAGGTTAAAAGTTAAAATATGTAGTTACGCTACTTGAATACATTAAATGATGTTCTGAGGTACATAAAAATATTACAATTCAAGCTGGAAAAATCAAAAGATAATGGAAATGAAATCAAATAAGAAACTTGGGATTACTAAAGCAACTTTATAGAAAGTAGTAATAAGTGGAATGGACTCTTTGCAAACCGTCAGACAAATGCGCATATGCAATTTGACGTTGATAAAATGCATGTGCGCATGCGCCTGATAGTTTGCAAACGATTTATGCTGTTGTTGAAATAAACCTAAAGAAGTACATAAAAATAATTGACATTTGCCGAGTATACTTGTATAGTTATACGTAGTATGTGTTATTAAATAAACAAATTAATATGAATGTTTCTATAATCAATCAAAGTAGACACTTTAATTAATCATTATTTATAGCGTTTTCAGCTAACAAATGTACGTAGTAAATACTTAGAGCAACTTTTAAACCAATAACAGTAGCAAACTCTCCAGTTGTGTTTGTATTTGCATACTATGATACGTATGACGTTATATTTCATAGTTACCATGTCAATGCAAGAAAACTGTATGGTAAAACACTGTTAATTTAATAAGAAATATTTATAATATTTTCTTATTAGTACAAATAATAAAACAAAAATTGAGATCGGACGAATTTTAATTACTTAGTCGATATTTTTCTAATAAAATTTCTCGAATTCCCGATTTTGCAACTCCGCTCCACACCCTTGTGAAAAAATTGAAAAACACCCACTTACAGGTTTACAGGATTATGTCAAATTTCTATTTACATATTTGAATATTAGTAATTAAAACAAAAAGTGAAAGATCAAGAATATAAAATGTAAAATGATTTGTAGAAATTTTAAGTATATAATACGCAGTTGTATAAACATACATACAGTGTAGTATCTGTAGAATGTAAAACCTACAGAATACATGATGTAGAGTGTGTAAAATAAAAACAGGCGATAACAGCATAAGCATATAAATGTAATTTATGAAAGCAAATATTTTAGTAATGTTTCATGCGTACGCAAAATGTAAAAAAAAAATCACAAAAATTCTCTCTTACTCGGCTAGAAATGTATATTTAGAGAATATGCCACTATCAACAAAACAAATATACAAACGCGTGTTCATTTAAGAATGTATTTCTGCTCAATTTGACGTATCACTCAGGAAACCAATATCGAAAAACATTTGTAATCTGTTCGATTTCAATTTATTTCGAAAAACCATTCATTTCAACAAAATCAATTTGAAAAAAAATTTCTTTCGACTATAAAAAAAAAACAGTATATATATTTTGGTAATGAAAATGTACAATTTAGATGTTTTGTAAATTATTTTCCTATGTTTTCGATTATAGTTTTAAATAAGATTGATTAATTGATAAACTTGAACTATTTCATCCTAAAATCTGTAAATAAAATTTGAAATAAGTAATGAAAAAAAATTATAAAATTTTAAAAATATATTAATATTTGTATGAATAACGCTACTATCTATGAAATAAACAGTAAACTAATTCTGACAATTTGATGAAAATCTGGAAAATAGTCTAGTCAAAATAAAATTTTAAAATTATAACTTTTTTTATCTTCGAATGTTGGCAATTCTGCAAAAACTGAAACTTTGGTAAAAGTCACATATATATTCGGTGAGAAGAATAAATTTTTTTTTAACCAAAATATTCATATTACGTTACTGTATTGCCTATGTATAAGAACATTATTTTACTAGTATAAGAATGTCACATTATTGAACTAGTAGTTACTATATATACTGGCTGTCCCAAAAGTCCCGGAACGGTTGAATATCTTGAAAACGAAACGACGGATCGCTAAGTTATAAAACTCGTCTTTCTTTATTTTTGGAGAGGTATTGAACCGTGGCACTGAACTACCCCCCACCGCCCCCGGTGGGCGGGGGAGTGGGTTGACTTAAAAAACTTAAATGGGACCCCCCATTTTTATTGTATTTTTCGATTCTCGACCAAAAACTGTTTATGAAAGACCTAAAAACCCCACCCCGACCCCCGCCCTCACGCGTTTTGGGGGTTAGGTTAAAAACACCAAATTGTCCAGGAAATTGCGATCTTCAGCCAAACGATGTAGCATGTCTGCGCAGAAGTCCTGTCTCTTGCGGAAATCGGAATCCGAAAGTTCTTGAGCAAAGTGTATTTTGTATGGATGCCACTTCTCTGCTCTCATGATCCGAAGAACTGATGATTTTCCGACGCCTTGCACATGTGCCACTTTCCTAACTGATGCACGGGGATCTTCGACGAAGTGCTGCAGAACTTCCATCTTCTGGTCCTCACTTGTAGCCGTTGATAGTCTGCCACTGCGCGGACGATCTTTAGCTCTTCCCGTGTCTTCGAAACGTGACACCTTTCTCTGTGCAGGCGATTTTGAGATCGGATCGCAATGCGGGTGAGCAGCGTTAAATAGTCTTGCTACTTCTGCATACGATCGAACGTTCTCCCCGACTCCTTGCAACATTAGCAACATTGTACGGTCATTTTCGTACACCATTTCCAACAAATTATTGTTAAGCACTGCTCTAAACGGCTTCAGGAAGCACAAAAATTGTACGCTTTTAACCCCCAAAACGGAGTGGGGCGGAGGGTGGGGGTGGGGTTTTCGGGTCTTTCATAAACAGTTTTTGGTCGAACATCGAAAAATACAATAAAAATTGGGGGGTCCCATTTAAGTTTTTCAAGTCACCCACCCCCTCAGCCCTCGGGGGCGGTGGGGGTAGTTCTGTGCCACGGTTCAATACCTCTCCAAAAATAAAGAAAGGCGTGTTTTATAACTTAGCGATCCGTCGTTTCTTTTTCAAGATATTTAACCGTTCCGGGACTTTTGGGACATCCTGTATATATATATACTGGGTGTCCCATTTTAATCCGCCACTTGCAATAACTTTAAAATCGTGCATCGAACAAAAAAATGTTTCGGATGAAAAGTAAATGGTTTCGAGGGGGACATCTGATGCAAGGATCCTCGCCTCCCCCGGACGGGGGGCGGGAACGGGGGGCAATCTTAAATGGAACTCCCTATTTTTTATTGCAGATTTGGATAGACCATTAAAAAGTATGTAAATTTTATTTTGAAACTTTTTTTTTATCTTTGATAAATGGAGCTGCAAACAGCATTTTTTTCTCAGTTTATCAGTCTTCAATTTGAAAAAAAAGGTGTAATTAAGTACGATATTCAAGTTCTTTTCAGTTCTGTGGGAGGTGGGGGGGAGGCAAGAGTCACTGAATCAGATATCCCCTCGAAACCATTAACTTAAAGTTAATGGTTTCGAGGGGGATATCTGATGCAGTGACCCTTGCCCCCCTCGTCTCAAAGAACTGAAAAGAACTTGAATACCGTACTTAGTTACACCTTTTTTTTTAAATTGAAGATTGATAAACTGAGAAAAAAAAATGCTGTTTGCAGCGCCATCTATCAAAAATAAAAAAAAAAGTCGCAAAATAAAATTTACATACTTTTTAATGGTCTATCCGAATCTGCAATAAAAAATGGGGTTCCATTTAAGATTTGAAAGTTGCTCCCCGTTTCCGCCCCCTAGAGGTTCCAGGGGGGGGGGCGAGAGTCCCTGCATCAAATGTCCCCCTCGAAACCATTTACTTTTCATCCGGAACATTTTTTTGTCCGATGTGTGATTTTAAAGTTATTGCAAGTGGCGGATTAAAATGGGACACTCAGTATATATATATATATATATATATATATATATATATATATATATATGTACCACTGGCGGCAGCACCAAACAAGGCCGAAGCCCAATGTAGTTGGCGCCTCCACTTCGCCAAAATTTTAAAAAAATATGCCATAATTTTGTGCTAATTATGTGCTAAATTTGTACCACAATGAAAAGTTTTATGCTGCATTAGAAACTAGAAAAAACATAATTGCAAAAGTGGGAGCGCTAGGTATATATCAAGCTAGCACCCACATCTTTCTTATGTTGTAAAAATTAAAAAAAAAATAGGATGAGGCTATTTATACATACGGTATGTATACGCAATTGGCTATTTATACATATAAAAAAAAAAAAACAAACCTAAACCAACCTACTAACCTAACCTACCCTAGATAGCCAATTGCGTAAAAATACTGTATGTATAAATAGCCAATTGCGTATACATACCGTATGTATAAATAGCCACTTTTAAAAAAAAATTGCCATAATTTTGTGCTAATTTTGTACCACAATGAAAATTTTTGTGTGTGCATTAGAAACTAGAAAAAATATTATATAATTACAAAAGTGGGGGCTAAGTACATATCAAGCTAGCGCTCAAATTATTTTTATGTTGTATTTTTTTTTTTAAAAATATGCCATAATTTTGTGTTAATTATGTGCTTTCAGAATATAGTAGTTAATTGTTGATAAAAGAAATTTTCGATAAAAGAATCAGTTTGTTGTTCAGGGGGCGTTGATTAAACGTCTAGTCAAGTAGACTCACACTCGAAATAATATTATTTTTCAAATTCAACCGTCCCAGAATTTTGTACTAATTATGTGCTTCTCATATAGTATGTAACTTACAAATTTTGTACTCGCGTTAAAATACAAATTCTAGGAATAGGCAATAGGAATGTGTGAGGAGACTGATTTCGGGATAGTGAAAAGTGAATTTGTGCCACAGCCTTTTGGGTATATGGCGTGATTGTGTATGTATGTATGTATGTACATAGTTTTTGTCAGTGTATGTGCCATACGCAGTGTGGTCACGGCGCGTTTTGGCATGGCATGGCTTAAAGAGATTGTTGCAAATTTCAATTTTTGCAATATATATATATTCTAATAGTACATACTTGGCGAACCACAAATTATGATAACTATTTCAGTTTTCTTCTTAATATATTTTTGGTGATCCGCTATTGTGGCTCCACCAGTTAAAAAAAAGATTTTGTAATATATGCTTTAAATTATTTGTTATTATTTTAAAGATTGCTTTAGCTTTGTTTCAAGTTACAGATATTATATATAACAAAAATATATACAAAAACTAATTGCATTTGATACCAGAAAAAGCGCAATTTTAAGTGAATTTTTAAAAGTGTTTTTACTTAAATGGAGATTTGAATACTGGTTATTATTTTACTACATTAGTTAAATTGAAAATACGTTACTTTAAAAAATGTTTGATAAAGGTACGAGGTTCACTGCGATTTTCTATACTTAATTTTTTTAAGTAGAAACTTCAAAAATAATTAATTATTAAGCTAAATTAACGGAAGAAAAAGTGTACGAGGAACGAGGGTAACTTCAATTTATTACAAAAACAGAAAAAAAGCAATCTGAACACGTGAGGTAGGCATTTACATATGACATATTACGCTACCAATGCCAACAAAAAATATAATGTTGTCACTACACTACTTTGACTTTCTTGCCATAAAAGATATTTTTTATGCTTCTTTATTAATTTACTAGTTAATTTACCTGTCCTCGGACGGAATTAAAAGTAAGCACAGATTCTCTCTGAGTATCAATGTGTGACATTGATTTAATTGTTAGTTGTACTTTAAGCTGTAATAATCGAATATTTTTTTCATATGCTCTTTGTTAATCATTTTTATCTAAAAAAAATAAGACTTTCTTATTTACATTATTTGTTGGTCTTGCCCTCTTTTACATTATTTTTCGATAAACAATATTTTGTGTGGATCTTTTGTTATTATTTAGACGATTTTCTTGTTTCTCATTGTCTTTTATAAATACTTTGATTTATGAGGATTTTTTGATCTAGAAAGAGCCACACATGACCATGTGAAAATACTAGCTCATTACGATAAATGCCCAATTGTTTTAACCTTGATATTTGTTGGTTTTCATCGCATATGTAGGAACGATTGGAGACTGTCGCCGTTTTAACACAAATATTCATACAAATAATAATATTTTGATTTTTTTTTTACATTTTATATACATACTAGTATAATGCCATGCTCCGCTACGTGATTCACTACTTTAAACTCATTTAATTTAATTGCAGTTTTTGGTCAATCTCTATCGTTTACATAATTCGCCTACAACTCACGCTGCATTGCCTCATAATAGGCTGACACTATCTACTAGAGGATGGAGAAGACTAGTAGATGTTCCATGAGAATTTCCCCTCCTCCCAAAAAAAAAAAAAAAGAACCTTTTCCGAAAAACGACTCAACTATTAATAAAACTCCCTTCCAAATCTGTTTCGTGAATGTAAAGCTATAAGCTAAAAGTATTTTTGGTCAATTTTTATTGTTCGCCTACGGCTTATACAGCATTATCTCATAGTAAAACCTTTCTCGAAACCAACGCAACTATTAATAAAACTTTTATCAAAATCTGTTCCGTGGAGTTATAAGCGGAGTGAAGTTATAAACGAAGAGAGTTTCTGATAAATTTTTATCGTTTATAGCTGCGGCTCACGCTACATTATTCTATAGAAAAACTGTTCTGGAAAAACGATTCAACTATTAATAAAACTCCTTTCAAAATATGTTCGGTGAATGTCAAATTATAAGCGAAAAGTATTTTCGGTCAATTTTTATTGTTTACAGTATCCGCTTACAGCTTACGCAGCATTATCTCATAGTAAAACCTTTCTCAAAAACCAACTCAACTATTAATACAACTTCTATCAAAATCTGTTCCATGGAGTTATAAGTGGAGTGAAGTTATAAACGAAGAGAGTTTCTGATAAATTTTTATCGATTACAACTATCGCCTGCGGCTAACGCTGCATTATTCCATAAACAAACCTTTCTCGAAAAACGAAAATATGTTCAAAATATGTTCTGTGGATTTCAAGTTATAAGCAAACAGAATTTCTGATCAATTTTCATCGTTTACGAGTACACCGTTGCGTTGTCCCATTGTAAAATCTTCCTCGAAAAACGAATCAACTTCCATCAAATGTTAAGCTATAATAAGCGAACAGAGTTTTTTCCTTTACATTCGACTGCGACTCACGCAAACTTATCTTACTACCATCATTGTGGTAGTATTACACAGCTCTATGCCAAATTTCAAATTTATAACTTAGTTTCAAGTTGCATTTTAAACCCGGACAAACATACATACATATTTACATTGTGCTTTATATGTATAGATAAGAAATTCAATAAAAAAATATTTATTATGCTGGTTTTACAGGAAGCATTTTTTATATAAAAATAAATTGTTTAATATCCATAATATTCGGTTATTATGAATAATTAAAAATAATTAAAATAAATGTAAAAAGTGAACTTCGGTCAGACCATTGCTAGATAGGTGGAGGTAAAAAGGCTAATTTTAATTATTTATGATAACCGATTATTATGTATGTACATATATTAGCTCAATAAACAAATAAATTAGATATTAGTAAGTGTTCATTAAAAAGCTACAAAAATATACGATTTATAAATCTGGTGACAATAACTCTAGTTTGGCATACGTTTTCATTTTTTATACGTACAGAATATACAACAATGTTACAATGAGAACAGTAATTTTTTTGATGGTTGGTGCTACTGTAATAAAAATTTAAAAATAAATTAGTTTTTGCCATTTCAGAAAAAAAACTGCATTTTTTGAGATTCTTTTTTGCAATTAATTATTTACAAAAAAGACGTCCTTGTTACGTATAAACTAGACTGTCAATAATGAAATCAAATGCGGAAGAAAGTTTAATCAAAACTGATAAATAATCAATCCTTTCACTTTTATTTCAAGATCAAATGCTAAATTAGCGTAAAACAATTCATATTCCATTCAGTTTTACAAGTTCACATTTTAATTTTAATATTTTTCGAAGTATTCTTAATATGACTACGAAATTTACAAATTTAGCACTATATTATTCATTATCCTTTTTAATTTGTTTTGTTATTTATCAATTATTGAAATATTAAAATTAAAAATATTATTTTAAAGATCAAATATGTTATAATTAGAGCTGATTGCTCAATAGTAATTTATACAATAAATGCATGAAGTAGTACTTTTTTCATGAATGGACATTTTGACTGCAATCTAATTTCCATGAGTGAAAAAAAGACGAATTATGCATTAGATCTATATAATATTTTTTTTACCAATTGGCTGCAATTAGAATTAACTTACGTAATCATTATAACACAAATCTAAAATTTGACATTTCTAATGACAAGATTGTAAGAAATTTCAATTATTTTCAATGCACTTTTTCGGTAAGTACGTGTATTTGTAAAACGGCCAGAGTAAACCAATAGCATGTTACGCCACTTTTTTAAATGCTTTACTTTTTTCACTATTTTTTTTTTATATTATTTTTTATGCAGAAAAAAATAGGGAATTAAAAATACAGTTTTTTCTTTACAGTCACAAAAACAACGATGTTTAGCATAATTATTATCAGCTAACAGCGTGATTTAGTGACTGATGAATCAATCAGTTGTTTCGAAAACAATTTACTAAATAAATGTATAATCATTGTTTTATGCAACTGTCCCTAAGTATATTACAATAAAATAATTAGTTTTAATAAATATATAATAGAAATATAGGCCAGCCCGTATTTTAATATAATAATAATTGATTACCCTACTTTCAAAACTAAAAAATTTCTACACTTTCTCTTAATAAGTTAATGAATGGAAGATATAATAATGTTTATAGTTTACATAAGCTATAATGTAAAGTGAATAAATATTCAATTTTTTCACATATTTCTTGTGAATTTTAAATATTCAAATTGATTTTATTAAAATTTTACAGAAATTTGAATTTTTAATATATTAAATTTACAATGAATGATTTTTCCTTGATTATGTACCAAAATTTTGCGGAACTATTTTCTTGTTTACATGCAAAGTAATGACGATTCATGGTCATATTTTTTTGTGTTATTTATATTTTATATTAAATTAATTTAAAAAGTAATTACTATGTCATACATTTTAAAATTTGCTAAAAGATCTAATATATCAAATTACCTATTGCAGGGCCGGATTATGGCCTAGACAAAAAAGACAAATGTCTAGGGCCCGCATACAAAGGGCCCGGTCTGCAGTCGGTCAAATTTCATTTTTATGTATTTTTACGCAATAAAGTCCTATTATTTTTGCCCGGAGAAAAAAAATGTCTAGGGCCCCACAAAAGGTTAATCCGGCCCTGACCTATTGACATATTTACTACGTTCACTACGTATTTTTGTTACCCACGTACTCAACTTGCAAACTTAATGTTTTTATTTAAATTTATGTATTACGTGCGTATTTTATATTTATAAGTCTTATTATTTGCACCATATAATTGGGCTATTGCCTCTTTGGGCAATATCTGGGTGATATATAAGATTACCATATATATATATATATATATATATATATATATATATATATATATATATATATATATATATATATATATATGTACCAGTATAATTATGTTATTTATGTATTAGTTACGCGATTTTTGTTTGTGAGAATTAATCTTTCTTTGGTCGAATATAACATTTCTAGCAAATCGGATGATACATATTGCATTTCTTCACATATATTTTTAATAATCAAATTCAAATTTAAGCGAAAATAAAGAATTCAATTGTCAATGAAATTAACTTGACTTAATCATTTTTAATATAGCCTTCAGAGATGTCAAATTGAGTTGAGCGTGTTTGTTTGGTGGAAAATGCAGTTTCTTATCACTCTGCATGGAGCACATGGTATTTCTTCACACATCTTCAATAATTAAATTAAAATTCTAGCGAAAATAAACAATGTAATTGTCAATTAACTTAACTTGATGTAATAGTTTTTAATATGACCGCCGAAGATGTCACATTAAATACATTTGACGTTGTAGTTATGTTTGATACTGCCACCAGTGGTGTATATAGTAACTAACTGCTGTATAATAATGTTATTATTATACTATTAACATAATGACCTCTTTCTATATAGTCAATATGGTAACGTAATATTAATATTATGATACGTTTGAAAAAAAATAAATAAATATGCATTAAAAACCTGTGTAGAATGTATTCGGTGTAATTTTCACATCAAATGTTTTAGTTATTAAAATTGTCTATTGTTTTCTTAGGATGTTTTAAAAAATTGTACCGTCTATATAGATTCAAACTGTTTAAAGTATTAATTAAAAATTCTTAAGATATAATTGAAATAATTTTTAATATATATTTAACTTGTTTTAAAGTAACATAATTACGAGTAATAACTAATTTAAAACAATATCAAAATATAGGTACTTATATAAACATATATTTTTAGCAACTTTCTATTAAAAAGGGTTGTTTGAAAGTAATATGTATATATTGGAATATATTGGAAATTAATTTTCACAGTAATAATCTGCGCATTATAACTTTGCAACAATTACTTATATGTTTACAAGTTTGCTCAGGTATTATATTTTTATGAAATCATAATAACATGCCAACGAACCTGCAAATTAAGAGGATAGATATAAAATATTAGCCAAAACAAGACTAGCGAATTACACAATTACTTTTTTACTATATGTAATATTTGTAAATTTTAAAAACGATTTTATTGTGAAAGGCTTATTCTATGACTGCATATTAATGTTTTCTCAAAATTTTAATTTTTGATATTAATTTTACTACATTAAATTTTTCTAATATCTCTAAATAAAATTTTGAAAATCCAACAATTTGCAACCTAAGTTTCACTTTTTATCTTTCATTAAGATTTTGTTCGAAAATGATATCTATAAATAAAGAAAATTTTATGGTAAATTCTGAAACACTATTTTATTAAAGAATTGCATTATAGTGTTGCTAATACTACTAGAGTTGTTAATAATACATCTTAGGACCGCCCATGTACATTTATATTCTCCGCTATAATCTTATTCAAAAATGCTTTATGTTAGTCACAAATTCAGCTACATCTTATGTGTTACCCTTCGCACGTCCGACCCATCTTTTATAATTTTGCTATATTGTTGCACATTCTTTTCATAGAAATTAATTCAATTGAGTTGATTGATTTTTTAACCCCTTAAGTGGCTCGTTACATTTTACAATGTTTCTTCGCTAGTGACCATACGTATGTTTTCGTCGCTAACGCTTGAAATTCAAATTGTTATTAAATATTTTGGTTAGAAAAATTCGCAAATATTATATTGGGTCACCCCCTAACTGATAGACAAATAGATTTTACTGTAGAAATGGTATATAAAAGATATTTTCAATATTTCTATGTCATTTTGACATTTTTCTGGAAATGAATGATGAAAGATGAATGCGAATATATTAGTCATAAGCGCTATACATTGCAATAGGCTATGACGTATATATATATATATATATATATACGACATAAACGCTTAAGGGGTTAAATAAAATTATCTATGAAGGACATTTTTAAAATAAAAAAAACTAAATTATTCGAGATACTTGTCGAGACGTTTGGCAAAATACAATAATTTTGGCATTTATGTAAATTTACATTCACGCGGTTGTATTTCTTTAAATTTTAAATAATCAGCTATACTCAGTAATATATTACGTAGGGCAATGGTGGACTGGGAAACTTTATTGGTCCTGGTAAACTAAAATAAACTGGCTATATAATTTATATTTTTTTATATGAGAAAAGCGGGCAGGAATGGTTATAATTAACACCCTAACTCTGGGGTTTCCTAACTTTTTCAGAGGAGGGTCACATAGAGGTATTAAAAATGGGTCGGGAAAAAATGCTTTTCACATGAAATAACTAATAGGAGTAATAATCGAAGTATTTTTTTTAAAAAATGGCATTCTCAATACTAAGACACCGTGGGCCGGATAAAAACTTTGTGCGAGCCTAATTTGATCCGCGGGAAATAGTTTGGAGATTTTTGCTCTAAATAGTTGATCTCTAGGATTTTATATTTTTAGTAATTAATATTCGTAAAACTTATATTTACTTTTGATACAATACGTAATAAACTATTTAATTTTCGGCATTATTTTTATTAATTTTACTATTTTGACTGCAAAGAAAAATTTTGAAACATTTTCAAAATATGTATATTTTTAGAAATCCTTCCTATAAGTTCTACATGACGAATCTGAACTTAGTTTATGAGGCTGTATGTGTGTGCGTCGTTCGCTCGCTCGTTTGTTTTTTTTTTTTTGATCGGATCTCCTTCTAAACCATTCATCCGATTTGCATCATATTTTCAGGGTAGGTTCAGTTCGTGCCCAAGATGAGTATGTGAATTTATTTTTTCCAGTGTTGCCAAATTTTTGAGAAAAACTATTAAAATTTTAAAAACTTTATTATGGCTAACATTATTTATCCGATTATAATTAAATTTTCACAAAAGATTCTTCTATTGTCTACATAAATTATATACTTTTAGTAAAATACAGTGTTGCCAAATTTCCAAGAGAAAAAAATTACTAAAAATTTTCGTAGTGCCCAAAAAATTATATAATTCAAGTTAAATACAGTATTGCCAACTTTTCGAGAAAAAATTACTAATGTTTTCCAAAATTTGTTATGGCTATATTATTTATCCGTAATTAACCATATTTTTACAAAAGTTTTTTGTTTGATACCCACATAAATTATATAATTTTACTAAAGTTCAGTGTTGCCAACTTTTCCAAAAAAATTACTAAAATTTAAAAAATCAATTAGGGATACCTACATTATTTATCTAAAATTAGTCAAATTTTTACAAAACATTTCTTTAGTATTCACAAAAATTATATAATTTTATTGCTATACAACGTTGTCAACTGATAATGTCAAAGTGGATTTACCCATATGCTTGTAATCGTGTTTGAAAGTAGATTTTGGATCGAATTTAATATAAAAAGTAATGTTCGACTACCAAAGGTTAAAGACTACTGATATATACTTATACAACACGTAAACAGTATACAAAAACATAACATATAAACTTTTTCTAATAATTAATGTAATAATAAGAGTATTAATAACACCTATAAAATTAATGTAATACCAATAATTTTTAAGAACTTTTATTAAACTATTCTATTAAATATTTCCTAATTCAAGAAGCATTGACACATATTTCAGTGATAATGTTTTTTTCTTTTAATTTTTTGACTATATAATTTTCTTTACGAACATTAGGATTAATGCCTATAAATTTTCTTGAGATGAGATAGATTTTAGTCTTTTCATAATTATTTTGAATAAAGGACATTTGGTGTCCGAGTCTAACACGCTACCACTGGCCTACGGCTGCCTGTTATTTTCTCCTAGATTACTAATATATATATATATATATATATATATATATATATATATATATATATATATATTATTATTATTATTATTTTTTTAATGAACAAAAAATTTAATTTTGTCATTGTATTTTATTTTTACATGTTAGAAAAAGTTAAAAATTAAATGTTAAACAATAAAATAAATATCAAAAATAAGTTAAGCAAAGTTAAAAGTTTCCAAATACATATATGTATTTTTATTTTATATATTTATTTCTTTATCGCTAACCATTTCTTGAAAATGTTGTATGCTGTCCAAGGAAAATCACAATGTTCAGATAAAGTCATCAATTTGATATAAGTCTATAACAGATATATCCGATTATATCTGACATATTTCAATATTCGATGTTATAGACAGTGAACCAAGTAAATATCTCGAGAAATACACATCAGATCGAAAAAAACAAAAAATACTTCTTCAATATTTTTTAAAGAGCTATCTAATGATACTACACTCGACCCTCTACTCCCACCCCCAGGAGGTGGGGTAGGGGTCAACTTTGAAATCTTAAATAGGAACCACTATTTTTTATTGCATATTCGGATTCTACGGCTATTTGTCTGAAACATTTTTTTCTATGTGTGATAAATAGCGCTGTAATCGACGGACATACAAACACATGAGCGCAGCGCGCATTCATACACAAACCGGGCTACCTACGCTCAGACGGCGGCAGCGGTCGCTTGTCAAGTAGCGGCTCCGCTCCGTGTATCTATGTATGAGCATTTATGTGTGTGTTTGTCCGTCGATTACAGCCCTATCATGAATAGAAAAAATGTTTTAGACAAATCTTACGTATTTTTAGCCATAGAATCCGAATCTGCAATAAAAAATAGGGGTTCATATTTAAGATTTCAAAATTGCCCCCCGCCTCACCCCTGGGGGTTAGATAGCTTTTTCAAAAATATTGAAGACTTATTTTTTCGATCTGATGTGTATTTCTTGAGATATTTACTTGGTTCCACACTTTTGCCCATCACTGTATATATATATATATATATATATATATATATATATATATATATATATATATATATACAGTGTGTCCCAGGATTGATGTTACAAGAGGTGTAATGGACTAAAATTTTTTGAATTTCATTTCAAGATTCTGGAATTAAGCCCTGCTTGGCGTAAAACGAATTTTAAGAATTTTTTCGTTTTTTGAAAAACAAAATGGCCGTGACGGTGAAGCAAGAACTATTTTCTTTTCAGGTAAAGTACCCTTTTTGTTTAGGATACGACAAAATTTTATTAAGAAAAGTTGTTTATAATGACAAATCATGGCCGTATACCAAACTTCAGGACGATCTACCTACTTTCATTAAACTGTCTGTTTTAGATTGAACAAAATAAATTGTAGGTATCTATTAATTTATTAAAATTTTTATTTGTAGACCATTGAACGAAACAAATAGTATTTACAACAAATTTAACTTACAAAACGTAACACAAGATTGTACTGCAATAAATTATTATTATTATTATTATTTTGTTCAATCTAAAACAGACAGTTTAATGAAAGTAGGTAGATCGTCCTGAAGTTTGGTATACGGCCATGATTTGTCATTATAAACAACTTTTCTTAATAAAATTTTGTCGTATCCTAAACAAAAAGGGTACTTTACCTGAAAAGAAAATAGTTCTTGCTTCATCGTCACGGCCATTTTGTTTTTCAAAAAACGAAAAAATTCTTAAAATTCGTTTCACGCCAAGCAGGGCTTAATTCCAGAATCTTGAAATGAAATTCAAAAAATTTTAGTCCATTACACCTCTTGTAACATCAATCCTGGGACACACTGTATATATATACAGGGTGATTTATTAGTAATTGGAAATATTTTAACTGGAGTATTCTGGGCTCAGAATATGAAGATTTAACGCAAATCACTTAGATAAAATGTAGCTCCTTACTGAGCTACAGGGTGTTTTATTTAAAAATTTAAAAACAATTTTTGCCCAGTACTTTAAAACTATTTGACGTATCCTTATGATACTTGGCAGGAAGTGTAGGTACCATACACCATACTAAATTATGTTAAATAAAGGTTTCTGGCTACTGCCAGTGGCGTACAACAGGGGCAAGTGAGAGGTTGATCCTTCCTAAATTCTACGCCACTGGCGGAATTGTCATTTTAGTACAATTTTTCGATTCTCCAATACTTTCTGTGTAAAAAACATTCTCTTCCTTCGTAACGATAAAGTCACTATTTTTCGAGATATTTCAAGTTAAACATAAGCTGCACCCTTGGGATTTTTTCAAAATTTGCTCAAAAAATCTGAAAAAATTTAATTTAATATAGAAAAAAATTAGCTACATAATAACTAAATAACTTTTTTCTCTAACTTATTCTGGTTTGGCAGGAAAAATTATTGAAAATAAAAAATTAAAATGCAAATAATATTAATTTTCAATAATTTTTCCTGCCAAACCAGAATGAGTTAGAGAAAAAAGGTACTTAGTTATTATGTAGCTATTTTTTTTCTCTATTTTACTGAATTTTTTCAGATTTTTTTGAGCAAATTTTGAAAAAATTCTAAGGGCGCAGCTTATGTATAACTTTAAATATCTCAAAAATAGTGATTTTATCGTTAGGAAGAAAGAGTATGTTTTTTACACAGAAAGTATTGGAAAATCGAAAAATTGTGCTAAAATGACAATTCCGCCAGTGGCGTAGAATTTAGGAAGGATCAACCTCTCACTTGCCCCTGTTGTACGCCACTGGCAGTAGCCAGAAACTTTTATTTAACATAATTTAGTATGGTGTACGGTACCTACACTTCCTGCCAAGTATCATAAGGATACGTCAAACAGTTTTAAAGTACTGAACAAAAATTGTTATAATTTTTTTTAATAAAACACCCTGTAGCTTAGTAAGGAGCCACATTTCATCTAAGTGATTTGCGTTAAATCTTCATATTCTGAGCCCAGGATACTCTAGTTAAAATATTTCCAATTACTAATAAATCACCCTGTATATATATATATATATATTAGTATATATATAGTTAACGGTTTTTGAAAATCTACTTATTTATTTTTATACAAAAAAAAATCACTATAATTCTTGCTTTCTTATGTGCATTTGTATGTAGAACGTAGTAATTATAAGTGTAGAAATACTAATTACAAAATTAATATTAAAAACAAGTACATTGAACATGCAAACTATAAATAAATTAGTTTATATTTGCAATTTTTTATTTTAGAAGAATATGTTTGTTTATTTATTTACAGAAGTTATTTTACATTGTAGCAGACACTGTACTCATTCTTAATTTACAATTGTAAATTATTAAACTAAATAGTAAAATATTTTTCAGAACTCATTGTATCAAAATAAAGATATTTTTAGGACTAGATTCTGTTTAATTATTTTATAAAAACGACGTTTCGACAAAACAGAACGCTCGTCTTAATCAGGTAAAAATTTATCAATGACAGGTAAATAATAGTACATAGCAACAAGTTACTAGGTAACATATAAGTAACTAGATTATAAGAATTATAGATTTTTAATTAATGGAAGCCAAATTTTATTTCACTTAGTGCTTTCACAAAATCACTGTGAAATCACATGTTATATTTTTTTTTATAAATCTCTATTGCTTTTTTTATTAATCTGCTGCTAATATTGATTGGTCTAGGCCTCTAGGCAATTATTACTGTATCTTCAAATTTTACTTAACAGTTTGTAATTTAAATTAAAATTTTATTCGTTCGGACTAGTTATTTTAGGGCAAATTTTACTGTCAATATATACTTATTCTTAATATTTAATCGCAAAAATGTGATAATAAACGTGAACTTTTTTATTGGAAGAAGAGTCATGAAATAAATCATTTCTCGGTACAATTCGCGATTCCAGTCTGGTACTATTTTGAAAAATTCTAATAATTTTTCTATAAAATAATCTATATATTATTGGTTTCGTATAGTATATATTACAACATTTTTAACATTTTTGCTCCGTTAACGTGTGAAATCAAGAGTTTTCCGCATTTTACCTAGTTAATTTGCAGATTAACGGCTTCCGTTTTGTTAAAGTTCAAAAGTTTGTTTCTTTCATTTTCTTTCTCTACACCTTTCCTCTCTCTCCCTCCGCAAAAGTGTGATTGTCTTTTTCTGTTATATCACAAAGTGTATTACATTCGATAAATACTGAAAAAGACCTTGAAAAATTAGAAGATTCACAAGAGATTATGATTTTGGAATCACAGTCAAATCTTACTGAAGAGAACATTCCGCGAAACCACGCGAAACGTGAAACAAAAATATAGAACAGGCTCTATTTTATGCAACATGTTTCTACAGCATTTGTTTCTCTTATCACCACTCATGAAATGCATTTCGCTGATGTGCGGATTCCCATTTAAAACAATGTGTTGTTATTTTGTGAAATATGTTTCATGTTTTCTGTTTCACATTTTATGTTTCATGTTTCTTTGGTGTGTGGCCTGCCTAAGGTAAGCCATGAAAATTAGGCATGAAAATTAATAAATTTCTTGATATTCAAAGACGCGTAGCTTCTAAACCGAAAGTGCTATTAAAAAATGATACAAATAAAAGTTGTGAGAAATGTTTTTGTCTATAATCTTATTTCTATAGAATTTTTTAATAAAATGCAAATTTAAGCCCAAATTGCACTAAATATAGAAACATTTAAGTTTAACATTTTTTTAAATCACTGTTATCCAAACTATCGTCAATGTTCGAGGTTATTGTGAATTGAAACCAATTTAATTTTTGTTTCTTCAATTTGTGTATCACTGTACAAAAAGTTTCATATTTCGTGTTTTATATTTTCAGTTTCGTATTTCACATTTCATGTTTCACGTTTCTGTGTATGTAGTTTTTCTGGTGTATGGCTTAACTTATAGTTTTTTAATTGATTGATTCTATTAACTTGATTCTTTAGATATCGAAAAATAAATAAATAACATTATGTTAATTTAAGCGTACAGAAACGTTGCTGTTGTTCCAGCAAAGATTTTTTTTCACTTTAATGAGTGCCTAGTAGGTATTGCGCAGATTAACTAGGTAATTTGTAGATTTTTTAAATAATTTGATCACCCTAGTTAATCTGCACATTACCTAGATAATCTGCAGAATAACTGATTTCTGCACTTTAGCGGTAACATATATATTAAGTAGGCTGGTCCAAAAAAAAAAAAAAATTGCAGACTGGGCAGAAAATGATTTTTTGGAATGAGAAAATAAGAAAATAACGCATATAACATTTTTAATCACTATTGAAATTTGAAAAAAATGTTATTTTTGCTATTTTTTGCCTATTTTGGAAAAATAATGTCAATGCGTTTAAGATGTTTGTAAATTTTCGTACAAAATAATCATTTTAATATTTATTAAACTAAAAGTAGTATTAAACTACGATTAATACTGCGACGGACGGTACGGGCAAAAATAGGCAGAAAATAGCAAAAAAATAACGTTTTTTAAAAACTTCATTTCGTTTGAGGCACCAGTAAATAGTGATTAAAAAATGTTATATGCGTTTTTTTTTTCTTATTCTCCCATACTGCAAATTTTTTTTTAAGGATTACTTTAATATATATATATATATTTCAAAAATTAGTGACGTTCAGGGTGGCTTTTTACCAGAGAGAGGATGTGTGGATCAATTGGTTGCTCTTCGTATGATTGTCGAAAGTCATTTGACAAAAATAAAAAAGTATTCTGTGGCTTTCTCGATTTAAGGAAAGCTTATGACAGTGTTATTCGGGAAATCTTGTGGGATGTGCTTCGCAAGTACGGTGTTAATGGTAATATTTTAGGAGCAATTCAAGCTCTGTATGATGGAACTGAAGCTGCTGTACGAGTTGATGGTTGTTTAAGTAATTGGTTTCGTATAGATGTTGGCGTGAAACAGGGCTATGTAATGTCTCCTTGGCAATTTAATTTATATATAGATGTTCTTCTTCGGAAAGCTTTTTTTGGTAATGATTGTATACAAATAGGTGATTGTGTTGTACCTGCTTTAGTGTATGCTGATGACGTGGTTGTTTTGGCTGAATCTGAAGAGCAACTGAGAAGGATGATTGATAGAATTAATGTTGTTGGTAAAGTTATGAATCTTGTGTTGAATGTTGATAAGTGCAAAGTTTTAGTTTTTGAGAAGGCTGACTTGACAACTGAATGTAATGTATATATTGATGGTGCACGTTTAGAGCAGGTAGATGAATTTGTGTATTTGGGTAGTTTGTTGTCTAGAGATGGCCATTTTGATCGTGAAATAGAAAGGCTTTGTGTGCTTTGGGAACTTTTGCTAGGAATATAAATGTTTCCATAGAAAAACGGGTTTCTATATTGTTACGTTATTTTTCGGCATTAACTATTCCCGTATGTAACGTGGGTTGCTCACGCGTGTTCCGCAAATTTTGTGCGCGCGGGTAGCTATTGTGTAGAGGTCGTTTGGGTCAGAATTAGTGAAATGTTCTATGTGATTAGATGCAACGCACTTTTGGAAACAATAGTTTGGTTGGAATTGGATTTGGATTTGTCATACGGATTATTTGTTGCATTCTAAATCTCGCAATATTATTGCAATCGGTTCTACCGGATAAAATATACCGAATTATTCTAATAAGGCCGCATCTCATCAAAGGCCTTTTTCTTTCTTATTCTTTTGGTTTTGGTAGTACAATTCTATTGTACGCTTACGTGTATACGTAATACGTACAATTTTGGTTGGATATACTTGAAATATAATTGGAGTTTGGAACAAAGTAATTACTATCATTTTTAGGTTGATCATTTATTTAGTTTAATTTAATTGATTGAAAGTCAATCCTTTCAAGATAGCCGATATGTTAGTGCCATATTAGTTCACATTATTCAGAGTTGTTTTGCAACTCAAATACTAAAATAAATATCTTTATTGAGGTCTGCTAGAAATTTTTTGATGTTAACATTCTATTTAGAAATATTTTGCATTTTTATTATTTTATTATTTAAGTGTTTATATCCCTGAACGTGATGCAAATATGTTTGTACGGATTAATAAATATACCACTTAGAACCTTTCAACCGTCGATAGCTTAACAGATATGCTAAATTCTACGAAGAAATGCGGTAAAACTTTAGAATGTTTCAAAATAAGACGCTTTATGATTGGTCATTTCTTTATATTTTCTGTACTGTGATTGGCTATATTTTTACCGACATAACTTTCGTAACTTTACTTACTGGACGAGCGCAAGTAATTCAGCAGTTCATTTTCAGTCTTTGCGACAAAAATACATATACATTAAATTCAAGACGTGCCGCGAATGATTTACATATAACATCCGATAACTTTCTGTATAATATTGTAATAAGTTTTAATTGTAGTGTAGAAATAAGTTTGTGTTGTATTCTAATATTAAAGTTAATGTTACAAACTACCAGAAAATAAATGGTTTACAAACAAATTGTTTATTATTTCAAACTTTACGAAAAAAGCTGTAACATACATTACAGTGCTAAATTAGCTTCTTGTGGTACTCCTGATGTACAGATGTATGCTGACGACTCAAAACCGCGAAAACTCACAAACTGCATTCTATCAAGTAGATAGGATTTTAATAGACGTACAAAAGATGATGATAGACCAATATTTCCAAGTTTGTTTAGCAAAATGTGCAAGTCAACTTGATCGAACGCTTTTTGTACTTGACAATTGTTATCCAAGGCTTCAGCAACGTACTGTGAAAATGTATATAAATTAGTAGTTGTTGAACGTTTTTCTGTAAAACCATGATGAAATTCAGATAAGTTTTGTTTAGTGGCGTTGAATATGATATTGCACAGTATTATTTCAAAAACCTTAGACAAATTGTTTAAAATAGAAATCGCTCTATAATTACATATATTGTGAACATCACCAGATTTGAACACTGGACTGACACGAGCTATTTTCCACATATCTGGAAATTTTTGTTGCTTAATAATTATATTAAAAATAAATCTTATAGGTTTACATAAATAATAAATACAGTCTTTTATGACAAAAGCTGGTATTTGATCCATACCCGCTGTAAGTTTATTATTTAGTTTTTTAGTAGCATTGAGTATGTCAGTGTCAGTAATTTCTGAGATGTCTATTACATTATTAAAGTTATACTGATAATCAAAATTGCTGTACTTATTATTAGTAGGTGTTTTATATACATTTTTAAAATATTCTGCAAAACTATTTATTATATTTTGTGGATTACTTAATTTAATATCATTATATTTCATTGTATCTGGGACACGAGAACCAACTTTTTCAAATTTTTACAAAAATTTTTCTAGTGCCCACAAAAATTATATGCGAACTTTCAGAGAAAAAATTCTAAATTTTGTCAAAATTTGTGTTTAGGAATTGATTAAAGAAGTATTTAGGCTATACTATATATCAGAATTTAATTCAATTTTTAGAAAATATTTATCTAATCTTTAAGAATTTAAAAAATATATTTTTATGCTGTGTTGCCAAATTTATTTTTTTATATTTTATTATTTGATTTTGTTAAGAGTTATGCGAAATATGCACAAACTTGTAGCGTGTTCCATATTATCAGAAACATTATCTGAAATATCTGCTTTAAATATATAGTTTTTCAGAAGCAAATACTATGTGGATTTGCAGTTCAGTAACATTTGCAAAATAAATAAATTGATTAAACTGAAATTTGTATGCGAGAAGAGAAGTAGTTAGTAATCAATGTTTGTTATTTAAAATAGAAAAAAAAAACGATTACTATTTATTTTCTTCGCTATATTTTAAAACTTGCAAAATTGATATACACGTATTATACAACACAATTCTTAGGTAATAGATATTTAAAGTATTTAGTATCTCAGTCAAGGTCTTTACGAAGAATTACTTTGTATTATCATATATTACAAATTTATTTATATTTCAATGAACAATTAATGCAATGATTTTATTAATATAATATATACTTTCAGCTATAGAGCGGATGGGATTGAGATTTTAACGATTCCTGGTTTGCTTCGCGCTTACCTATTTCCGAATTTAAATAAGATAGGTATTATTTCTGGTAATAATACTGGTAAGTTGCACCACCGAACTGATATTTACTATCTCTCAATAAGTTGTAAGGTGTGCGCTATATATTTTTGGAAATGACAGAAACATTCTTTTCAGTGATGTAATTTTTATATACCTACGAATATATAACCTACTTAACCGTTTGAGTGTCACGGATCTTTGTTGTTTCCCCGTTCAAAAGTGCCAAGGAGCGCTTTTGCGCTTGTCTTATTATTCCATATTCTACAATATTTAGTTTATTATATTATTATAGTAATCGTTGTTTATAAGAATTAAAAAAGGACATACCTACAAAGTGTAATATTAATTCGATTTTATTTTTACCTAAAACGGAACGGTAGCTGTAAAGTCGCGCATTGACATAAACCGAGCTTGCTAGAGCGCTGGCACTTTTCGAGTGAAACAGAAGAAGCACAAAATCGCTGCTTGCTACTCAAACGATTAAATAACTTAAGTTTGTATTGTAATTCAAAAACTACTAATGATATAATAAAATTATTTACGATATTAAGCATTCTTTAAAATACCTAATTCTATAAAAAAAATTGGTAATTTCTATTAATAATAAATAAAAAAATATTGATAAATATTTTTGACATAAATTGTGCCAAAACATTATTTCAAAAAGTTAGCGTATAACTATCTGTATGTTTTTCTCCTATTATTTACTAATAAGGTTAGTAATAATTTTTTGTACAATTTTTTACAATTTACAATATAATCATTTCATATTTTACTATAATTTTAGACATTTGTGGACTTGAAATTTGTTAATTAATAATCTATGTAATAATTTAATTTTTTTGGTAAATATGGATAGATATTCAGACGATTTATTTATAAATAAAGTTAAAAATTGCATATGAATTTATTTACATGTATTGTTCTAATTATGATGACTATAATTTATAGGAAGCTTAATATTTATAACATATAATAAATTTTAAATAATATTTCTATATAAGAAACTTTTCTCAGAATTTTTTGAATGACACATTGTTCTTGCTGTTTCAAATTTATTACTTTTTCAAAATCATTATTTTAAAATATATTACATACTTATTTAATTATATAATATTAAGAGCAGACATATAAAAATTAAATTGTTTTGTAAATTTATAACTTTACCAACTCAATCAATCATTTTAAGTAATTATTGATAATTTTAATATAGCGTGTGGCTGAGTCAGTGGCGGGCGGACTGACAAATTTGGAAGTTTGATGCTGAAAAACTTTTTGAGGTTACATAAATAACATAGTACTGCACTTTTGAACGATGCCAATTTTAGAAACAATATTTGAATGGAACATAATGAATTTTTATATATCGGTTTACGGACTATTTAAATTTTCTTTTATGTTAAATCGGAATGAAAGTTGAGCAGACAAAATATTTAGAACTAATTGTAAGAACTAAATTGCTTAGAATTATTTGCGGTGTGCTCTCCTTAAAAGAATAATATTTTATGAAAATAAAAAGTAAATGTAAATGTTAGTTGATTTTTTAGAAAACAATAATATTTTTAGGAGGTTTTTGTATATTTTATGAAACTAATTAGTAATTTAAATAAAATTTCTAAATAAATTTATAATTGTATGTTGTACAGCGATGTAGCCTAACAAAGTTTTGTTTAAAATATTTTGTTCCGCTATTCATAGGGTACGGAGTTTGTATCAGTATCAAAAATTAATAAAATTGTACAAAAATTGTTGATACACCTCTTGGATCTCAAATCCGAACATATTTTTAGTTTGGGTGAGTGTATGTGTATGTATGTCGTTTACTATCTCTCTCGTTTGATCGTCAGTCAAATTTTATGACCGCAACTACTCCTACACGGATTAACTGATTTTGAAAAAAATTTCAAGACATATTTACTAATATCAGTATTTTTTATTAGTCTATAAACTCTATGGTACTATATAATCTATCTAAAGAGAACTATCGCCATTTAAAATTGAATTAGGCATTTCTTAAGATAGAAATATTATGTTGGCGCACAATAAACTGTAGCTAAGCGTACCTCCTAACGGCTGAATAAATAGATTTTACTGCGGGAATGCTGTTTGAGAGGTATTTTTATCATTTTCATATCATTTTGACATTTTTTAGGAAGACGAAATTCAATATTTTGGCGAAAAAAAAATTATTTATTTTTCGAAGCGACCTATTATTTATATTTTTTAAATGCTATATTTTTACTCCATTATAGTATTTTAACGTATTTTTCTCCTCTCTCTCTCTCTCTCGCTCTCTCTCTCTCTTTACATGAGTTGTATTATTTTACGAAGATTTATTATATCCGATGTGTTTAAGAAAATTATGTACAATATGTTTTATCGTATACAATGTGTTTTTTAAGAATTATATATGTTCAGACCAGGCATTGCCATCTGTTGGCAAGTGGCTGACATGTACGCTCTGAATTCAATGTTCAAGTTTCGTTATCATGTTAAGACCGCTGTGCCATCTGTTGGCCACTAGCGCGTACAAATCGCATCACATTTCATATTCTTATCAAGCTTCGTATGTCGCACGCATTCAGTTATCAGTTGTAGGAGTTCATATCCGGCTGTCAACAAGATAGCATCTCCACGCATTGCTGTTGAACAAGAACGCACATTTCATCTCATCAAATATCATTCGCAGCAAGTATTATTTATATTCTACGTCGTTTGTACTAAACGCACAAGTTATGCTACGTTATTCGCTATACGGACGACTTGTAGTGTGATTCTGTCAAACACGAATTGAAATATATCACTAGCTTATACCACGCTGCTTACTATATCAAATATATTCGCTTTTCATCCGCTATTGTACACATATTACGCAGAAGCATATCATTTCTACTATTAATTGTGATTAATTGATTGTGAATTACAAGATATCACATTTCCGCATGGTTCACCGAACACGTGTTGGAAATAACCTCAAATATTCAGTTAAGTACAACATATTTTGTTTCTTTGTGATTTACATGTTATTATTTACAATTACAAACGCTTGTATATCTGTTACGCATAGTTATTCCAATTCTATGCGCTTGTAATATTATTATTCCGCATTTTATGTACTTTGCTTACATTATTGTCGCATCACTCGCATCTCTCATTCACGCTCGCATTTCTGTGTTTGCAACATTTATTCTCAGATTTAGTTGCAGATTCTTTTCTTTATTTGTGCTTTATTAATTGTTTTGGAAGCTTATTCACACTAATTCTCGCTCAACACTCGTTGAAGATTTTGACGATATATACACATTCACGCATAGCTCCAGACACACACCGCAGAAGCATTCAGCTTACGTTAATTGAAGTACACGCATCTTGAAAGCTCTCAGTAACTACACAATCGTACGCTGAATTGTAAGGTAACTAACCGCATATTCATTACGGATCTGTACTACATTATATAAACGTAAGTCGCTTTTACATTATTCATTATAATCGTGCAGTAATTGTGCTGACACTTGACTTGCTACAAGTTATTGGTTTAATTCACCTCGCCTACCGTCCCGCACTCCTATACCTCAGTTGTGGGCCAACCTCTTTCCTCATTTCTTCCTAGAGCTACCACTTCTTGTACAAGCCCTATCTATCGCTCGGATAGGTGAAGATCGTCTCTGATCCTTATCCATCCTCTTGCATATCATTTATTAGTTCTATTCAGCAAGTTACGCACGCTTACTTCATATTTACGCCGCAATACAGTCCACTAGCTCGCTACATCACCGCACACACGCCGCATCGCCTTTTTTAGGAACTCGAGCACTTGCCCACAGACACAACTAGTGTTTCGTGGTCGCCAAGCCAGCACCGGGTCCCAACAATATATGCAATGTATCTGAAGAATTTTATTTTTATTTTTCTATTTAGAACTTATTAATAATATGCATTGCAATTTTACTGTATAGCCCGTTTAAATGTATACAATGCTGTTTTGGTGCCTGTGTTGATGTATGATAATGAGTTAGGTTTGGCTGCCGAAGCATAAAGGAAAAAATGCTGTGGAAATGAGATTTTTGCGTTGGATATGTGGTATAACTAGAATGGACCGGGCACAAAATAATTCGGTGTATTGGGATCTAAAATGGGGGCGTGGCCTATTCAATATGGCAGACCTAAGCGTGCACTTGTCAAAACTTAATGAAAGTGTATTGTTTCTTTTTAATTAAAAAATATTATTAACTCTTGAAAAAATTTGGAAATGGGCCGGCTTAAACCCTTGTCAGAACAATTCTACCCTAGCTGAGCGTATTTTAAACGCTGGACATATTATACAATGTGGAAAATTATTAGAAAAGTGATGTGATGGCAAGATGACAGTCACATATCTGTGTTTGAAAACGTCAAGTTTAAAAGTTGTTCCACATGAAATCTCAATGACAATTGACAGAAACGGTGCGATTAAGTCTGTAGTGTGTTCCTGCTAAGCTGATTTAGGTGAAAAGTGTAAACACTGCATCGCAACCTTATTATATTGTTATAGGTTAGTTGACACTTTGCACAATAGAACTTTAAATCAAACGCATATTCAAATCAGTAACATCTAGAATTTAAATATTTATTATATTTATTTATTTATTATATTATTTATTAGAAAATAGCGTTTTTTTCCTCAAGCTGTCACTTTTGATCGTTGACACAAGTGCACGCAGTGTTTTAGTTTCTCATTTCGCCACCAGATGTCATTCAGAACATTTTAGATCCCAATAAAGAGTGTGAAATTGGAAAAAAAAAAATGAAAACTATTTTTAATGCCTATTTAAGGAAGGAGCACTTGCGTAATTGTCAGAAAGGTAAAAACAGAATGATACTTTTATTTAATCTCATATTAGAGTTATAAATACAATTGAAAAGGTAAAAATGTAATACACTTTAAAGCATAACAAAATGGACCTCCTTACTAAAGTATACTTTTAAAATTTAATACGAAAATGTAAGGATAATAATTACTTTTAAGCATTGCTAAAAATTACCTACCTTTAGAAATTGGATATACTTGTATTTGTTATTTATATATATACTGTGAAAAAAAGTTGCCATTTTACATAAAATCATAGTAAAAAAATTACATATTGTTCCAGTAAAGCGATGGTTTACATAAATTTTCTGTAAAAATAATATAATTGTGTAATTTTAAGTAAAACAATTAATTTACCATATTATATATATATATATATATATATTTTTTACAGAAAAGTAAGTAAACTTACATCTATCTATCTATCTATTCGAAAGGTTGGTGTCATTGAGTCCCAGAGCACTGCGGCCTAGTGGTATATTGTACTGTAAAGTAAACTTACATAAAATATACGTATTGTATATTTAGATAAGGTAATATATTTCTCTATGTCGTATATAGATTTACATATTAAATTAATGTAAATCAGTTGCCGCAAGTAAAGTAAGTAAAATTACTGATTTTTTTACAGTGTATAATAATATTCATATGCATACATACGTAAATAAAAATAGTATTACAAAAAAACACAGAAAAGAGACTATCAAACTAAATATTTATTTCTAGGTATAATGTAGGTACTGTTTGTTAATTGTTTTGTTTCAATAAATTTGCAAACTTTTTTTATGAATTAAATTATTTTGATTTACCATTTTATACGACTTGTGGAATATGACTAACTAATACTAGCACAATATCACCAAATATAACATTATCAAATTATATAAAAGTTTACAAACCGGCAAAACTTTCATACTTCATACTTTTTCGTACAATTTTTTTTTTATTATTTTAATTTATCCCAAATCTTAAGGTCGTTTTAAGGATGTTGAATCTTTGTTGGCGGGCAACCACCTTGTACGTGAACGTTATCTTTTATGAAATTTTCGACATTGTACGAAAAACCACAGAAGTGGTCAATATTCAGTACACTATGAATTAAATTTTTAATTATTATCCTGAATAAACTACAATAAACAGTGAATAACACCTGATAGTACACAAACTTCGTACGTTAGTTTATTACCGATTTGAACAATCGCATCCATAGATACCTACTAACTAGCACAAATATAATACTATATTGCGCAGATCTTAACGAACTGGTTTACTAGTTTATTTATTTTACCCTTATCATTATTATTATTTAAAAAGATACATTCTTACACTTTTTTTTACATCTTCCAAATAAGAAATAATTATTCAATGAATGCGTAAAAATACAATTTTGATAGTAATAAATCGATTATATAGTAATAATTATATTAATGTTACAATTATATTATAATTATATTATATTATAATTAAATTATATTATATTATAATTATAATATATTATAAAAATTAGGTATTTCTAAATGTAGAAATTGGCGAATATTATGTTGACGCACACTAAACTTTAGCTAAGTGTACTCTCTAAAGGAGACGTATTTTCATCACTTTTATATCATTTCGACATTTTTCAGAAGAGAGAATTATAATAATAAAATTACTATAGTAATATTTACTCTTTTGCTCTAAAAAAACAGTGTAGTTAAGATAATTCGACAATCTTGAGCGAGTATCTAATGAACGTTTGCATATGTGACTGATATTGAAAGTATACATTCGCGTAGGCATCCGATAAGTAGATGGTGAGATATTATTGAGTGTTTTGAGTGAGCAAATGTTTTCAAGTATTACGAATAAAAGAGCATGTATGAGAGGTATTATAAATGTCGATGCAGTAAAAGTTGCTTGTATGGAATGTGTGGCGGAAATTAATTTCTGTATGTGCCACACCCTTATGGTTATTTGACGTGTATATGTATATATTTTACAGTGTTGCAGTGTTGCAAACCTTTGGGGAACAAATTACTGAAATTTTTAAAATTTTATTTTGGCTACATTATTTATTCGAAATTTACTAAATTATTAAGAAAGAATTATTTTTGTACAGTGTTGCCAGCATACTGAGGAAAAATATATTAAAATTTTATTTTACCTATATTTTATTCAATTTTAATATAAAAATTGATATAGATTTTATGATTTCCGCAAACATTACAAGATTTAATTTTTGTACAGTGTTGCTAACTTAAAATATTTTTTTAGTATACCTATATGATAATAATAAAGTGGTATATGTATATATTTGGGTTTAGACATATGCTTCTTATATTATTTTTAAAGTTTTTCTTTTAAATATTTAAAGATTTGTAGCCAACTAGAAGACATTATATATTTCACATAGGTACATTATTGTATGGAATGACTGTGTATGAAGAAAGTTTTCTTATGCTACATATTTACAAGCTCAATTATAATAAATTGTTACGCGATCCGGGTCGTACACACTCAGTTTTAACTATGCATTAAAATCGTAGCAAAATTTGCGCACTTGCATGTAATGTACAGTTTTTACTAAGTTTAATGCACAGTTAAATCTTAGTATTTATCATAGCCAGAAGTTCTCTAGTTCACGACATATTTTGTTACATAATCATAATCATAAAATATTGCACCGAGGGAAATGTCAGATGAACTGAGAAAATATTCAACTGCAATTACACACGCTCCGTTTTAACTGCGCAGTTAAAAAATGTGTTGACTACAGATTTTAGACCAAATGGCACTTTGGTTTTTATAAACACGCTACGATTTAACTGTGTAGTTTTGCTTTATTCAGTTAAAACAGTGCAATAAATTAAAGTTATTGTTTCCTTATTTTAAGATTTTGTTTTATATTAATAACTTAAATCTAACTTGAATCCAAATCATTTAGTTTATATATTATAATAAGCAATAAAATAAAAAAATTGCACTTCATGTAGAATAAATATTTTTCCGTATATATATATATATATATATAAACTCCAATAAATATATATATATATATATATATCATGTATATTGGATAATTTATATAAATACAATTAAATTTTCATGATTTTAATATTATACTGCGATTTATAATTTATGATAGATAACTGGAAAACAATGATGCAAATAAATATTGAAGAAAATTATTATTATATGCACGTAACTACTCATTATTTTATAGAATATCTTTATTTTGAAAGTTCACGAACTTATGATGCATTTGACCTAAAGCAAAGAAAATTTTTATTTTTTAAATTATAAATTGCATTCAATACTTATCTTGTAATTGTGGAACGTTATTTCTTATTAAATAGTTGAATGTTTATCTACATATGTAGAATTTCTAGAAAAATAAACATTTTTTGAGAGACTGCACTGTTGTAAACACATACATCATTATTTTTTAAACAGTGGAACTCCCTTAATTTTTCAATCTGGTTTTTCGCAGTACCTTTATTTACTTACCAAATTATTATTTTTAATTCTTCGTAATGCCAATTGTAGAAGCCATTCCGGCTTTTACAAAGAAACTTTTTGGGTGAGTGAATGCGTTCTGTGTTTGATGAAAAAGACTCTTGTAGTGTAATATTTGGGTGACAGTTTTATAACCCTAAGTTAAGTTAAGTAGAATACGAACACATGCGACCGATTTTGAGACATTAACCTGCACGAGAAAGGTTCCAGGATATGGTACTTTTTGACGCGAAAAGAGAGTAGAGCTGTAATGTATTGAATAGAATGCAGTTCTGCAGTTCTCTTCCGAACCTTGTTCGTTCGACACGTGTCTGCCGTCTTCGCGAAATACTTTTATATAATGTGATATATATATATATATATATATATATATATATATATATTTATATATATATATATATATATATATATATATATATATATATATATATATATATATATATATATATATTGTAAATGTATAATTTTGTATGCATTGTATCTTTATTATTGTAATCGGTTGTGTCAAAACCACGACAATAAATTCTCATTACTTTTTTCTTGCAAACCAAAAATTCGGGTCGTTTTATTGCGGTACGCACGCGCCCGTACCTAAAACCGTACCCGATACCAATGTTTTCAAAATAATTAGTCCATGTTTTAAATTTTGTTGTAATAAATAACAATTACATTTTTAACACCTTTAGCATATTGTAACGTGTTTAAAGTTCGTACTAGGTGAAATTGGTAAATAATAAATACAAACACTTAAATTAACTAAAACTAAAATATATTGAAATAAAATAGTTCACTAAATACTACAAAGATATAATAAGAACAATAATAAATAGTTAAATATGTATAATAAAAGAATACGAATAAATATTACTTATTAATTTATGTCAAATAGGCCGAGCGAAACCAATTTATATCAAACGAATACCGCACATTTATCTCACTGACGAAAATCCGTATTCACTTGGCACTTCTCAATACAATAGCTTGGTCGCGACTACTGCTTGCGTAGCCACTCGTGGCTTTTATATACGCCTTTCAAAGCTTCCAGTTCTTTCTGGCATTCTAAAAAGAATATTCTCGAAGCTTCTCGGCTGATGCTAGCCCGCCTCTGAATATGTAAACAAACATATGACGCATTTTTTACAATGCGTCATATTTATTTCGCAACAATATAATGAACTCTGAACCAGTCAGTCGCAATCAGTATTATTTTACTAGTATTATAATTATTTAAATTTATTGGGGAATACAAAGTAATTATGAATAAATTATTTATGTTGTAAATTTATTTAGACGTTCTAATATTTTTTATAGAATTTAAACATTATTCAAAATTAAATTTGTATATACTTTTATTGAACACGAAATAAATATAGTTTTCTCTTAATTTACGTATTGGTTTTCATTTAATATATTTTCATATTAATTGAAATATATATTATGTATACTAATTAATATAATTAAGTTAAAAAAAAGTTCCTCATTTATTTGTCTATAGTATGTATGAAAACGTATGATTTCATAAATTTTTACAATTTACATTACATAAAATAAACAATAAATATTTGACTAAATAAAAAGAAACATTAACTACTCCTATGATACGCTTGAACAAAAAAATATTTTATTCATATTATTAAATACAGTTAAAACCATTTGCCATCTACTTTGTTATCGCTAATTCTTCTTCTAATGTATTTAAAATGAATGTTATTCTAATGTATTAAATACGCCTTTTCAAAATAATATGAATTTCATCTTCCAAACTGCCCATTTACATATTATAAATTTAATATTCCTTTTATAAAAACATATATACATCGCTATCTCATTTCAGTAAAATCTGATTGACGGTTCTTAAATCATAACTAAATTTTAGTTAAGAAACCTTGGCCAAGTCAGACTTTGGCTGCAATAAAACAAAATTTGCTATAAACTAAATCCGTGCATTTAGAATGTATTCCTATAAGATCACATGTGGTTTGGTTCAGAATCACTAGTTCTGCGCTAAAACATAACACTGATTTTGCTAACGAACGAGCAGTCTGAATGAGGCTTAACAATATTTAAAAACTAATCATTAATAAAAGGAGAACTACAAAAATTAAATTGTTATACTATGAATACATACATACACAATCACGCCATGTACCCAAAAGGGTGTGGCACAAACTCTTTTCGTCATTCCGAAATCAGTCTCCTCCAAACAATCCTATCCAGACAAGCAACTTTCTTTTCATCCACATACATAATTCCTCTGATACATTTATACCTACTACTTGGAAACTTTTGCTCAGGCAAAACATTCTTAATCATACCACCCCAACTACTCATCGGACGTCCACACAAACATATTCCTTCAAAATCATTCATATAAATCTTTTTAACCAAACGTTCATTAGACATTCGCTAAAGATATCCGAACCATCTTAACTTTTTCAATTTCACACTCATCATACACTAATCTATTTCGTACCTGATCTCTCCCATTTACACCAAATATGTTTTTTTTTAAATTTCTACTCTAGGAAAAAGTTTTCTATTTCGCAATCATCAGGTTTCTTCTTTGCATGTGTACGTGTATGCAATAATAACAAAAAACAGGGATCTGAAGCAATTTTTTTCTTTGAAGTTTACTTACGGATTCAGGTTTAATATGTTGATTTCGGTTCAGTTTTAGATTTAGGTTTAATAACAGAAATTATTTAACATAGTAAAATATTGTTTAGAACTCATAGTTTTAATATAAAAACAGTTTTAGGTTTAAATTCTGTTATCTATTTTAATAAATAAATGACATAAATGATCTGATGAAGACGAGTGGTAGCTTTCGTCGAAACGCAGTTTATTACAATAAATAACAGAATTTGAACCTAAAACTTTTTTTTTATATTAGAAATTATTTAGCTTCAAGAATCTAAAATTAATTCAGGTTTGTTGAATTTAATGAAAATTTTAAATATAATTTTCATATAAATACAAGAGTGTACAAGTTACATAAATCAAAAATAAGTTATAATAGGTTGTCAATATGAAAAAAGTTATATCTGTAAATATATATTAATATTCGTATTAAGTAAAAATTGTAAAATATAAATAATAAAATAAATGATCAAATAATAAATTTCAATCTTAAATAACAAAATTATTTTAGCTTTTAAATATTTCATGTTAGAAATGTCGAAATAATGAGTAATTAACAAATCAGAAATAAATTAAAGAAATGCTACATTTATATTGATTGATTATTGATAATATGTATAATATACAAGATAAAATTAAAAAAATATATAATAAATGTCATATTTAAACAGAAATAGATTAAACTGAAATGGCTTTTTTAATATTTATTATTAGTTGACGTTTCGACAAACATTTATACCATTTATAGTAAATAAACAGAACATGATAACAAGTTACTAAGTAACAAAACACAAGTAAGTAGATTATAAAATTTATAAATTTTAATTAAAGCAAGTTAAATTTTATTTAAATCGTTGCTTTAATTAAAAATATATAAATTTTATGATCTAGTTACTTGTATTTTGTTACCTGGTAACTTGTTCCCATGTTCTATTTATTTACTATAAATGTCATTTGTATCTTTGTTCCTGATGAAGACGTACGTTGAGCACATTGAATATTAATACAAAACAATACAATCCAAAGCAGTTTTATTTTAAAATATTAAGTTCTGAAAGATATTTTACTATGTTAAAAATAGTGTGTTATTTAAAATAAATATTAAAAAATATTCAAAACTTCTAAATATAAAATGAAATAATAAATTTAAAATGTTAAATGTACAATTATTTTCCGAACTTGTTAATAATGTATGATTAATTGTAAAAGGTTCGGATTGGTGCTGTTTTAAGTTTTGGTTCTATAGTCTTGAAATATTATGGTTCGGTTCATGTTTAAGAAATATAAAGGTTTTTTTTTTCAATTAATATCTGTTTGATATATTATATTTTTAATTACACATGGCGTATTATATATTTGGTTATAGTTATTTTTTGCTTAAATCGCCATTAATTTATTTTGATATACTCGACTGGATTAAATTCAAAATTTATAAAAATGCATTATTATCTTGTCGTTGTGATCTAGTTGCTGAGAAAGCAAAATGTCCCGAGTCCAAATCTCCTTGCAAGGTCAATGCATTTTACTTTATTCAAGAAATTAACCAATGATTTAATTAGTTCATCAAAATAAATTAATGGCGATTTAAGCAAAAAAACAAATACTATACCCTAATGTGTTTAATATTTTCGAGGAAAGAACAAGCAAGCATTCGCACCAAGCCCGATATCTTGGACAAGAATCGTGAATGAAGTTTAACGACAATTGCTACACGTGGCGTTGCGTTGCAGTGCAGTTATTCAACGCGCGGCGCGGCGCGGTGCGGTTGCGTATGCAGCAGAAAAACATCGATTGTCAGGATGCTGGTCCGGAAACAGGAAAGTGTTATGAATAATATCGATAAACACGCTTTCCTCTTGATATGCTCATGCAGACGAAATCGCAAGCAGTTGACGGTGAAGTGAAAGAAGAGGAACGAAATAATGAAGATGTTGATGAGATTAAGAAGGAAAATACACAATGAGTGCTAAGTTAAAAGACTGAAATATAGAACTTGATGATGATGATGATGATGAAGACAATGATAATAATGATTCGAATTAATTTACGGACTGTTTTACTTATAACAAATTATCACTTTGTGCAATATGCATATGCATATCGGGGCCCAGAACTAAAAAAGTATTAAATATTAAATAGTTTTAAAAATTATTTGAACTACAAGTATCAGTATTACTTGAAATATGTTTTTCCATTAAAATTTACTTACAGTACTAAATACTAAATGCAATCATATATTTTTATTATTTTTATAGTAATTTTAGTAAAAATAATGATATTTTTTTAAAATTATATTTAGATTTAATAAGTTTATTTATTATTCAAATAATAAACTTATAAAAAACGACTCGTGTCGATTGGTCAAAAGAAGTGCTCAAAAAATACGACCGCGGTGCTTCAAAACAGGTCTATGATATCGTGACAGGTGACTTAGATCGTAGATCTACACGTATGAGTGATGAGTACGAAAATAAACAGCAGTCGACTGTGTGGGTTTTTCAAGATAAATTACATCCAACAAAAGTTTTTTTGCGCACGAAGCATTTTGAAGCAAATGGTCGCCTGTTTTTTCTTCGGAAAAACTGTACATGTTGCAAAAGTATTATTGGTGTAACGTAAAACGATCAATTCTGAATGGTATACAATGGTATACAAGTCTTCGGAGAAATAAGAAAAATCAATCGCCGACGACAAATCATTCTCCACCACGACAATATCACATCTCGGCTCGAACAAGTGACTTTTTGAGCACTCAAAACGTCAATGTGATGGGTCATTCGCCCTATACTCCTTTTTGGCATACAGTGACTTTTTTTTATTATCGCACATCGAAAGTAAATTGCGAGCTTAACATTTTTCGACACCTGAAGAAGCGGTTGATGTGCTCAAAATGCATGTTTTAGAGGTACCTAAATCGGAGTGGTAAAAGGGCTTCGAAAATTCGTTCAAACGCACGCAAAAAATGTATTGATCTTCATGGAGAATATTTTGAAAAACAATAAAGCCATTTTTGTTCATAAATATTTGTTTTTGTTTTCTAATCTCGAAATATAATAGACAATACTCGTATATCTAATCTTAAATATGCAGTGAGTCTAAAAATTGAAAAAATTCAGCTATATACAAAGTGTCTAAAAATGTGTTTTTTATATATGAATATGCAATATGTCTAAGAAATAAATGTACTTAGCAATATCCCTGTGTCTAAAGAATTTTATATACAATTTGTTATTTTATTTTACTCAAATTTTCAGACTAGATTCTCCTAATTTCAATAATATACTTATAAAAATATATTAATATTTTATTTTAGCTACATTTTATCCAGTTTCAAATAAATATATGTTTGAAAGAATTAAATAATTTAATTATTATACAATGTTGCCAATTTTCCGGAAAAACTATTAAAAATTTATTTAATGCATAGTATTTGTACGATTTAAAACAAATTTTCAGGATAGTTTTTTTTTTATATGTATAATAATTACAAAATTAAATTTTGAAACAGTGCTGCCAATTTTTGCTGGAAAGGTTTAAAGTTTTTATTCTTATTTTTTAGTATTTATGGGATAATGTCAAAGTGGTCCATATACTTCTAATCTTGTTAGATACGTATTTAAAAATTCCGTAATAATAATTTTCAAAAAATAAATAATTAATTATAAATTTGACAATTAGAGGCACTGATCTTATACTAGAAACATTACAGAAAATTCAGATGGCCAATTGACATCATCAGAGGTTTTATAGGTAAGTCTCTAATATAAACAAATACAATATTATTGTGTTTCACTTATTACAAGAGGGATTTTTTGGTATGCGACATTACCAATTATGCACAATTAATAAAATGTATTCTTTAACTATACTTAATCTGGATTCAGATGGCAAACTTATCATAGATAAATTGAAAGCAATCGTTCCAGAAATTGTAAAAATGAACTAAATTGTTTTGATTGTAATGTACATTAGTATTTCTAAATATTTTACTCTTTTAGTGAATTGTAGAATTAAGATACCGAATGGTATTTGCACAGCCTGCGCAGTCTAATTAAATGATGCTCGGAAAATTTATAATATAATGTTTAGATTCTCAAATTATATTAAAAAAAAATTAAATGAAGAAATTTGTCGATTATATGCCGGTCCTAATAAATATAATATTAATTTAAAATACAATGTATTCGGATAATGTATTGTTATCATATCAATTGGAAATCATTGCATCGAAAATTGTAAGTAAAATACTGTCTATAACCAGGTGCACGAAAAAACTTATATGCTTAGAAATTGTTGAGAAAACATTTTTTTTTTAATTGCCGCTTCCATAAGTTTTGAGAACAGACCACATTTAAGCTAACCTAATTTAGAGTACCTACATTAAATTTTAATACTTTTTTCGTTTTGTTTTATTGAAATTTACTCTTACTCTTTTGTTTAAAATTAAAAACATACTAAAATAATTTTTTGGAGCAAATGAATCGGTAATTATTTTATTCACATTTATAATTATATATATATAGTAATTTTACAAAATAAAACCTGATTTAGAAACTAAGTATCGACTTACAATTATTGCGTCATAAGTAAATGATTATTCGTTAAACTTAAGAAAAATATTTACTACAAAACAACATTACAGAAATATAAAGTGATTATTTTAACATTAAAAAAAAATCTGATTTATTATTGTAGAAAATATTAGACCATTGGTCGGTTAGAAATTAGTTCCTATTTTGCTTCTAAAAATAAATAACTACGTTAAGAACAGATGTGAAATTAAAATTGTTTTTCTTACAATCATTTTGTCATACGTACTTACAGCCATTATTGACAGATCACGTAAACTGAATTTACTAAACAATTCACAGTGCTATTAGAGTGCTGTTGATAAAAGATATAATTATTTATCTTTAGACCAGACATAATTGAGTTTTTTTTTTTTTAATTATTTTGTGATGTGTTTATAAAAATGCATGTATATAAACTGATATTTATATATAATGCTTAATTTTTATTTAATAATAATACTTTTTGACAATATTTCTTAAAAATTTTTTGAATATTTTCAATAAAAAAACCACTGCGGCTAAAATTAGAAGAAAAACGAGCATTGTTTCAACCAGACTAATTTTATGTGTCAACTCTAGCTGTATTCTAAAAAGCACAAATATTTTTTGTAATTTTTAGTGTTACATATATTTGAGTAGGAATACAACACATAAAACAAAAACTTCAAGAAATAATAAACTTTTAAACATTTTACTATACATTTTTTACTAATATTTATATTCTCTAATACATTTTATTAGTTATTGCCAAATACAATTTTATTTTTTGTCATAATTATTTTAACATAGAACATAAAAATATAATAGATTTATTCTTAGATGTGTGTATAAAAATGTTGTTTTAAGTTGCTACTGTTAGTAAAAGTTTTAATTGCAAATTTCACGTTAAAAGTTTCTTTTGTGAATGTGTACGCATATGTGATTTTAAATTACAACCGATACTAAAACTTTTATTACAAATTTCACATTTATAAGGTTTCTCCTGTGTATGAGTACGAATGTGTAATTTTAAACTGTCCTTTCGACTAAAACTTTTATTACAAATTTCACATTTATAAGGTTTCTCCTGTGTATGAGTACGCATATGTAATTTTAAACTGCATTTGTGACCAACACTTTTATTACATATTTCACATTTATAAGGTTTCTCCTGTGTATGAGTACGTATATGTAATTTTAAACTGCATTTTTGACTGAAACTTTTATTACAAATATCACATTTATAAGGTTTCTCCTGTGTATGAGTACGCATATGTGATTTTAAATTGCTCTTTAAACTAAAATTCTTATTACAAATTTCACATTTAAAAGGTTTCTCCTTTGTATGAGTACGTATATGTAATTTTAAATTATTACCGATACTAAAACTCTTGTTACATATTTTACAATTATACGGTTTCACCTTTGTATGTGTACGTATATGTACTTTCAAATGTGATTTACTTAGCCAAACTTTTCCACATATTTTACATTGGAACCGTTTCTTTTCTGTGCGTGTCTGACTGTTTGTTTTTAAATTCAAATCATCACTAAAAGATTCTCCATAACTGCGACTGTTCTCAAAAGATGTTCCAGGTTGTAAACAATCTTTACTATTAGCAGTTTGTTTATTAATTTCCGAATTTTCCATATCAGCCTTAAGTGTTTTATTGTCTAGCAAGCGTTCCAATTCTAAATTATATTTCATTTTAATCTTGTTTGCCAATCTACATTCAGCAGCATTAAAACCACAAAATTTAAAACCATTAATTTCATGCTCTTCAGATTTAATTTCGTGTTCAACATCCACTTCGGTAAAATTATCATCGTTAATATAATTTTCACTAACATTTTCTTCAGTAATTTCTTGTTTTATATCAGTTAGTAATGCGACTACGTCTTCACTCGGACATTCCAATTCTCTTTTTACTTTCATATCAAATTCTATATCAATAGTGTCAGCGTAACATTCTTCAATGACTTCTGTCTTGACATTTGGAAGATAATGGTTAATATCCGTTTCGTCTACTTTACTATCATCTTCGAAATTTACGTGAATAAATTCGGAACCACCAACAATATTTTCTTCTTCCTCATAATTCGCAAATGCATTATAAATTTCTTCGTCAGTTTGTTCAATGTTCATATCATTCATATAGTTGATCGCATTATTTTGTTCCAATTTTATTGCATTTATTACAATTTCATAACTTTCACTTTGTTCTGCACATGGTTCATTTTGTAATTGCTCTAAATACTTTTCTAGAATTTTTTGCGAACGTAAACAGCTCTGCAGAAATTTGTAACTTTGGTTTAACTGAAGAACGCAGGTCTTGCATATGCCATTCGGTAAATTATTATTTACTTTTAGCTAAAAATATATAAATTTAATATAAAATATTACATACTAAAATATAATACTTACAAGTCCTGGCGCAATTTGATTTAGTTTGTCGAATAAACTAAGGTTAGGTGAATTGTAATTGGTCAAATCTGACGAGATATCTTTGTTAGTAATACATAAGCGACAGACCTTTGTAAACATAAACATGTTTATCTTTTTGTATTTTCAAGAGTTTATATAGTTTTATTATAAGTAAATATCAATATTAAATACACAAATAACCAATAAACCAGTTAACATGTGACACGTTTCTTTAGGAATACGTCAGTGGTGCTCAAACTTTTTTTGTAAAACAGTACAGAGTTTATAATATATATTTGTTTGTTACATTATTTCTTAGTTGCTTAAATATATTTGCTTAAAATTCTTTAATTATATGATTAGTAGTATTTAATTATTAAAAAAATACTCAAAATAATAGTATTTATTTATTGATGAATTTTATGTAATATTTCTAGTATAAGAAAAAGAAGAATAAATGACAACGTATACGTATACGTCAGTGGTGCTCAAACTTTTTTTGTAAAACAGTACAGAGTTTATAATATATATTTGTTTGTTACATTATTTCTTAGTTGCTTAAATATATTTGCTTAAAATTCTTTAATTATATGATTAGTAGTATTTAATTATTAAAAAAATACTCAAAATAATAGTATTTATTTATTGATGAATTTTATGTAATATTTCTAGTATAAGAAAAAGAAGAATAAATGACAACGTATTTTATTGAACGCACCCACAGAAATAATGTTGGGGAGGGACCAATTGATATCGTCTGCGCCTAGAAAAGTAATAAATTTTGAAAGCAACCGCTGCGCTAATGGTGCGTTTGCACACTCAATATTTAGCTATTATACATACATAAATAATCTATTTTACTAACACAATGTGGAATGAATAGTTCAGGAATAATGACATCCTCATTTTTAATTTTGTTTTGTACTAAACTCTAAGTAACACATATGCATTGTATAATTAATATATTATTTTATAATTAAGTAATAATTTTTAATATTTATTTTATAATTATAATGATATTCTTATAATTATAATTACAGTAATTAATGTTTTTACAATATTTTATATGTATAAGCAGTAATACTAACAGTATATAGCTATTTTATAAATCTAATTAACTAAACGCCACCTAATATCTGACTAATGACGTCACTGTAATCTTAGTAGTTGATCACTTAAATTTTGTATTCAAATATTAGCTAATGTTCACTATACGGGTTTTCATTATATTTTGATAAAATCTATTTTAATCATTCTGATTCTCAAAATAACAAAATTTAAATGGTATGTGGAATATTGTTTTCTAATTTCTATAAAATCAACATGTATTTGAAAATACATAATCAATTCTTCTTTTTCTTACACATCAAACATTACCCAAAATTTTGCTGGCCAACTGTATTTGTAACATATTTCTGTTAAGTCAACCTCGAATACTATCACTATTAAATATTATATTTTACTTAAAGTAAAAAGCTTTCTTTGGTAGAAAATTTATTTTTAATCATAAATAGTTTTTTGCAACATTGTCATTTATGTGCAAATGATAAAAATATATTGTCCACTATTTCTGTGGGTGCTTTCCACGAAAATAGGATGCTTTTTATTCTTCTTCTTATACTAGAAATATTACACAAAATTCATCTGGCCAACTGGATTTCTGTCATATTTTCCTAAGTTAACCTCTAATACTAACAAGTAAAATATTTTTATGTTTTACTTATTGTAAGAAGCTTGTTTGGAAGAAAATTTATTTTTAATCATTAGTGGTTTTATGCAACTTTGTCAATTATGTACGAGTGATGGAAATGTATTATTCACTATACTTGATCTGGATTCAGATGGCAAACGTTTCGTAGATAAATTGGCAGCATTATGCCAGAAATTGTAAGAATGAAATAATTTGTTTTGATTGTAATATACATTATTATTTCTGAATCTTTTACTTCTTTTTATGTATATTGCAAGATCCAATTATCGAATGGTATTTGCACAGTTTGCGCTGTTCGGTTGAATGATGCTTATGTATTTATAAAACAATGTATTGATTCTCAAATAATATTAAAACAACATTTAAATGAAGAACGTTTTCGATTATGTGCTGGTCGTAATAATATAACATTTAGTTTAACTACAACTAGGGTTACCAACTCGGCCCAGGCCGAAAATCGTACACATACACACATATATGTGTATATATATATATATACAGGGGCGTAGCAACCGGGGGTGCAAGGAGTGCGATGCACACGGGCCCATGAGCGAGAGGGGCCCACGAGCCAAAGTGCCCATTGGGGCCTTATTTTCATTTACACCATTCATAGGATTAAACACATTTATTATATAAATTAATTTATTATAGTAAGTTAAATATATTTTTATAGAGTAGTCCACTTTTATTATTTTTTTTCTCAATAACGGGAAGACATAAAGCATTGAAACTTTTTGTATAATGTAGATCCTTTATTGAAAAATACGTCAGAATTTTTTCACCCCCTCCCCCGAAAGCTGAAGTGCTGAGGTCCACGGTTCCATAGATATCTCGGGACTGGGTTATCGGAAACAGAAATCGTTTTGGATTATTAAAGTTGAATATATTCCCCATCGTTTGACCGATTTTTTTTTTGAAAATTGTTTATTTTCGCAAAATGGCGGGCTTGCAAAAAAAAAGAGGTCAATTTTTTGCCTTTTTTTTTTACTTCTTTGCCGTAAAAAAAATATAACAAATCATAATTTAAAAAAATGATGGGTCAAACGATGCGGAATTCTATTAGTTTTCAGAAGAACAAAAATTCAAATAAATCCGATTGTTTGTTCTAGAGATATTACTGGAACCGACAAAAAAAATATGGTTTCGAAAAAAACGCGGTTGAAGTTTCAGAATGAGTTTAATGTCACATAAGAAAAGCCCAAGTGAATGTTTATGTTTCTTTACAAAAAGTGATGTAACTTTTGTAATTTTTATAATTTTGACATGCGGTTTTGTGAAAACGATTCTTTAGACATTACTCTTTAATAATATTAAATAAAAAAAAACATTTTTTTGATCATAAAAAACTACTATGTCCCCTTAAGTTTACAAACACAAAAACATACAGTACAAATCAAATTTAAAGTTTAGGTTTACAAACATAGTTCATTAACTTTAACTAAACTTAACTTTTCTCGCTTTCATTGAAGCAAAAATGCTAATTATTTCACTTAAATTTAATTTACGTGCTCCCCCATAGAGTTTCTTAAATATGTTTTAATAAATTTTAATTTTGAAAATGTTCTTTTGGCGCTAGAAGTTGATACGGGGAATGTTAAGAATAAAATAAGAGCGGTACAAAGTTTCGGAAATGCCGAACTTAGAATAGAATATTCTGTAAATATTAATTCTTCTAATTCAAATACCGAATTAATATTTTGTAACTGTTGTTTAAAGGTTTTCCTAAAATATATCTGTGTCTTAAAATCTGCGGTTAAATCGTCAGTATATTTGAAAATAATTGAAAATAATTGTGCAATTATAATATCTAACGTAGCGTTGAAAACGTTTATCCTAAAATTATCTTCTGAACTATTAAATCGAAAATCTTCACACATTCCTTGTCTATGGTTAAGCCAACATTATTAGGTACATACATATATATTTCCTGGCAAGTTGTTTCTTTAGGCATTTCACTTTAATTTATTAATTTTGAAAATACAGATTGCTTTTTAACAAAAAATAATTTTAATTAATTTTGATTATCATAAAAATAAAACAACTTTTATTTGAAATTTTTTTCGAATAAGGCACAAACAGACACAAATTTAAAAAATTAAAATGACAAACTTAAAATGAGCCAAAAAAACATTAAAATTTTAAACAATACAAGGAGTAGAGAGGGGCTCCTTAAAATCAGTGGCACACCGGCCCACAAAGGTCTTGCTACGCCTCTGTATATATATATATATATATATATATATATACAGTGTGTCCCAGGATTGATGTTACAAGAGGTGTAATGGACTAAAATTTTTTGAATTTCATTTCAAGATTCTGGAATTAAGCCCTGCTTGGCGTGAAACGAATTTTAAGAATTTTTTCGTTTTTTGAAAAACAAAATGGCCGTGACGGTGAAGCAAGAACTATTTTCTTTTCAGGTAAAGTACCCTTTTTGTTTAGGATACGACAAAATTTTATTAAGAAAAGTTGTTTATAATGACAAATCATGGCCGTATACCAAACTTCAGGACGATCTACCTACTTTAAAATTTTAATAAATTAATAGATACCTACAATTTATTTTGTTCAATCTAAAACAGACAGTTTAATGAAAGTAGGTAGATCGTCCTGAAGTTTGGTATACGGCCATGATTTGTCATTATAAACAACTTTTCTTTATAAAATTTTGTCGTATCCTAAACAAAAAGGGTACTTTACCTGAAAAGAAAATAGTTCTTGCTTCACCGTCACGGCCATTTTGTTTTTCAAAAAACGAAAAAATTCTTAAAATTCGTTTCACGCCAAGCAGGGCTTAATTCCAGAATCTTGAAATGAAATTCAAAAAATTTTAGTCCATTACACCTCTTGTAACATCAATCCTGGGACACACTGTATACAGAGTGTCCAAGATAACTCCGTATGCATGGGGATCTCCGGAACTGTTGGAGATACGACCTCGGTTAAATTAGATGAAAGTTGCCTCATTAGTAGGCGAGTTTAGTCATCTTTTGTTTTTTCCAAAAAAATCCATAGGTTACTAGATATAGACAAAAATGCAAATTTTGCTGTTTTATATTTTCGCTTATAACTCTCGTATGCAAAACGATACATTATTTTGGTTTGCACTTTCTTAAGACACTTTTTTACACAGAATTTCCAGGAGTAACCAAAATTTTTTTATCATGTACCGTTTTCGAGATTTATGATACAACTGTGATTTTTCTTATGTAACTAGTATTTCAATGTAGTGTCATTAAAAAGATCTTTTTTTTTGCTTTCCAGTGATATAACATAATCTTACTTTATTTTAAATAATAACATGAAAAATTGAAAAAATCTATTTTGCAAAGTAATAATTCATTTATTTAGTTGAAAACCGAGTAGGCCATATCAAAACAAATGAAACATGAGAAATAGGCATTGTTTTCCTTATTATTAGATTTTTGGTTTTGCTTTCCTTCTGATTATTGTCTTAGTTAGTTAGTTAGTTTTATTGGAGTGCTTATTGAAAAAATATTAATTTATAGAGCGGTTTGAAAATTTAGAGAAGTTTGAAATGCTTTATTGTTACATTTGTTGTCAAAGTAACGCAGTATTAGCCGCGGAAATGTATTTAAATTTATATCCTTAAAGAAGGCAACCCAGTGTACCAATTATTTCTCACAAATCTGACTGCAGAGTCAAAAAAGGTGCAACGGCCCTCTCAATACATTGCCAGTCAAAGAAACATACCATGGACTATGAAAATTCAAGAGTGTTATCTAAAGAGAAGAATTTGTATAAACGCAGTGTTCTTGAAATGATTTATATTAAAGCCAATAAGAAGAGTTTCAACAAACGCTCAGATATACGAGGTCTTAGTGGTACTTATGATTATTTAATACATTCATTTGTTAAGCCTTCAGCAGCAAATGCCAGTATTGATACGGTTTAAATTATCGACTTTTTATCATCATTTCTCAATATATTTAGTTTGTTGTTTTTAACATAAAGTTAGGTTAAGAAACTGTTGTCACGTAGTTATTAATTCAGTCAATAGATTGCATAGTTTGCATAATTTTCTTCTTATTCATTTGAATTCACAAAAAATTGTCTGGATTAGTTTTGTTTTTGTTTTGTTTTCTCTTATTTTGATTATTCTATTTGAATTCTTTTGAAATTTGTTTGAACGAGATAATACACTGTTTGTGCTATATCATGTTATAGCGGATTTGTTGTTTTTTCTCTAACGGTCCTTGAAAAAATTACACAGCAATAATTACTTTCCGTATTTTTTGGTATATATAGTGACAATAGCTTCTTTAAAAAAGATTTTTTATATATATTTTTACTTATTAATACATGTTTTTTACATTTATTCTTATATGTTTTGACTCATAATATTAAGTAAGTACATTTGATTTAAAGTAATTATACATAATGTGTTATATTTGTAATGAATTCTTGTTTATTTTTAATTATAAGAATTGTATTTATATTTATTTGACATTTTTCTAATAAATGCTTTCTTCATTGTCTTTTTAGCGACTTGATAAAGACTCGAACGTTGGTCGAAAGCTCGTCAAATATAAAACAATGAGTATTTAATTAATTTAAATAAACAACCTTGGCTGCTTTTCCCATCAAGTTTTCCACATATATATATATATATATATATATATATATATATATATATATATATATATATTATAACGTATATACTAAATAAAAAATTTTTTTTTTCTTTTTTAACTATAAATATTTGATAAACATATATCATTAGATCCGTTTTTAAACAAGCTATTAATTCTATAATAACTATTTTTCTTGTAAATTTTCAAATATCGAAGAAAACTATGGAAAACTGGTTCAATATTTTTTAATTTTTATAATTTTGCTTAATTTTTAAAAATCTATGAAGATTATTTCAATTTCATTATTACCATTGCAAAGCTCAATGTTTTATATATATATATATATATATATATATATATATATATATATATATATATATATAATATTACGTTTGAATTAGTTTTCTATGTTAATAAGTAAGCTCACAATCAGAAAAATATTGTGTGAAACAGCACACGGCCGCTATTTTCTCAACATGGCGGCGAAAGCAATACTGGGATTCGTGGGGATTTTCAGGATGTTAATATACTTCTAAAGAACTACCGATCCTGAAATTTTTATCTTTCTCCCCAAAATATCTAGGTGCCCCTTGTTTTTTAGCTAATTTGATTGAATTAACTGTGTTGTTTACGAAACCGGGCATATGTCATAAAATTAGAAAAATAATTTTGTTGTAAATTATTAATGTAAACTTTGATTTGTATTTTAAAAATATTTTACTTTGATATTTACATATTGGGATCTAAAATGGGGGCGTGGCCTATTCAATATGGCGGACCTAAGCGTGCACTTGTCAAAACTCAATGAAAGTGTATTTTTTCTTTTTAATTAAAAAATATTATTAACTCTTGAAAAAATTTGCAAATGGGCTCTTGTCAGAACAATTCTACACAAGCTGAGCGTATTTTAAACGTTGGACATATTATACAATGTGGAAAATCATTAGAAAAGTGATGTGATGACAAGATGACAGTCACATCTTTGTGTTTGAAAACGTCAAGTTTAAAAGATGTTCCACATGATATCTCAATGACAATTGACAGAAACGGTGCGATTAAGTCTGTAGTGTGTTCCTGCAAAGCTAGTTTAGGTGAAAAGTTTAAACACTGCATCGCAACCTTATTATATTGTTATAGGTTAGTTGACACTTTGCACAACAGAACTTTAAATCAAACGCATATTCAAATCAGTAACATCTAGAATTTAAATATTTATTATATTTATTTATTTATTATATTATTTATTAGAAAATAGCGTTTTTTCCGCAAGCTGTCACTTTTGATCGTTGACACAAGTGCACGCAGTGTTTTAGTTTCTCATTTCGCCATCAGATGTCATTCAGAACATTTTAGATCTAAGAAATTTATTTGATTATTTTGCTCCATTGTGAATTTTAGATTGTTGCTTATTTTATTGAGGTGTTGTAGAATTTTTTCGGGTTTTTGATTTGTCGGTTATGCACAATATGTCATCAACATATCTGATCCATTTAATTATTTTGTATTTTGTTTTCAACAATAAGCAATAAACTAAACTACAGTATATACAGAAAAAATGCGACAAGAGACACAATCATACATGCACAATCTCAACACCCCAAACAACACAAAATGGCAGCATTCAGAAGTAGGTTAAATAGACTAGAAGCAATACCGTTAAATCAAACAAACTACAGAAAAGAACACAACAACATCATACAAATAGCAAACAACAATGGATACACAACAGACACAATCAACAAACTACATAATCAAATAAAAAATGAAAAAAAGAAAAACAGCAGAGAAAATAAAAGAGAAAACAAGAAATGAGCAACATTCACGTACAACAACAAATACATATACAACATAACAAAAATATTCAAAAAACACGACATAAACATAGCATTTAAAACAACAAACACAATTAAAAACCTAACAAACCACAACATAGAGACAGAAAATAAATTCAACAAAAGTGGGGTATACAGATTAAAATGTAAAACTTGCAAATCAACTTACATAGGACAGACAGGCAGAAGATTCATAAACAGATACAAAGAGCACATACATTCATTCAAAAATTACAAAACAGATTCACAATACGCAAACCATTTAATAGATAATCAACACGCCACAGGACCAATAGAAGAAATTTTAGAAGTAGTAAAAATAAATAAAAAAAAGTAACAAATTAAACATAATAGAAAATTTAGAAATACAAAAAGAAAAAAGAAAAAATCCGATTATGAACACACAAATCAACAGCCAATCCAACACGATATTCCAGCCAATCTATACCCCCACCAAAAACTAGAAGATATAAATTGACACGATAACAGACGGACCAGCGTATTTGATAATGATCGCAAGATCGAAACGCGTCATACAATAAAAAAGAAAAAAGAACTGTAAAAAAGGCTAACAAAAAACAACAATACAAAATATACTCATTGATTTTGTTAATTTTATTATTTAAAAAGCGACATAATTTTAAAATTTAAAATGCTTTTGGGTTAAAATTTTGTATTATTTTATTAAAATTTTCATTATACATGAATCGAATTTTAATTTTAATGTAATTAGTTTTGAAAACCTTTTACATTGACACGATTCAATTTACTTTATTACTAGATTTAGCAATATTTTGTAGTTATTTTAATTTTTTAAAATTACAAATTTTTGTAAATATTTCGTATTATATTTTGAATCTTTCTTGAAAATTACAGAATTTTGGTACTAAAATAAATTTAATAATAAATAGTCATAGATGTACATCGGTGTTATTTAGATAAAAATAGAAATTAATTTTGAAATATCCATCTATTTGGAACCCAACGAAACAAAAAATAATCTAAAATATTTAAATGTACAATCCCACAAATCATTTAAAATTGTTTTCATCATAGCTATTAGAGAGAGATTTTTTTTTGTTTTTGAGCATTCATTATCCGAACTTTGATGTGCATGTATGTATGCTTATGGCTCGTATAATACAGTCAAACCTGTTTTTGTGCGGTAGATAGGGACCGTATAAAAAAAACCGCACAAAAAAATATTGGGAAATTTCATAAATACTTATAACAAATAATTTTTTACAACATAGAGAAACATTTTTTTTTATGCGGTGGATAGGGACCCCATAAAAAAAGTCACTTATAAAATATGTAAAAAAATTACGAAATATGTAGTGGGAAAATGTTTAAAACAAAATAAATAATTAAATGACACATTTACCTTTAATATCACTATAAAATTACAGTCAAATTTGTTTTTGTGCGGAAAATGCGACCGAATAAAGGAATTGGGAAATTTTATAAATACTTAGGTATAACAAATAATTTTCCACAACATATTAGAGAAAAAAGTCCAATAGAGATTGAATGTGCATTATCGGGAACGTCGGAAAACTGTTTATATCAAATGAACATAGCGTCTAAAGGCGATTAGCGCCTTGCAGTGTACATATATATGTACACTTATAAGAAACATTACAACATTATAATGCCAACACCGTTGGAATTCATACCGCATAAAAAAAATCGCACAAATGTAGCCACACAAAAAAAATCGCATAAAAAAGGACCGCATAAAAACAGGTTTGACTGTACTTTTTACAGGACCGTATATTAACTAAAGTACTTTACTAGGACCTTGAACAAATAAATGTTCGTATTGTCATTGTGAAATTTAATATAATAATACAAAGCACCGTACTGATGAGGTCCTAAAGACCGAAACACGTGTCTACGGTTAAAACTGGCCAGTCATTGATGCATAGCCTAACAAGCCGACTCAGTGACTGATTATCATGTGAAATTTTGGGAAAAATTGAAAATCTCAATATTTTTGAGTATTATTAACGTACTTTAGTCAAAAAGCAAAAACCACTGCTAGAGTATTTAGACATTGGTAGAATCTGTAATTAATTTTATCTACTTCATAAATCGGTTAAATTTTTGTTTTAATTTGAACTTTATTTAGGAATATTTCAAACAGTGTATTAAATTATCATAACATTTTTGACATAATTATGACACTTACTGTATACAAAACAAATAAATTAAATACGGGTATTTTAAAAAATTATATAAATGTTTTTCTATGCATACTAATTTTACCGAAACAACGATAAACCTAGTGATAAGTGTGTCAAATTTCTCAATATTGGCAATATTTTAGCTCTAAAGAATATTTAGGCGCAAGGTATTTTACTGGGAACTAAGGCAAAGACAGTGCAATCAAAAGTCACCAAATCACAGTAAAAATACAAAAATAAAATAAAATATTATATTGGCATACTGAACTGTAGATAACCGTACCCCCTAATAACCGATAGATAAATAGATTTTACTGCGGGAATGCTGTATGAGAGGTATTTTCACCATTTTCATATTTTGAAGAAGACAAAATACAATATTTCGGTGAAAAAACATTATTCATTTTTTTTTTTAAAGCTACCTCCTACTATTTCTATTTTTTTAATGCGATATGTTTACGAATTATAGTATACAAGAAAAGTATTTGTCTCCTCTCTCTCTCTCTTTCTCTCTCTCTCTCTCTCTCTCTCTCTATATATATATATATATATATATATAAGCTGTATTATTTCACGAAGATGCAGTGTACGCAATTATATACGATGTGTCTAAGAAAATTATATACCATGTATTTTTTATATATGGATATACAATGTATCTCGGAAATAAATGTACTTAGCAATATACAATGTGTCTAAAAACTATTGTATGTGCTTAAAGAATTATATATATATATATATATATATATATATATATATATATATATGCAATATATTTAAAGAATTTTATTACAGTAAATGGCCAACAAATTTCTGTTTAAATGTGATAAGTGTTAATGTCTGATAGCACTACATACTATTTAGAATAAAATTATAATATTTATTTATGTAACAAGTGTGTAAAGATGAGTTTTATGACTAGATATCGAAAATTTTGTGCAGGGTGATGCGAGATAAAAACATTTAGTGACCTTGTCGCCAAAAAATTGTATGCTACCCACACATTTAGATATATATATCTTTCTCTCTCTTTCGCTCTCTCTCTTTCTCTCTCTCTCTTTCTCTCTTTCTCTCTCTCTCTCTCTCTCTCTCTTTGACCAGTTCTCAAAATGTTATGTCAGTACGAAATGATAATGAGTGGGTACCATGTGGAGAAGATGAAGATATAACTATTTGAGAATCACTGCTAATCACGTTGATACCCTCTCCCAATTGACAGTTCTTGGTGCCAGCCCCTACAATGTTATTGCAATAGGAGTGAGTTGCCAGTCCATTGGTTACATATCACTTGCAGTTTACTTAGAAGTTACATACAAAATTTTATCTACGCCCCAAAATTACACAAACAAAAATGTTTTATGAAAGTATAATATAAAAATGATACGATTATTATTCCGTTTTATTATTTTAATTAATTTTTCTACGAAAAATATCAACAAATACCAAACCGCAAAAACACCAAAATACAAATTTTATTCAATATTTACAGGTTTGAGTTAAGTTGTGTTCATGTTATATCAATGGCGACAAATGAACAGTTGTCAAATAATTATCTTATTTATATATAATTTTCGTTATTAAATTATCTGCACTGACAATAATATAGAATTATTATATTTACTCATACCTTTTTTTTTCATAGAGAAAAATATTAATACATAATTAATAATAAAATAATAATAAATCTGATTTGATTTTACTGTATTATTGTTTATTGAACGTAAATGTTTCACACTGTTTATAGTGTGTAAATTGTAAACTTTAGAGGCGGCCGTGGCCGTAGGTAAATATACACTGGAAATCAAGAAAAACGCGCCACTTGAAACATCAGAAAAATTACCGATTTTCAAATGGGTATAACTCGGCCAATTTTAAATGAAATTGAATGAAATTTTTTGTACAAAAAAATCTGATCTATTCTTTAAAATCATGCAAGATATGTCCCATTTGAACCATTCCGCTCCCCACAACACCCCGCAGAAAAAAAACATGTTTTGACTTTAAAAATTGTCGAACTTTCACAACATGAATAATATACAAAGCGGGCGTAAAAATTAAAACATTTCTACGCAAATTCTTCTTAATTTAAAGGACTTGCGATGCTTAGGGGCGAAATTATGATTTTTCGAAATTTATCTTGCATTTTGCGAGTTTTTGGTGCATAACTTAGTTAATTTTGGATAAAAATGGATGAATTAAAAAAAAAAATTGAAGCCTCTTCTTTAAGGCTTTGCAAATTAATGCAACGTTTAAGCCATTTCGCTCCCCACCATATCCCGCAAAAAAAAATGTTTTTAACTTTAAAAATTGTCAAATTTTGACAATATGTGTTGTCAAACTTTGACAATATGTATAGTATACAAAAAAAATTGACTCAATTCACCAAGTGGGCGTAAAAATTCAAACATTTCTACGTAAATTTTGCTTAATTTTAAGGACTTTCGATGCTTTGCGGGAAGTTGTGATTTTTTGAAATTTTTTCTGCATTTTGCGAATTTTTTTTTGCAGTTTGATTCTGCAAAATGTTTCAAATATTCGAACTTTTTTCTTAACCGAAAAATGTTTTACCATTGACAAAAATATTTTGGTCATTAAAATGGTCTAAATGTTTAAAATTTGTCAGAACTTTGAACTCGCAAAATGCAGGTTAAATTAAAAAAAAAAACCATAACTTTGCGTCAAAGCATCGCAAGTCCTTGAAATTAAGGAGAATTTACGTAAAAATGTTTGAATTTTTACGCCCGCTTGGTAATTTTAGTCGAATTTTTTTTGTAAACTATCCATGTTGTCAAAGTTCGACAATTTTTAAAGTCAAAACATGTTTTTTTCTGCTGGGTGTGGTGGGGAGCGCAATAGTTCAAATGGGACATATCTTATACGATCTTAAAGAAAAGACCTCAAATTTTTTTGAACAAAAAATTTCATTCAATTTCGTACAAAATTGGCCGAGTTATACTTATTTGAAAATCGGTAATTTTTCGGATTTTTCAAGTGGGGCGTTTTTTTTTTCAGTGTATTTAAAAGTACTTTTATATATTAATAAATATATAAGTTGTGTAAAGGAGGTAGCAGGATAAGCACAGGGAATCGGCCCCAGACGAATTTTGACTTGTCGTAGCTTTTGACCGCTTAAAAACTAGTAAAAAACAAGATTCGGATGGTTTTTAAATTTCTAATCCGTAACGGTAATTTCAAAACGGTAAAAATCGTTTTTTTTTGCTATAATTGTAAAAAAAAAAATTTTTTTATGTAGTTAATTTGTTTTAACCAAATTATTAGTAACAGTATAATATTCTACAGACTTTAGAGTATACATACAATTATTTTCAAGAGTTTTTTACCGGTTTTGACCGTTACAGAATTTTTTAAAACAAAAAAAAAACTTAAAATACCATATTTTTCGTATAAATGTCGTGTTTTCTAAGGTTGTATTTGATGTAGAAAAAAGTCGCAAATACAAAATGTAGCCCTTTTCTTGGGGAACACAATTGTCTAAACCGCGGTTAAAAATATTGATCCTATAAGGCGATAAATGAATTTTAGTAAAGGATTGCATATACAGAATGAACCAAAAGTCCCGAAACGGTCAAATATCTCTAAAAATATATTTTCGATCAACAAAATAAAAAACACGTGTTTAATCTTTTTCAAAAAGCTATCCACTGATATCCCACCTGACCCCCTACACCCACCCCCAGGCGCAGGCGGGGTGGTCAACTTTGAAATTTTATTTCGAATTTTTAATAATTTTTCCTGCCAAACCAGCATGAGTTTGAGAAAAAAGTTACTTAGCTATTATGTAGCTAATTTTTTTCTCTATTTTACTGAATTTTTTCAGATTGTTTTCAGCAAATTTTGAAAAAATCCCAAGGGTGCGTCTTATGTTTAACTTTAAATATCTCAAAAAATAGTGACTTTATCGTTACGAAGGAAGAGTATGTTTTTTACACAGAAAGTACTGGAGAATCGAAAAATTGTGCTAAAATGACAATTTCGCCAGTGGCGTAGAATTTAGGAAGGATCAACCTCTCACTTGCCCCTGTTGTACGCCACTGGCACTAGCCAGAAACTTTTGTTTAACATAATTTAGTATGGTGTACGGTATCTACACTTTCTGCCAAATATGATAAGGATACGTCAAATAGTTTTTAAGTACTGGGCAAAAATCGTTTTTAAATTTTTAAATAAAACACCCTGTAGCTCAGTAAGGAGCCACATTTTATCTAAGTGTTTTGGGTCAAATCTTCATATTCTGAGCCCAGGATACTCCAGTTAAAATATTTCCAATTAATTACAAATCACCCTGTATATATATATATATATATATATATATATATATATATATATATATATATACGCCCCCGATACCAATAATATATATATATATATATATATATATATATATATATATATATATATATATAATGAGCATTATTATATTATTCATATCAAGTGCACTTGAATGAAAATAAAATTCAAAATCAAAGTTGTTTATGTTAAAACAAAAAACAAAAATTTTCACTTTAGAAAAAAATTGTATTACTAGCTTTCGCTAAACGTCTTTCTATCGCTTTCTTTAACTGTATTTCTTCATTTTCCACATTCAAAATGGTAAGTTTATTGATATGATATGATAATGATAATGTAAATTAAGAAAAATAATAAAATAAATCGTTTTTTTCTTGAAATTTAATATTTGATGACTAACGGTTTGTCATCAAATATTAAATATCAAGAAAAAAACGACTAATTTTATTATTTTTCTTAATTTACATTATTATTATCATCATATTCATAATGTAAATTAAGAAAAATAATAAAATTAACCGTTTTTTTCTTGATATTTAATATTTGATGACAAACCGTTAGTCATACGTGGCAAGGAATGCGGCGTCAGTCCGCCATATTATAACTTTACCGGCTTTCTTTCATATTAATCAATTTTATTTATTTATTTATTATAGCGTGAGTGTATCTCCATCCATATTGGTCAAGCTGGTGTCCAGATTGGTAATGCCTGCTGGGAACTTTACTGTTTGGAGCATGGCATCCAGCCTGATGGTCAAATGCCATCTGACAAAACTGTCGGTGGAGGAGATGACAGTTTTAACACCTTCTTCAGCGAAACTGGAGCAGGCAAACACGTTCCCAGAACTGTTTTCGTTGATTTGGAACCCACAGTAATCGATGAAGTTCGTACTGGAACATACAGACAACTGTTCCACCCTGAACAGCTCATTACTGGTAAAGAAGATGCCGCCAATAATTATGCTCGTGGTCACTACACAATCGGCAAGGAAATCGTTGACTTGGTATTGGACCGTATCCGTAAATTGGCTGATCAATGTACTGGACTTCAAGGTTTCTTGATCTTCCACTCGTTCGGCGGTGGTACCGGCTCCGGTTTCACTTCGCTCTTGATGGAACGTTTATCTGTTGACTATGGCAAGAAATCTAAACTCGAATTCGCTATCTACCCAGCCCCTCAAGTTTCCACCGCTGTAGTAGAACCCTACAACTCAATCTTGACCACCCACACAACTTTGGAACACTCTGACTGCGCCTTTATGGTCGATAACGAAGCTATTTACGATATTTGCCGCCGTAACTTGGACATTGAACGCCCAACCTACACCAACTTGAACAGACTTATGGCCCAAATTGTCTCCTCGATCACGGCTTCCCTTCGTTTCGACGGCGCTTTGAATGTTGATTTGACTGAATTCCAGACCAATTTGGTGCCCTACCCCCGTATCCATTTCCCTCTCGTCACTTATGCCCCGGTTATCTCGGCTGAAAAGGCTTACCATGAACAGCTCTCTGTGGCCGAAATTACGAATGCATGCTTTGAACCCGCCAACCAGATGGTGAAATGCGATCCACGTCACGGCAAATATATGGCTTGCTGCATGTTGTACCGTGGCGACGTCGTACCGAAGGATGTAAATGCTGCCATTGCCACCATTAAGACCAAGCGTACCATTCAGTTCGTGGACTGGTGTCCAACTGGTTTCAAGGTCGGAATCAACTACCAACCACCCACTGTTGTACCCGGTGGTGATTTGGCTAAAGTACAACGTGCCGTCTGCATGTTGTCCAACACCACTGCTATTGCAGAGGCTTGGGCTCGTCTGGATCATAAATTCGACTTGATGTATGCCAAGCGTGCTTTCGTCCACTGGTACGTCGGTGAAGGTATGGAAGAAGGTGAATTCTCCGAGGCCCGTGAAGATTTGGCTGCCCTAGAAAAGGATTACGAAGAAGTTGGGATGGATTCCGCCGAGGGAGAAGGCGAAGGCGCCGAAGAATATTAAATTTCATTCTCATCAAAGCTATTATTTTTTTTTTTTTATATTTTCCAGTTCTATTTTGTTTTGTTTTTTATTTATTTAAATTTGTCTAAATTTTTGACTTGAAGACTCCAGTTCCGACTCCACACGTACTCCTGATGTTTTTAATGTTTTCAACAACTAAAATGTTAACTTAAAAAATATATCTTGTCAAAATAACTCGTAAAATAAAGACGTTCTTGTAAATGATTATGCAGTTTTATTTTTAACTCAATAAAATATATTTATTTGAAATTTATTAATTACATAAAAATAATTATCCCCATATTCATGAAACAATTATTATGGGACTTTATAAAACAGTTATATGGTTACATTTAATAAAAGTTGTTAAACAAAGCATGGATATTCTAGAGTTAGTTAGATCAGCGTTTCCCAACCAGTGCTCCGCGGAGCCCTTAGGGCTCCGCGTGCACTTCTCAGGGGCTCCGCATCCGTTTCACAATATAAAAGAAATAAAAATCAAAATAAGAAGATTACAGAAAATTACATTCTAAACTAAAATTTGCCAATTTGAATGGTGTCCGAGTGCAGGGGCAGGGGCGCTTAAATGCAGAACCAGATATTCGCCTGCCATTATCATCGCTTAAACCTGATATAAGTAAACTGTGTAAAAAGGTACAACCACAGAAGTCTCATTAAACGCTTAAGATTATTTTATGTTTTCTTATGTCATTTTATCTACCACCCCCACCCCCTTTTTCCAGTAACTAGTAAAAAAATTACTTATAAGAATATAAGATATAAGGGGCTCCGCCACAGAAATTGATTCTAAAAAGGGTTCCGCAAGTCAAAAAGGTTGGGAAACGCTGAGTTATATAGTATTCTATTCAATTTAATAGAAATATATATGTAAATATAATTTTGACATATCAATAAAATTATATTGCATATTAATATTAATGCTAATATAAATGTAATAAGATACTAGTATTAAATAAATATACTAACAAAATTATTATTATTATTATGTTCTATTTTAGTTCTATTATTGCGCATTTAATACAAAATTATAATTAAAATAATACTGACTGTCAAATAACAATAATTTAATATCGACGAAAAATTTTACAATTAATTTATCATTTATATTCATACGTTTAATTGTAGGATACATCGAAACAACATTTATAGAACGACAAGCGCGAATAAGTAATTCAGAGGAAAGAAAGGAGGTAGCAGGATAAGCACAGGGAATCGGCCCCAGACGAATTTTGACTTGTCGTAGCTTTTGACCGCTTAAAAACTAGTAAAAAACTAGATTCGGATGGTTTTTAAATTTCTAATCCGTAACGGTAATTTCAAAACGGTAAAAATCGTTTTTTTTGCTATAATTGTAAAGAAAAAATTTTTTTATGTAGTTAATTTGTTTTAACCAAATTATTAGTAACAGTATAATATTCTACAGACTTTAGAGTATACATACAATTATTTTCAAGAGTTTTTTACCGTTTTTGACCGTTACAGAATTTTAAAAAAAAAAAAAAACTTTTAAAATACCATATTTTTCGTATAAATGTCGTGTTTTCTAAGGTTGTATTTGATGTAGAAAAAAGTCGCAAATACAAAATGTAGCCCTTTTCTTGGGGAACACGATTGTCTAAACCGCGGTTAAAAATCTTGATTCTATAAGGCGATAAATGAATTTTAGTAAAGGATTGCATATACAGAATGAACCAAAAGTCCCGAAACGGTCAAATATCTCTAAAAATATATTTTCGATCAACAAAATAAAAAACACGTGTTTAATCTTTTGAAAAAGCTATCCACTGATATCCCACCTGACCCCCTACACCCACTTCCAGGCGCAGGCGGGGTGGTCAACTTTGAAATTTTATTTAGAATTTTTAATAATTTTTCCTGCCAAACCAGCATGAGTTTGAGAAAAAAGTTACTTAGCTATTATGTAGCTAATTTTTTTCTCTATTTTACTGAATTTTTTCAGATTGTTTTCAGCAAATTTTGAAAAAAGTCTTTCTTATTTTGAAAAAATCCCAGTGGTACCCCCTTTAGAGATTTTCAAAAATTCAGTTTTTAATTTTTTTCTACTAAACGATGCATTCTAGAATACTGGTTTATTTACCAAATTATATTACTCATTATTCCGCATTTTTCCATATTATGCTTATTTTCCTACACTTCATAGTTTTTGAGAAAAAAAATAAAAACAAAAAAATCAATAGAAAATTCTAGAGCCCACACGGCACATGCTAGCAAATTAAAACTAAAACCAAATTATAGAACTTATTATGCCCTATCGAAAAGTATTCTAAGTATTTCTTCGAATTTTACTTGAGAAAGTAGTATTTCGCAATTTATCGAAATTACATGTTAAAGTCCTATGTTCTGGGGTCGCGGTCAACACACTATATTTCTATTTCTATATTTTCTATATTTCTATATTTCTATTAATTACAGCGCTATCTATCATAAATAGAAAAAAATGTTTTAGACAAATAATACGTATTTTTAGCCATAGAATCCAAATCTGTAATAAAAAATAGGGGTTCCTATTTAAAATTTTAAAGTTGACCACCCCCCACCGCCTAGGGGTGGGTGTAGGGGGTCAGGTGGGATATCAGTAGATAGCTTTTTGAAAAAGATTAAACACGTGTTTTTTATTTTGTTGATCGGAAATATATTTTTAGAGATATTTGACCGTTCCAGGACTTTTGGTTCATTCTGTATATGGAATCCCTTACTAAAATTCATTTATCGCCTTATAGGATCAAGATATTTAACCGCGGTTTAGACAATCGTGTTCCCCAAGAAAAGGGCTACATTTTGTATTTGCGACTTTTTTCTACATCAAATACAACCTTAGAAAACACGACATTTATACGAAAAATATGGTATTTTAAAATTTTTTTTTTGTTTTAAAAAATTCTGTAACGGTCAAAACCGGTAAAAAACTCTTGAAAATAATTGTATGTATACTCTAAAGTCTGTAGAATATTATATTGTTACTAATAATTCGGTTAAAACAAATTAACTACATAAAAAAAATTTTTTTTTACAATTATACAAAAAAAAAACGATTTTTACCGTTTTGAAATTACCGTTACGGATTAGAAATTTAAAAACCATCCGAATCTTGTTTTTTACTAGTTTTTAAGCGGTCAAAAGCTACGACAAGTCAAAATTCGTCTGGGGCCGATTCCCTATGCTTATCCTGCTACCTCCTTTGTTCGTATGAATTTTGTATGTATTTTTTTTTGAAAACTAAAATTACACTATTATATACACTTCTGGTATAACTTAAAATAAACAATAATGAAAAATATTTCAAGGTAGCCAAGTTAGTATTTACAGAATAAATTTATTCTGGGAATAATTTTCAAATTAGTCAACGTAATGTTGTCATTTATTCTGTGGATACATTTATAGCCAATGATAAATGAGTTTTTACTTATCTTAAGAATAAATAAAATTGGTAATATTGACCCTTAAATAATTTTTTTTTAAGTATATACATATAAAGGAACTAAATGTTTCTTTATAACACTAATACTCAAAGTATATCAATGAAGTATATATATATATATATATATATATATATATATATATATATATATATACATATATATATATATATATATATACATATATATATATACAGTGTGTCCCAGGATTGATGTTACAAGAGGTGTAATGGACTAAAATTTTTTGAATTTTATTTCAAGATTCTGGAATTAAGCCCTGCTTGGCGTGAAACGAATTTTAAGAATTTTTTCGTTTTTTGAAAAACAAAATGGCCGTGACGGTGAAGCAAGAACTATTTTCTTTTCAGGTAAAGTACCCTTTTTGTTTAGGATACGACAAAATTTTATTAAGAAAAGTTGTTTATAATGACAAATCATGGCCGTATACCAAACTTCAGGACGATCTACCTACTTTCATTAAACTGTCTGTTTTAGATTGAACAAAATAATAATAATAATAATAATAATAATTTATTGCAGTACAATCTTGTGTTACGTTTTGTAAGTTAAATTTGTTGTAAATACTATTTGTTTCGTTCAATGGTCTACAAATAAAAATTTTAATAAATTAATAGATACCTACAATTTATTTTGTTCAATCTAAAACAGACAGTTTAATGAAAGTAGGTAGATCGTCCTGAAGTTTGGTATACGGCCATGATTTGTCATTATAAACAACTTTTCTTAATAAAATTTTGTCGTATCCTAAACAAAAAGGGTACTTTACCTGAAAAGAAAATAGTTCTTGCTTCACCGTCACGGCCATTTTGTTTTTCAAAAAACGAAAAAATTCTTAAAATTCGTTTCACGCCAAGCAGGGCTTAATTCCAGAATCTTGAAATGAAATTCAAAAAATTTTAGTCCATTACACCTCTTGTAACATCAATCCTGGGACACACTGTATATATATATATATATATATATATATATATATATATATATATATATATATTATATATATACATATACCAGCGGCAGCAGAATTAGCACAATTTTTATTCGTTTAGTCATATATTCAGCAGTCACTTCTAACGCTACAATTATTTACCCCAAAATATTGAGCCAACATTCATTATTTTAAACTATTAATTATTTGATTTATAATAATAATAATAATAATAATTTTATTTTTATTAAATCAAACAAATGACATAAAAAAAAGTCAAATATACACTATATAGATATACAAAGCAAATATACAAAAAATTACATGATGTAGATTGCGAAACAGTATCGAAACTAATATTATAAGTCGCTTAAGTTCCCGTTGAACTGCAGATATTTATCATTGGAATAGAATACATGTGTCAACAATAACTCTAACAGTTTTAACTTGAAGGATGTAAGAGAAAGAGCCTTAAAAGGAATAACACCAGTGTATTGTGGATTTCTTTTGTACAAGTTAATTTATATAATGGTATTTGAAGGTTATTATTGCATCTTGTGCTGTAGCCATGATTGTCACTGAGTTTTGTATAATTATTCCAGTTTTTATAAACAAAAATTAAGATGTTTTATATGTATACAAACATGGTATAGGCAATATTTTTAACATATTAAAATATGGTTTACATGAGGTAGGTCTTTCATTCACCATACAGCGAACAATCTTTTTTTTGCATTGTAAAAACTCTACTAGCTGTCGGACAGTTACCCCAGCAAATAATCGAATAACTTAACACTGAGTTTATCTGTGCAAAGTAAAATATTCGCAGCGTATTAACATCAACTATTTGTCTAAGTTTTTTTATTGCAAAACATAAACTTGATAATTTGTTACATAGATGTTCAATATGGATTTTAAAATTTAGTTGATAGTCTATGTGTACACCTAATATTTTATGGGCATTTATATTATTAATTGATTTATTAGTCCATTTTATTAATGGACTTTTATTTATTGTTTGTGACGCTTGAAAATGTATTAAATATGATTTTTTTTGGATTGCAAATTAATTCGTTATCATTACACCATATTGTTAATTCTTGTAGTGATGTGTTTGTGTTTTTAATTAGTACATGAAAAGATTGTTCAGGGGTGCACAGTGTACTATCATCTACGCACATTACGAGATTTCCATGTTTTACAACAATAGACAGCTCGATAACATATAATATGAAAAGTAGAGGCCCAAGGATGGATCTTTCTGGCACGCCAGAGTCTGTTGATAAATTATTTGATTTTATGTTATGTATTTCAACAAACTGAGTACGATTATTTAAATATGATTGAATCCATTGCAATACATTTTCTCTAATACCATATACTATAATTCTAATTTTCGATACAGCAGATTATGATTTATGCAATCAAAAGCTTTGCTGAAATCTAGAAATACTGCAAACACATGATTTCGTTTATCAATATGTGAATATAAATATTGCAATATATCTGCTAGTGCAGTAGTAGTAGATTTTCCTTCACAAAAACCATGTTGTACATTATTGAGAATATTGTTTTTCTTTAACCATCGTATAATTCTAGTAAGCATTGCTTTTTCAAATACTTTTGACATTGGAGGTAACAAGCAAGATATAGGACGATTGTTTTTTATATCATTTTCATTTCCTTTTTATGTATAGGTATTACACGGGCAATTTTTAATAAACTGGAGAAGGTACCATCAATAAAAGAATTATTTATTAATTCGGTTAGAGGGCTAACTACAATGTCAGAAATATTTTTAAACATCGTCGTACTAATATTGTTAAAGCCAACTGATTTAGAATTTTTCAGACTATGCAATATATTGAAAACTTCAGTTTCCGTGACAGGTTCAAGATACGTTGTATCAGTGATGATTGTATCAGTCATGTAAGCTAAAGTGGAAATCTGGCTAGTATTGCTTTTACTTTTTTTTTGCTTCTCCAAGATAAAATGCTTGCCTTCCCACACGACAAAATCTTTAATAATATTTAATAAAATAAGTACAATGTTTCTACTTACTACAACTGTAACTGATCTTGTTTCTGTATATATACTTTACTATATATAATTTACAAATTATTATTGTTATCTATATAAATTAAAATAATGTATGTTTCTTTCTTTCTTTCTTTGTATGTTTACATGTCTCGTATGCGTTCCTATACCAATCATCCGATTGCGATGAAACTGTTGGGGGAAATGTTTGCGGGCGTACGCACAACAACTCATCAAAGTTTCAATTTTAACAACCACCGTATGCAAATGGGATTGAGCAACAGAGTGCACGCATATATAGGTACAGACTGTCTCCATTTTCTTTCTTTGAGTGGCATTGCAACGCATGTCGGGTACAGCTAGTTTAAAATAAATATGAATATTTTGAATGTAACATTTTTGTTAGAGCAAAAAATCTATTTATTATTTAATTTTTGTTGCTATGCGGTATAGATACACATATGTAATAGAGATACATTATTATAAATATTTGTTTTATGCTAAATAAATTTATTATATTGCAATATTTAAAAGAATTAAAAAAGTCCTCGTGCTTTTGATGTCAGCAGCTGTCAGAGTGATGGCGAGTGACAAGCGATGTCATAAGTGCAAAATTGATTTTGATGGTGAAAATATTATTGGATGTGAAGGAAGGTGTGGTGGATGGTATCATTTAGGATGTGTAAACCTCAATATAAATCAGTACAATGTTATAAGTAGTTGCAAGGGTGTAAAATGGTATTGCAATGAATGCTATGAAGAAAGTGAGGTTAGATATAATGCAGATATAAAAAAACTAAACAGAGATGTAGAAATAATAAAAGAGATATTACTTAAAAGAGAAGGAGCAAGTACTAGTACAAAGCAAGAAGAGGTAGAATGTAGTATGAGATATGCCGAGGCTGTCAAGAATCAAGCTAACCAAACATTAATAATTAAACAAAAAGAAGGTAAGAAGAAAGATGTCAAAAAAATGCAGAACGAATTAATGAAAAAGGTAGATCCCGTTAAATTGGCGGTTGGAATTGAAAAAATTAGAAATTTAAAAGATGATGGAATAATTATCACATGTGCGAGTAAAGAAGAAAAAGAGATATTACAAAAAGAAGTGAATGAAAAACTAGGCAACCAGTTCAGCGTAGGTGAAATGAAGAAACCAAACTTAAGGCTAAAAATAATTGGATTACAAGACGAAATGGAAGCAGAAGAGCTGAAAGAATGTATATTCAAACAAAATAAGTTTATAAGCAATATAGAAAGTTTCAGTTTAAAGCTGATAGTGATGAAAAAGAGAAAATATCATTTTGCAGCAATTATTGAAATTGAAAATGAAGTAGCAGCAAAAATATTAGAAGAAGGTAAACTAAGAATTAAATGGAGTATATGTGATGTTTATTTGCACACCAACATTTTGAGATGTTTTAAATGTAATAGATATTATCATAAAGCTGAGGATTGTAAATATGAAGAAGCTTGTAAAAAATGTGGAAATAATAAGCATGATGGTGAATGTGTAGGCGACAAGTGCTGTGTAAATTGTTTAGATGCTAATAAAAAATTTAATTTAAATCAACCAACGGATCATTCAGTGTTTGACAGAGCATGTGAGTCGTATAAAAGGTGTATCGAGGCCAAGAGACGAAGATTAGGATATTCTGGACAGTATAATAAATAGCAATCAACGAAAAAGAATGTAAAACTCATCTATGTTAATTCTAGAAGTATATTAAAACATAAAGACGAATTAGTAAAAATAATGAGTGACATAAACCCTTCGATAGTGTGTGTGGCTGAAACTAGATTAACTAGCGAAATAGAAGACAATGAAGTTGAAATAGAAAACTATACAGTTCTAAGGTCTGATTCAAATAGTAGGTATACAGGCGGTGTTGCATGTTATTTGTACTGCAATTTGGCATACACACTGATTCAAAAAATTGAAATTGATAATAATTATTGGGTATTAGTGTTAAAAGTAATTATAGATAAAAAGAATGTCATAATAGTGTGTGTATATCGATCGCCAAGTGGCAATTTAGTGGAATTTTTAGACTTTTTTATAGATTTTATAGAAGATTACTGTGAAAATTTATGTATGGATATTATTATAACAGGTGACTTTAATATTAATGTTTTTGACATTAATAATGCCCAAGTAGTAAGACTTTATACAATGCTCAATGACAATGGATTAATTCAACTTATAAATGATTATACTCATTTCACCTTTAATAGTAAAACATGCATAGATCTAGTAATTACAAATAACAGAAATAATATAGAATGTGTTGTGCATCAACCCATCATTGCTGATCATGCATTAATTGAAATTAATTTAAATACTGAGAACTTTTTAGAAAATAAAATAGTAAGGAAAAAATTGCAAGATAGATTAGGTTTTCGTAGATATTTAGTAAATATAGAATTTAATTACAGAGAGCAAAATTTAAATGAAAAATATAATACTTTTTATACTCAATTCATAAATGCCATTGATAAATTTATGCCAAAGATCACAATCAATAAAAATATAAATAAGTATAAACCTTGGATAACAGAAAACGTTAAAAATGTAATTAGAAGTAGGGATAGAGCACTAAAAAAATTTCGTATAACTGAAGCAATAGGTGACTGGGAGAATTATAAATATATACGTAATAGTGTTACAGAACAAATAAGAAATGCAAAAAAATTATACTATGAAAACAGTGTTGACAAATGTAAAAACAGTAGTAAAGATATGTGGAAAACATTGAAAAATTTAGTATCAAAAAATAGAAAATGTAATCTTAATAACATAGAAATTAACGGTAATATATGTACTGATAATAAAAAATTAGCTGAAAATTTCAATAATTATTATATCGAAAGTATAAAAGAAATAGTGAATTCAATTGATACTAATCATGTTAGTAGCAATGGATCTAATTTAATTGTAAAAGATAACATGTTAAAAGATTTTAAATTATTAGAGTATGATAACTTATTTAAGATAGTAATAAATTTAAATAATAAAGGTAGCCCTGATGAGATAAGTACATGGTTGATAAAAGACAATTTTGATGTAATAGGTGATAAGTTAATAAATATTGTAAATAATTCCCTGGAAACTGGAGTAGTACCTGATAAATTTAAGATATCTACGATTGTACCTGTACAAAAAGTACAAAATAGCAATAAGATTGAAGACTACCGTCCTGTTAACATGTTGCCAGTTATAGATAAAATATTGGAAAGAGCCGTTTATGAACAGTTAATGACACACTTACAAAAAAATAATATTTTAATAGAACAGCAATCAGGATTTCGAGAAAATCATAGTTGTGAGACTGCATTTCAATGTGTGTTGAATGATTGGGTGACATGCATAGATAATAATAATCAGTGCATTTTGGCAGTGTTCCTTGATTTAAAACGTGCTTTTGAAACTATTGACAGAGGAAAGCTTGTCAAAAAATTAGAAAATTATGGAATAACAGGAACATGTTTAGAGTGGTTTAAAAATTATTTGGTTGGTAGAAAGCAAAAGGTAAAATGTAATAATGTGTATTCAGAAGAAAGTATGGTGGAAATGGGAATACCGCAGGGTTCTGTTTTAGGTGCAATATTATTTATAATATACATTAATGACATAGGAAAAAATTTTATAGATTGTAATTACAGTTTATTTGCTGATGATACGATGGTGTATATAGCAGGAAGTGATCTTAAAAAATGTATTTATACATTAAATACAGAATTAAATACATTAGATCAATGGTTAAAAATTAATAAATTAAAATTAAACATAAATAAAAGTAAAGTATTGATGTTGGGATCTGAAAATCTGTGGAAAGAATTAAAAAATAGTAATCACAAAATTATGATTGGAAATGAGAATATTGAAATAGTAGAAAGTATTAAGTATTTGGGAATTATTATAGATAGGAAGTTAAAATTTAGTGAACATATGAATTACATATGTAAAAAAGTATCTAAGAAAGTTAATTTTCTGGGAAGAATGAGAAAAATGTTGTCTACTAGAACTAAAATATTAATTTATAATTCTATTGTACTCCCCCATATTACATATGCAGCGTCAGTTCTCCTTATGTGTAATAGGGGGGATATTGATAGGCTGCAAAAGCTACAAAATAAAGCAATGAGGCACATTTTGAATAAAGATAGATACAGTAGGATTGATGATATGTTAAAAGAGTTAAAGTGGATGAATGTGGATAGATATATTATGTATAACTGTCTGGTTTTTGTGCATAAAATTAATAGTAAAATTGCACCTTCTTACTTATTAAAATTTAATAAAAAAAATTCTGAAATGTACAATTACAACACTAGAAGTGCTAGTCATTTCCATATTGATTTCAAAAAACATGAACAATTAAAAAAATCAGTATTAGTGAAAGGTGTTAGTGAATATAATAAGTTACCTAATAATATAAAAATGTTAGATCTTAAGAAATTTAAAGTAGAGTTAAGGCAATTTATGTTATATACTAATAGAAATCACTCGTAATGTATTAATATATGTAAAAATTTGTAAAAGTAATTTGGAATAGCTTTGCTAAATAAAGTTCTTTATTATTTGATCGAGGGATTTAAGCGCATTTTTGGCGGGCGGATCAGTATTTTTTATGAGCAAGTCACAAAATTGTGAAAAATGAAGAATTCAAAATTATAGAAAAATTATAGAGGTAAATTTTGGACAGATGCAACTGGTGAAATTATAGAGGTAGTCGTTTTCGATAGGTTGCATTGTTTTGTTTACAAAATTTAAAATATCATTAATTAACTTATTTAGCATTGGCTGAGCGCTTTTAAACTATTCGACAGCACCGAACTAATGCAAAAAACTAGAACTCTCTACGATGTCTAGTTTGAAAGTTTTTTTGGAGCCGAACGAACGACCGACCGACCGACCGAACGGATAAAGCGTATTATTGAGCTTCCTTTTTGAAAACAAAAATGCGTTAAAAATTTAGTAACAATATGTTTGTTTATGTAAAAAATTGTAATCGAATTAAAAGTTGGAGTCGGAGTTGACCAATTTTTTTATTGTCGATTTTACACCATTGATTATAACTTATAAGTCACACTATGAAACAAAATATTTATTTATGATTTTGTTTACGATTAACGTAACATTTCTCTACAAATAAATAAACATATACCTAATACTTCTCCGTATATTATGCCTTTCAAGATACGCCTTTATAGGTACTATCAAAATCTCTGTTCTTCGCATGAGAATGATAAATCTATTGTTCAATAAAATGATTAATTAGGTAAAAATTTATATAATAGTTAAGTTTTTTGTCAACAAATTTTAATTTATTTAAACAGATAATCATAAAATATTTTGGTAAATGACTGCGTGAGTCTTACGTAACTTAATTATATTTATTTATTTTTTATAAACATTATAAACATCCGTGCATCAAGCAGGATTCGAACCCGGTCCTTCAGGGATACGAGCAGTATCAGGCACACATTTTAAATCATATAGGTTAGCATATTAAATTGTTATTGTGCAAATTATTTCATTATACCAAAGAAATGATTTATATTTTGTTTTTACTTCCCAAAATTACCTCTTTAAATTAATGCTTATACAGATATACAGACAGACCGATTTTCAAATTTATTTATATAGATGAATAATTTTCAAAGAAAACGATTTTAAACAAAATTGTTAGAATAAGGTTTGTTCTGAATGTGTTTTTTTTTCAGTTACATAATAATAATATTCTATTTTAAATTTACATTAATTCAGTAACTAATAGAAATCGATATTTGTGCTGACCGGTCTTGTTTAAAACTACGTTTGATTTCTGTTAATTTCGCAAAAATGGAATTTCAATTCACTGAGTTAATTTAGTATCTTAATCTGTACATTAATAAAATATTAACACAATAGATTTTCCAAAATAGGATTTATAGCTCTATGTTGCTTATTGCTCTGTACACATATACTATATAACGTTCAATTTCAATATTGAAACATGCAGGGTCAGGGTTTTTATTAGTCTAATATTGTTAAATCAACAAAGTTCAAATTATTACTGCTTGCTTTTTATCTTATAATAATAATAACAGAAAACTTCATTTAGCAGAAATGTGCTATGTAAACAAAATATAAAGAAAAGCATTTAATATATTCAAAATACATAAAGTGTATAGTAAACTACATTGAACAGTTGTAGATTAACATACGTACATACATACACAATCACGCCATGTACCCAAAAGGATGTGGCACAAACTCTTTCCACTATCCTAAAATCACTTTCCTCCAAACATTCCCATCCAAACAAGCAACTTTAGCTTCATCCGTATTCATAATTCCTCTCATACATGCTCTTCTATTCCTACTATTTGAAAACTTCCGCTCACGCAGAACACTCTCAATCATACCACTCTAATTAATCAGTGGACGTCCACGCAAATGTGTTTATTAAGATAAAGAAAATACAATAGAAAAACCTTTAATAATACTGCAAACATACACAATCACGCCATGTACCCAGAAGAGTGTGACATGTTTCTAGCAAAAGATCCTAAAGCACCCACAACCTTACAACCAGCATTAACTCTTCTTTCAATCTCACGATCAAAGCGACCATCCTTAGACAATAAATTATCCAAATACACATATTCATCTACCTGCTCTAAATGTGCACCAACTATATTACATTCACTCATTAAGTTACCTTTCTCAAAAACTAATACTTTGCATTTATCAACATTTATCACAAGATTCATATTCTTACCTACAACATTATCAATTATCCTTCTTAGTTGCTCTTCAGATTTAACCAAAATAACCACATCATCAACATACGCTAAAGCAGGTATAACATAAATTACCTATATGTACCATCATCACTCATCACAAGGTTTTCCGAAGAAAAACATTCATATATAAATTAAATGATCAAGGAGACATTACACAGCTTTGTTGCTTGAATTGCTTCTAAAAGATTATTATTATCATTATCATTATCAAAATACATTTTTAATTTTGTCAAGTGAGTTTTCGACAATCATACGAAGAGCAAACAATTGATCCACAAATCCTCTCTCTGACAAGAAGCCACCCTGAACGTCACTAGTTTTAAAAATAGCTAGTAATCTAACTTTATGAATTATTATTTTACCAAATAATTTACCGGGAACATTCAGAAGATTCATCGTTCGAAAATTAGGACAATCACTTGAACTGCCTTTAGCTTTAAATGAACGACAAATGACAGCTCGTTTCCAGTAATCAGGAACCACACAATGCTTTAAGCATAAACGAAATATAAATACTAACCAGTCAAGTACTTTTTTACCCTCATACTTCAACATTTCATTAGTAATTCCATGCAAACCGGGAAACTTATCAAATTTTGTACGCATTAACTCATCACTCACTATGATTTAAAATTACGGAGATATAACTAATTGCCTCATTATTATCACTACCATATAAATCTTTAAAAAATTCACACCACTTATTTCTCACATCCGACTCATTAAATAAATCACCACTTGCATTTTTAACCGCCTTAACGGTTTTCATACTATCTTTTTTCATTCTCTTCACGTTCTGCCAAAACAGTCGCCTATTCATACTGAAATCAGTCATCAATCACTCTCTCATTTTCTCTTCCAATTCTTTTTTGCAATTATTAACTATTTATTGAATGTAGTAAAAGATCTTTACATATTATAAGTATTAATATACATTTTTTTAATGTTTAATTTTTTTAAAGTAATTCTTAAATTTACGAAGATATAGATGCTGAAAATTCATTCTGCGGAACTTGTACTTGTTGGTTGAAGAATTCGTATTTAAATATTTGTAAATGGAAATTTATTTTAAATGAAAATAATAAAATACCTACTAATAATTTATGTTTCTACGGTTAACCTAGTGTAACAGTCGTGGATATTTGCTAGTTATTAATTTTTGGAAGTTAGTACATTGACATATCCACGACTGTCGAGTGAGTTATGTATGTATATCTAACATCCAACATCTCCGCTTTATCTAATTATAAGCTAACAACAACGGACTAGTATAGTATTTCAACTTACCTATATCTGCTTTGTATATTTTCTTCATAACAATATGTATTTTCATTTTAGTTTTTATACTGTTAACATGTGTTTTATATAATTAATAAATAATTTTTTAAGAACAAATTTTATCAATGAATTTTTATAATTGTTGCAATCGATAGGATATGCGAAACAAATTGTAATTGTAATTTCATAAAATTGAATTAATCCGTTGAGATTGCAATTTTGGTCGTTTTAACGTTAAATCGCAATCTGGAAATATCCAAAACTACATCGAGCTCTCAACGAGAGTGCCAGTATCTTCATAAGAAAATAACAGAAGCAGAAAGAATCCATTGCGTAGCGCCACCAAGCATGGTGCCAACATTGTTAAATCATCAAATGTAGTGTCAGCACCGCTAATTAAGTGATAAGTGCCACCAAGTGTAGTGCCAGTATCATTAATTTTTGGAGAAAGTGTCCGAAAAATCGAGAGCCGATCTACTGTAACTAATACTGTGCATAATTTCACTGTAAATACAATTTGTAATGAAGTTAATATTCTATTATTTTCAACAATTTATATAATTAAATAACAAAATGGCTGATAGAATCACACAAGTAAGTTTTGCCTTAATCTCGATCCCACAATATAACAGAGATCAAACAAAATAAGTACTTATAAGTACTTATTAAGTACTTTAAATTCAACTCTAGATGAATTCGTAACGGCTATATCATTTTTGAATATTAAAAGTAAAATTGTTGATAAAGTTTTAGATATTATTAAAGACATGGATTTCCAAGATTGGAACGAATTAAAAGAACATTTTATAAATAATTTCAAAAATAAAACAAATTTAAAACAATTTTAAATGATATAATATATCATTTAAAATTGTTTTTAATATTTTGCAATTTTATTAAAATTGCAAAATATTAAAAATCCATATAAATTACTAGAAATTATTAAAGATAGATTTCTGGTTTCTATTCATACTGAAATCATTCGTCAACACCTCACTCATTCTATTTCTTCTTTTTCGCAATTATTAACTATTTTTTTAACACATTTATTCTTTCCCTTATATTCACGATTATGTTTATCACACAAACTACTAGTCAAATCTTTAACATACAAAAATTTCAAACAGGCTTCCTTTTTTTCAACAACTGCTTCTTTTACCTGATCATTCCACCATGTATTTTTGGACACTAGTCTAATTTTTTTCACCACACACTTCTTTCGCACACTGAATTATTCGGTCCTTAAATTTACCCCAAATTTCATTCACGTCACATTCGAAATTCGTTTTATACGCAGGAAAAATGTCATTAATTTTTTGAACATACTTATCTTTGGCATTTTCACACTGAATTTCATACACTGGATTTCATACGAAACATTTTAGCACAATTTTTTTTCTGAATATGAACCGATTTCTTTCTAATAAAATAATTAATTCTAGATATAAAATGTATTTATTAGAAATTGAAAATTCATTAGGTATCGGGCCTAAAAAATTGTGGACGTATGCGAATAGTAAAAAAGGTTGCTCACGAATACCAAATACCATATCTTTTCAGAAAATCTTTTGTGAAAATTTGATTAATTTCGGACAAACAGTAAAAGCCAAAATTAACTAAATAAAAAATCTCAGTAATTTTTTTCTCGAAAAGTTGGCAACCTTTTATGATAGTAAAATTATATAATTATTATGGGCGCTAGAAATATCTTTATTAATTTCGAATAAATAGTAAAGTTAATATAAAATTTTAAGAATTGTAGCAATTTTTTTTTAGGAAAGTTGGTAACTATATAATGGTAATATGAATTTTTTATTTTTATTAAAGTAAAAAAAAAATATGAATATTCTTGATGATTGATTTAGTTAGACAAACTTTTAATAATACTAATAATTATCACTAATCTCAAATCGGAACTGTTTTCGTGCACATGATATATATATATATATATATATATATATATATATATATATATATATATATATATATATATACTAGCGTTCCCGTCGCGCGTTGCTGCGAAACTGAGCAAAAATTCAGTATTTGAAAGATAACTTTCTTGTCGCACATTGCTGCGCAAACCTATTCTCATACCTACTGAATATACATGTAAAATTTCATCAAAATCGGTCAAGCCGTTTCGGAGGAGTATAAATACTAAAACTGTGACACAGGAATTTTATATATTAGATATTAAAAAGTAGTGGTTGGTGGTAGGAAAGTAAAAATTTAGGACTAAATGTATTTTTTAATGGCACATCAAAAAAAAAAATTACCAAAAAAAAAATTTGTCTAAAAAATGCAAAAAATTTTTTTAGGGTGAGCCACCCTTAACACTTAGGGGTATAAAAATTAGTTTTGAACCTATTCTCATACCTACTGAATATACATATAAAATTTCATCAAAATCGGTCAAGCCATTTCGGAGGAGTATAAATACGAAAACTGTGACACAGGAATTTTATATATTAGATATATATATATATATATATATATATATATATATATATATATATATACATATGGGTCATTCCATGCCAAATCACTCGGTCAAAAACTATTGGGTCTCCGATTTGGGTGAAACTTGGTGCATAGCTTCCTTGTGACATAAAAATAAGGTGGTCTGGCCCAAAGAGTCGTTTTCTGAAGTGTATTCACTTATAATCTAAAAATAGCACTTTTAACGATTTTATAGCGTTTTGGCACTTTTTGAGGTAAATGTGTATATTTTGACATAAAATATCAATTGAAAAATTTTTTGTTCATCAGAGGGGACTTAAAAAAGGTTAAAAAAGTCATTAAAACAGATATTCTTATGTCCTCAATCAGATTTCAGGCTGGAAAACGCCAAAATTCAATGTTTCTCGTTTTCCTCAATTCCCAAAATACAAATCTTTCGCTTTGGCTGAAAATTTGCCAAAAGGTAGCTGAAACTTGGGGTTTATTTGTATGTCACAAGGAAGCTATGCACCAAGTTTCAGCCAAATCGGAGACCCAAAAGTTTTTTCTACCCCAAAATTGGGTGATTTGACATGGAATGACCCATATATAATATAAAATATATTATGTAATTATAGGTTAAGCCAAAAAACTTAGGTACTGTATGGAGAAGATTAATTAACATTCAGATTTTTTTTAAATGTGACGAAAGCAGTTGACGAATGGGGCAATTTCATTTCCTAATCTTGATATTTACAAATAATTTACTAAAAATTGTTTCAAATAAATAATATTAATTATATTATATGTGAGTAAAATACTATATTTTTTACGACTACTATACAATATAGAAAATTGCATTTTTGGTCTGTACTTGTAATTTGTTGAATATTGAATTTTGCTTTATCAAAAGATGTCGAGTAATGATTGAAAAATCTCCTGGTGTACGACAATTCTATCATATTAATAACTTAGATGGACGCGGCTGTAGGCACTTGTTGAAACATTATTAATATAATAAAAAGTAAACATACGACTCTTGGTTGTTTGTTTCAAAATTTTTATTTAACTTATACAATGTACATTTCGGCTTGTTAGGCCATCATCAGGTGACGAAATATGTAGAAAAAAATTATGTATTTCTAATTATATATACCTATATATACAAATACTTATATCTAAAAAATTATATATTTCTAACTATATATACAAATACTTATATCTAAAACATGCCTACGAAAAGACAGACCTAAAAATGGTTTTAGCAATGGGGATGTAAATACAGTAGAACCCCGATTATCCGTGCGCGCATTATCCGGGCGGCGGATTCTTCGTGCGGCATTTTTAAAATTTCATCCGTGCGCGGATTATCCGTGGCTGACCGTGGCTGCACCGTTCAGACGTTCGCCTAGGGGAATACCCGAATTCGGCTCGAGAAATTCTCGGTTTATGTGTTTACTTATTATTTTCGCCAACTGCCGACCGACTCGTTAGTTAAACGTAAACAGACATTCGTTTGACACATGTATTTGTCTGAATAAATTATTAAAAAAAAAAAAATGAGGTCTTTGGATTATCCGTGTTTTCGATTATCCGGCTAAGGCTCGGTCCCGGCTGGCCCGGATAATCGAGGTTCTACTGTAGATCCATTTGTTCATTTATTAAAATTTTATTATCAGCCAATGCTGTTTGAATTTCCACCGCCTCTAAGAAATTCATCTTAAGACCTTTGTCGCAAATATGCAGCACTTCCATATCCTCATTAAAATATTTGTGGCCTAAATCTACACAATGTTTTGCAACATTTGAGTCGGTTTTTCCCAGCCTAACCGGCCTATCATGTTCGTTAAAACGAGTCTGAAAATTCCGGCCCGTTTGACCGATGTAAATAGCCGAGCAATTACTACAATTAATTTTGTAAATACCAGATTGATAGAGAATATTTTTACTAATTATTTTATTATTCACTATTAAATTTTTTATTTTATTTTTGTTTTAAAATGCTGATACAATATTTTTTGACTTTAATTTGTTTGCAATTTTTAAACTTGTTCTACCCACATATGCTATTTTCTTATAAATTTTTTCTTCCTTTATTTCTATTTTACCATTGCATAATGAGTTTACATTTTTAGTTTTTAATATTCCGGTTAGTTGAAAACCAAACTGTGAAAAAATATATTTAATAAAAATTGCATTTGAAAACTATTTTGAATTCATAAAAGGAAATAATGAAAGAAATTGAAGTATTTCCTGTTGCTAAATTTGTTCGGATCCAATAAAAAATAATTCGAAACACTGCGAAACAATGAAATTGTGTAGAAATTTTTCTTGGACGTTTATTATGGTTTTTGTTTGTAAGCGAGCAAATATCATGAGCATCTAGCTGGCCCGGCCCGGCCCGGCCCGGCCGTGCTACACCAAGCTATTTATTCCACTATGCTCCAGCTATATACCAGCTACCATTTTAGTGCAACATCTGTTTTATGAGGAGTAATTTGTATCGCAAAACTGTTTTGTGAAACAGTTCCCAATAAAAATACAAACTCCACTCAACTGAGATATGTACATATTTGTGCTTTTGCTCTCTTTCGATATAGAATATTTAAACTTTTATTGCCACTTCTTCATAAATTCAATTCGATTTTATTTAATAAATTTGCTTGTTAAGAAATTGCTCCCAATCTACTTCATATTTGTTGTTAGCTTCCATTAAATTTTATATATCTTTAAACATTTTAAGGATTTTAAAATATTTTTACATGTTTATTAATTATGTATGTTACTTTATATTGTAAAAGCCGTTTCATCCGGCATTGTATTAAGCGGCATGATTCGAAAAAATATTGTGATACATAATAGAATATATAATTATATATATATATATATATATATATATATATATATATATATATACTGGGTGTCCCAGACCACCCGTCCCACTCTTTTATAATCCAGGGGCTGAACTTTTTTAAATGAAAAATTGTGAAATCTTAGTAACTTTAAGGTGCTCTATCGAATGGAGAGAAAATTGAGCCCTCCCTGCCCTTTTATGGAGGGCAGAGGGGGCAACTTTGAAATTTCAAATGGAAACCTATATTTTTTATGGCAGATTTAGATTCTACGCATTAAAATGTTAAGGGTTTATTTGAAAATAAAATTTCAGTGGACAGATGGCGCTATAGTCGCGAAAAACTTGTTTTTGTTTGTTGTTCATTATCTTTGACCGTTTAAAACCGTAAAACAGATTTAAATTTTTTCACGATTCGATAGAGCACGTCAAAGTTACTAAGATTTCATGACCTTTCGTTTAAAAAAGTTCAGCCCCTGGATTATAAAAGGGTGGGACGGGTGGTTTGGGACACCCAATATATATATATATATATATATATATATATATATATATATATATATATATATATATATATATATATATATATATTTGTATATATATATATATATATATATATATATATATATATATATATATATATATATATATATATATATATATATATTTGTATATATATATATATATATATATATATATATATATATATATATATATATATTACAAATTGTATCAGAATGATAACTGCAATGTGGCCGAATTTATTTCACAAATTTTATATTCCGAGACCTATCGTTTACTACAAATCATTCTCGAACTATTCAAAAATAATGTATAAAAATGGATTATCTTTGTATTATCTTTTTTCTTTCAAATTTTCAAATAATACAGTGTAATTAATGCGTATGCTCACGGTGTTTTTTTTTACTGATAGTTCACGTCTACATATATTTAATAGTTATCAGTTTAAGTGTACATCGTAATTTTTATATTTTGTTAAAATATAAATTATGTAAATAAATTTACCTTATACAAGTAGTTTTTCTATTATAACGTAATATGTAGACGATAACAAATTTTTTTAGACATTTATATACAAGTACATATACAAAAAAAACAAGATTAGAAGTATATGGGTAAACCCATATATAGACCACTTTGACATTTCTCGGAAAGTAGGCAACACTGTATTTTAATAATATTATAATTTATGTGGGCACTAGGAGAAACTTTTCTGAAAATTTAATCAAAATCGAATAAATAATGTAGCCACAATAAATTTTTTTAAAAATTTGTGATTTTTTCTCGATAAGTTGGCAACACTGTATTTTGTTAAAATTGCATAATTTATTTAGGCACTAGAAAAATCTTTTATGAAAATTTTATTAAAATCGGTTAAATAAAGTGATCAAAATAAATTTTTAAAAATTTTAGTAAATATTTTTTCGGAAAGTTGGCAACACTGTATTTTGTTAAAATTACATAAATTATATGATTACTAGGAGAATCTTTTGTGAAAATTTGAGTAAAATCGGTTAAATAACATGGCCATAATATATTTTTAAAAACTTAATTAATTTTTTTTTGGGAAGTTGGCAACACTGGATATTAATAAAATTATATATTTAATGGGAGCATAAGGGATATCTTTTCTGAAAATTTGATCAAATTCGGATAAGTAATGTAGCCAATATGATTTTTTAAAAACTTTAGTCATTTTTTTCTCGGAAAGTTGGCATTACTGGAAAAAACCAAAACCACATGACCATCTTGGGTACTAGACAAATTTATCCCGAAAATTTCATTAAAATCGGTTGAACCGTCTAGGAGGAGTTGCGGCCACAAAATTTTGACTTACGACCGAGCGAGCTGACGACGCACATCCATACACCCACATAAACTAAGTTCAGATTCGTCATCTAAAGGCTATATGAAGGATTTCTATACACAAATTTTTTTTTTTGAAAATGTTACAGACACCGTACCAAACGCTATACCACTTTTTCCTTGCAGTCAAAGTGGTAAAAATGACGGATGGCTTGAATAGACAATTACATAGGTACTTAGGAAATTTGTTTTATTTTACTATAAGTCTTCTAAAGTAAAAACTTTACATACTTATCTAGTATTTTACGTATATATTTGATATCATTAGATATTTAGAAAATTGTTATATCAAATATTAAATATTAAATTATTTTCCCTACGATTTCACAAGTTACTCAATCATTGATGGATGGGATTGTAAGCCGATTCAATGATTAAGTAACTTGTGAAATCGTAGGGAAAATAATTTAATATTTAATATTTGTTATTACAATTTCACAAATGCACTATTGAACTTTGTTCAAAATTTTAAATTGTAATATTTTGTGTAACTTTTATCTACATAATTACTGAATTTAGATACATATACTGCTCTACCAAAATACGTGTCCGTACGAAGGCCGGATTTGCAGTTGTAATATAATTTAGTTATTTTTCTTCTGTTTAATGCTGACACTTTTTTCTATTAAATTTTTCTGTACGGACGCGCACAATTATTTTGGTAGAGCTATACATATGTATGTAACTGTAATAAATTAAAATATGATCTTACTGTGGCGAAAAGTTAATAAAATAAAAAATAATGCTTGTGTTTTAAGGTACATTTTTTTATTTTATTAGATATATAACTATTAATAACATAGTAAACGAAAAATATATAAAATAAAAACTGTTTCAGAATTAGATTCTGTTTAATTATTGAATAAAAACGTCGTTTCGACCAAACTGAAGGCTCTGCTTCTTTATTTTTATAAAATAATTAAACAGAATCTAATCCTAAAATAGTTTTTATTTTAATACAATGAGTTCTGAAAAATATTTTACTAATGTTACGAAATATATATATAGACCAATTTGACATTTTTTCATAGATACTAAGAAATAGAAATAAAATTTTTATATTTTTTCAGCAAAAGTTGGCAACACTGTTATTACATTATTTTTGTGGGTCCTAAATGAATTTTTTGTAAAAAAATTTTAATCTTGGATAAACACAAAAAATTGTAGATACCCGGGTATGTTGTTGCCCCTATGAAGGTGTTTTTTTTTCATTCTGATGAATATTAAAAAAAATAATTATATTAATTGAAAAACAATTCAATGTAATCATTTTAATTTGATACTATTATTTGAATAATATTATTTAAAAAATAACAATAAAAAACTTTAACGAAATTTAATATAATATTGGATTTATTTTTCTTTAACAAGAATTTAAATAAAATAACTTACAGAAATTTGATGAAAAAATTAATATAATATCTCAACTACATATCTATATTGCAATATAAAATTGAAATATGTACGTTAATTAACATATATATAATATAAAATTAATAATTTGCAAAATAATTTTTATAGTAAATCAATTAGAAAATTTGGCAGTGACTTGAACGCTCTGCCCAGAAACTACCTCGTCTCTCACTTACAGCCCCTTGGAAACTTTGTGCATGCTACAGTTTAGCTTCAAAAAATAACATTTAAATAATATATTTATTTTTAGCTCGAGACGCAAATATTTTAATTTGTGCTAGTGGCATTCATTTATAAAGTGACAAAGAGCTGAACAAAAGTTTAAAGGGCAATTTATCAATACCATTCGATCAAATTCTATAAGAAACTTCAACTTGGACGTCTTAACTAAAAATACTCAGCTTACAAGCTACAAGCTGACCAATGTTTGATATATCTCGTAAACCGGAGAAAATAGCGATATAAAATCAGTATCATTTATTTGCTATTAAAAATGGTATTTAAAATTTCTAACTTTAAACACGGAAAAGGGCACTAATCAATTAAAACTTATTATAGCGCTCCTTCGCCAAAATATTATATATATATATATATATATATATAATTTATTATTTGTTTTTTTGAAAATAATCACTGCAATACTGTTTGGTGCTTGCCCAAAAACAAAAAATGCATTAGCCGGAAGTACTAATATCATTTCCGATATAGGTCAAATTAAGCAACAAAAAAAAAAAAAATTTCGGGTAAACTTACTTTATTTGTGAAAATTTTGAAAAAAGGTTTAAAATGGCCCCTATACAAATTTTTAGTTAAAAATACAAAACAATTTTTTCAAATGTTTTGTAATCGTAATATTTATTTATTCAGAAAATGCGTGTTTTAAATAATTTAATAATTATTAGACAATAATATCACTCGCCTAATTATCACTGTTAATTTTTTATTGAAAACTTTATTAATTTTTCATAAATACGTGTTGCCATATACGTGAAGCAAAGTTGTAATATCTTCTCAAATTCATCATAATCAACATGAAATTTATGTCAGACAAGAAGAGAACGTTCATTTAAATAGAAATAATGTACCTATATTTATTGATATTTTTTGAGTACAAGTGCTACAAATTTGAAACATTTAGTGTACTTACATGTATTTAAGGGGTCTAAAATGTTATTTTAAAACATTTTTTCAAATAACTTTTCCCAAAATTTTTACAAATAAATTTTTACCTAAACATTTTTTATTATACTTGAAAATTTCATGTCGGCCAAAAAATGGAATTAAATCATAAACATTTTTGTACAATTAGTTTTTACAACTTTTCACGTGAATTAATTCAACAGCAGTGCATCGATGAACTTAATTCTTTTTTTGGTGATGAAGCATCATCAAGGGACCAGTGTTTATCGATGGTTTACCGAATTCAATCGTTGTCGTAGTTTGCTCAACGACGAATTTTGTGAAGGTTAGAAGGTTGTCTAAAATCGGTTGTTGTTCCGAAAAATGTTGATGCTCTGCATGAACTGATACTACAAGATCGTCATGTAAGTTATCGTGAGATTGAGGCATCCTTGAGTATTAGTGGGACTAGCATACATTCAATAATGCATGAACATTTGCTCGTCAAAATTATTTGCTTTTTCGGAAAAACTGGACATGTCGCAACCGTAGAATTAGTGCAACGTAGAACGGTCAAATCTGAATGGTACACAACCATTTGTTTGCCAGAAGTCTTCGGAGAAATAATGAAAACCAATTGCCGAAGACAGATCATTCTCCACCACGACAATGCGTGCTCTCACACATCGGCTCGAACAAGTGACTTTTTGAACAGTCAAAACGTCGATTTGATCCGCGTATAGTTCTGATTTGGCACCCAATAACTCCTTTTTATTCTCGCACATCAAAAATAAAATGCGAGGTCAACTTTTTTCGACACCTGAAGGAGCGGAGCGGTTGATACGTTCAAAATGCATGTTCTGGAGGTACCACAATCGAAGTGGAAAAAGTTCTTCGAAAATTTGTTGAAACGCATGCATTCTAAATGGAGAATATTTTGAAAAACAATAAAGCCATTTTCGATAATATTTTTTTATTACATATACATATATAAAATATTTATTATAAATTATTTTCCAAGCTTTATATATATATATATATATATATATATATATATATATATTATATATATATATATATATATACATATATATATATATATATATATATATATATATGTATATATTATATATATATATATACCGGGTGACCCATTTTAATTAATCCACTGGAATATCTCGACAAATATGTGTCGTACAAAAAATTTTCCAAATAAAAGTTTAATGGTTTTGAGGGGGCCATCTGATCCTGTCAAATTTTCAACACCTCCACCCCCCAGGGGGTGGGGGAGGGGGTCAACTTTGATATCTTAAATAGGAACCTCTATTTTTTATTACAGATTCGGATTTTACATGAAAAGTATGAAGATTTTATTCACACAATTTTTTTTGAATTCGTGACAGATGGCGCTTGTATTCGCAAAAATAAAATTAATCAAGCTAAAAAAAACCGGATCCACGGGGTACCGTGAGTCTTTGTATGGCAAAGCAAAACAAAACTTTTGTTTTGATTTCCGCCACACCGTTTTTTTTTCCAGATTGATTAATTTTATTTTTGCGACTACAGCGCCATCTATCACGAATTCAAAAAAATTTTGTGAATAAAATTTTCATCCTTTTTTTGTAAAATCCGAATCTGTAATAAAAAATAGGGGTTCCCATTTAGGGTGACCAAGTTTCAGGGTTTCACCCGGAGTCTCAGGGTTTCAACATCTGTTCTCAGGGCTCAGGGTTTTGTTATAAAATCTCCGGGTTAGGTTAATTTTATTTAAAATTAATGTAAATGGTTTATAGCAATAAAAATAACATTGTTTCGTTTTATATAATCATCGCAAATCTCGCGCGCAGTGAATTCGTATATCTATCGACAGCAGTTGTCGACTGCTTGACTATTCTGTGTCGCCAACTGCGCAACTGCTTTATAATTTTTATAATAAAAAAAACTATATATCTGGTCAAGATATCAAAGTTGACATCCAGCCCCCCCCACCTCTGGGGGTGGCGGTGAAGAAAATTTGACAGGATCAGATTGCCCCCTTAAAACCATTAAACTTTTATTTAAAACATTTTTTGTACGACAGATATTTGTCGAGATATTCCAATGGATTAATTGAAATGGGTCACATTTTATTTTTGCGACTACAGCGCCATCTATCACGAATTCAAAAAAATTGTTCGAATAAAATCTTTACAATTTTTTTATGTAGAATCCGAATTTTTAGTAAAAAAATATGAGTTCCCATTTAAGATATCAAAGTTGACCCCTTCCCCAACCCCCTGGGAGGTGGTGGTGAAGAAAATTTGACAGAATGAAGTGTCCCCCTCAAAACCATTAAACTTTTATTCTAAACATTTTTTTTGTACGACACATATTTGTCGAGATATTCCAGTGGATTAATTAAAATTGGTCACCCGCGTTATATATAGGTATATATTTGGATGAATTAATTGCCATTTCAATATTCAGAATATTATAAAAAGAGTAAAGAAGGCCCAAAAATATCAACATTGTAAATATTCGTATCAATAGGTGTACATTTTCTATCTATTTTTATTATTTTCATCAACAGTTTCTCGTAGCATCTGTGTTTATTGTAGCATTTCGATTTTATTGATAAAACTATTGTAGCATTCATTCGTAATAACGCATCTTACTGTAGATATTTCCTAATTTTAAAAATAAGATGAATAATTTTTTAAAAATAGCTCTTTTGAAATACATTAGAATGAAAATGGTGAATTATTTTGCACATTTTCCTGTTACAATTAATAAATAGTCTTTATGAAATTCTCATAAATATATTAACCTAAATATACAGACAAAATAAACTTATGATTCTCCGAATAAGAGATTCTGATCTATCACATTAGAAAAATTGTTTTCGAATCGGGGAATTTTGAGAAGTTCAGTTATCTGACAATGCGACGAGACATATGGCATGAGGACAGTAAATGCTCACCGTCATCGTCATCGTCAGTCAGTCAGTCAGTCAGTCAGTCAGTCAGTCAATTCTCCGAACATGAATGCAGTCAGTGTGCGTTGCGCATTGCTATTGCTCTATTCTTGTTTGGTGGTGGTGTCGTCTTTGTTCGTTCCACTTGCATCGTGTGCGTGCGAGCGTACAGGTCTATAGGAGGCTAGCACAGCGTGTTTGGAGTAGATCACTTTCGACCAGCTCCACGGTTACTGTTGCTGCTGCTGCTGTGTAGCTACGCTAGACTGTTCGTCGGCCCCAACCGAAACACCGAATACACGTGCATCACGTATCGTGCTCGTTGCCGTGTTGCCTGTCCTGTATAGCTTGCAGAGGCGTCACCGTAACGTCAACGTCGTTTGTGTACATTTTCAAACAGTGAAATTATTTCGAGATTTTTTCGACTTCAGTTTGTTTTGGTTTAAAAACGTTGCATGACTTCCATCCAGCTAACACTTTTCTGAGGTATTTATTTATTTATTTATTTATTTTGTATTTATTGTATTTGTATTGTATCAAATCTTATTTTTAACTTTAAAAATGTCATTAAATATTAATGTTTGTGAGTTAGTGAGTAACAATATAAAGAGGATTTAATAAGAAAATACATAATTATTATCGTAAATCTTTAATTTTACTTACGACTAGTAAGTAAATTTACTTGTCTACTTGAAAAATAAAAATTGTTTCAACAGTTTACTAACAGATTATTTTTAATAATAACTATTTTATTAAATATTGTAACAAAAAAAAAATAATCTAAAAAGTAAATAGATTTACTTCTAAAGAAAATTTAACCATCGTTTATAATACCGCCCCGTTAACTAATATATATTTCAACAACATTGCTGTCATTTTATATTAGTCAAATAACATTTATATAAGTTCATATTCTATATAAACGTTATATAAATTTATAGGAGTAATAATTTTTTATTGAAATCATTTATTTAAGAGAGAAATATGAATTTCAAATTTCAACAATTTAGCTATGAAATAAATTGAAATTGGTTTTGAATAGTTATGCATAAATCTTATATTTAAGCTCAAAATTAAAATGGAAATGTAGAGTAATAGTTTATATTTTGGAAAAATCAGCAACAAGACTAAAAAAATGTTATTCTGATTGAACCATATTTTTTTTTTTTGTCATAACTATGACTTGGTGATATGTTCGATATAGGTACATGATTAAAGTTAGATAAAATTCTAACCAAAAATTTTTATAATTTGTTATTATGCTAATTTTATTTGAATTTTTAGTGATATATTTTGTTTTAATTTTTTAATGATTTTATGCTAAATAAAACTTTGAAGGAAAATTTGTTTGGCTTTTTTTTAACATTAAGATTTAAAAAAAAATATAGCTCTTTCATATTTTTTAGATAACTATAATTTGTTCAATTTTAGTTTTTTGCTTAAATATATATATATATATATATATATATATATATATATATATATGTATATATATATATATATATATATATATATATATATATGTATATATATATATAGTGAAAAAATTAACTTGAATTTTTGTATTATATATTATACAGAACAAAATTATTTAAAACAAACCTATAAAATCTGTCATTATGGATTTCTTTTGTTTTTATTTTATTACTAACAATAAGTGAAAAATTCCATGCAAAACGTTCTATATAATGAACGCTGTATAGTTAGGGGTCTTTTTTTTTTGTTGTGTAGCAGTATTGAAAAGAACTCTATTATATTTGACGAGAATTACTATACCTAAAATATTATGTATACACTATAATTTTTAAAATAATTTTCGCATAACTCAAAATTCTACTGAATGAGTTTATTTGAGTTTATGTTTTCTGGAGATACTCCACAAAAGTATTCAGTTTATCCATTATTAGTTAATAATATATTTTATAATATACTTTCAAATGTAACTATAAATTTAATCAAAAATTTTCAGGCATTGTTAGATAAAAACAAAGCCATAATTTTTTTTTTTTTGATAAAACATATAACAAACCTACCTACATATTTTAAAATAATGCCATATAAAAATACTAATTCAATAATCCTACTAAGGAATGAATGAATGAGTGAACAAAGGGGTATACATATTTTTATACAATTTAATTTGATTGAATGAAAAGAGTCAAGAACGTAGGAGTGTTCTGTTTTTCAGCTATAAATAACTTATGGTATTTTTCTGCTAATATAGTTCGTTGAAAAGAATTATTTATAGCTATTTACCCATCTAGACAATTTTATTTGATTTGTTTTATTTTATTTATTTTTTGTTTCTGTTTTAATTAAGAGTTTCTATATTTACGAACTAACTATTGTATCTACTATTAACTATTATAAGAAATTTTGTTTATACTATTTTACTTTCTAATAAGTAATAAAAATAAATTGATTACATGTTTATACGAGTATATTTGAGTTATATAAAAATTATCTAATTTTATAGTGCGTTATTTAAATTATTTGATTTCATATTTGTTAGTAGTATTATTTTTTGTGGAAGTGAAAATACCCAATTATAAATTGATTTGACAGTAAATTTCATGTATATATATATATATATATATATATATATATATATATATATATATATATTAATGCTCAAATCAAATATACTAAAATGAAACGACTTTAGATTGACAAAAATGATACAACAATGATACAACAATGATACAACGTCGACTATTAATAAATATTAATAAAGAACTACAAATTTGAGGTTGTTCCATTTTAATGAATATTATTATACATCGCACACAATTTTCTTACAAAGAATTTGAACAGAATAATATAATATATAAGTAATAATAAATGTGCATTGCAAAAAATTAGAAGATATAATTTACTATTTTTCTTATTAATTAAACTAATTACTCTTTTCATTGACTAAATTGCTATTGTTTTTATTTTCTCACAAAAAATCATAGGTCACTAAATAAGTATAAAAAAATTGTCTTTAATTTTTTTATATTAATTGGTAGGTTAGTAACATCAAAGCACATGTTTATTAATTACATGTATGCTATTGTAGCACCCTGATAGAGATATAATAAATATCTAAAGCTTGAATTAGTATTTCAATTGAGTTTCATTTACCACAAGTCCTAACAGACTGCTTTTAATTCACAAAAAAATTTCTCTTTATCTATATATATATATATATATAGAGAAATAATAATTGCTGTCCGCAGGGTATATTAATTTAATAGATTGAATAATTGTACATCGAAATTAATTAGAAAATTAAATTAAAAATTGTCAACTGCCTCGTCTGGGACTCGAACCCAGGACATATAGGTCGCTAGCCTAATGCTCTCCCAACTGAGCTAACGAGTCAAGACGAGAAGCCAACAATCTTTAATCAATGACCTAATTGTCCTGGGTTCGAGTCCCAGACGAGGCAGTTGACAATTTTTAATTTAATTTTCTAATTAATTTCGATGTACAATTATTCAATCTATTAAAATATATATATATATATATATATATATATATATATATATATATATATATATATATATATATTAAATTTTACATATTACATTGTCTATAGTCATTTATAATTATGCATCTTTTAATTATTTTAAGAAATGAAATTCATAAAAAACATATTGCATATTCATAACAAATGCATATAAAAATGTTTTGTCTGAGCAAATAATATGAATTTATAAACTCTCAAATTATGTCGTATCATCAGACGAATAGTGATCTTTTTTAATATTTATTATTTTTTAATATTTTTTATCGTATTTCTACACAAATTAAATAAGAATAATAGACACTTTCTGCTATTTTCCGATAAAAATGCTATTTAAGAATTGCGTCACTATTGAAAAACTCGTAAATATATGAAGTTGCAAGTTATAATATAATATATAATTATGTAACTATCATAAAAATAATAATACTATCAATATGTACAAATCATGAAATTTATATCGAAGATAATCAATTGTTAACTTATAAACTGAGACTAGCCACGAGAACAAAGCAAAGTAAGAATTTACATATAAAGTTTTAAACTTTTTCGCACTTCGAATAGTTAAATTTATTATAAGTCTAATCTTATTACACCAATCAATTAAAAATGCTTCCGAGATGGATTTGTCGATAAAAATTGATTTATTAATCATCTTTATTATTATTATCCTAGAATAATGGTTTCTACACTCAATTATAGTACTCATTATTCTGCATTTTTCCATATTATGCTTATTTTTCTACACCTCACAGTTTTTAAGAAAACAAAATAAAAACAAAAAAATCAAAAAAAAAAATTCTAGCGCCCAAACGGCACATGCTAGCAAATTAAAACTAAAACCAAATTATAGAACTTTTTATTGTCTATCAAAAAGTATTCTAAACATTTCTCGAAAAAAAAGTATATCGCAAATTATCGAAATTGCATGTTAAACGCCCATACGAACTTAACGAAGGAATACCCGGTGTATATATATATATATGTAAATATACAGTAAACTAGAAAATATGTATATCTAATTACATTATATCAATACATCAATCGTAAATTTTTACTCTAGTAGTGATTATTAAATTTTTTGTAAGGAAGCAACTAAAATATTAGATAAATCATGTAAATTATCTTTTTTCTAATAAGAATTACTACGATATTAAATTGAAAGATTGTAAAAGCGATATTTATGTAAATGTACAATATAACATAGCAAACAACATATTCATGAACGTAATGAGGACTAACTGATAAAGACTGCAAGGAAAAGGGAATGAAATAAAATTTGTGGTAAAGGGTTACAATAGAAGCTTATCAAGTAATATTCGGATTCGGTTGTCGGGTCCGAAATGCGAAAATTCCGGATAGCGGATAGAAACTCAAAGATAGAACACTTAATCAGGGAGTATTTGCCATTAGGAAAGGGTTGAAGCCGTTATATTAAGTGAAAATGATAAATGTAGAACATTGATGTTTATTTTAAACCCGTTGGTTATGTGTCAACTTAAACTTTCCGATTCGAACTTTGTCCCTAAGTCTAAAACTTGTACGGAGTCAATTGGCTTTTTTTCTACCCTGTTTGTTGTAATACACACAAATTTTATAATCCTTTCCCTTCAACATGTGTTGAACATTTTATACACCCTACACGTTTTGTTTTTCATATTCTTTGTTTTTATTTTTAGATTTTTTGTAGTGAACTATCTACCATTTTATCAAATAAAATAACAAATAAAAATCAAATAAAAACTGATTTTATATTTACGGTGTTTTTAATGTTCTACAATGAATAATATAATATAGTATTATCCCGACTTACACTCTCTTAACTTACGCGAATTCCCAGGTACCTACACTATTTACTAATTGATTGTTTGTTTTTTTTTATAACAAATTTATTTTTTACAATAACGCACTCTTTATACATATAGTTTAAAATAAAGTAGTTTTAATTACCACAATAAACTAGCATATTTTATTTGTAGTTTTGCAGAAACTTGACTTACGCCACTGCAATTCAGAAACCACTATATATATATATATATATATATATATATATATATATATATATAAAAAAAAGATGGCCCAAAAGTCGCAAGACCATTTAAAATTTTTTGAATAACTTTCTACTTTCAAAATGGTGGTTATTTAAAAGATATAATTTTTGAAACTAAATAAAATTTCTTTTCAAGTGTAACTCGCTTTTTTTCCTGTCTGTTTGTATGTCTGTTTGGTACAAATTTTGCAATCGATTTTAAACTAACTTCCCGATGAGCTAGAGACTTGAAACTTTAAACATGACTCAGAACTCAAATGACAATGCAATATTAACTAATTAATTAATTAACTGATGCCCCAATGGCGTAACTATAGGATACTTGCACTTGTTTATATTTTTATTTTATCTTAATTTATTAAAAATTCATATTTTTTTTACATCTGACAAGTAGGTACCTATATAGTTCAAAAAATTAAATTTTTTATTATATTTTCTATGTTTATGTGACTAACTATTATTAATAAATGCACTCGTTTATTTCTCTAGCGAATGATATGAATAATACTCGGTTGTGTTGTTGCATTGGTAACTTAATCAATGAGTTAATTAGGTAACTAGATTAATAACCTCCTCACTGATTAGTCATTTGGCAAATTAACGAATTGGTTAACTTCAAAGCACTTATGCTTTGTGCAAATTAAAAATATTATTTTTACTTCAGTAACACTCCTTAAAATTAATATACGTATGTTCATCTGTTTACGTTCACTTACCTACGTATTAACAGCCAGTACAAACTCAATAGGCTAAGTTGTTATTTTGTGAAAATAACATTTTGTGTATATACTCGTATTTAGTTACAACTACAATGACATTAAATTAATTTATATAATTTAAATATTAAAATTAAAATTAAAATTATGCAATAAAAATAAATTTCACGTGAGGTTTATAAATAATCAATTAGTCAATATTATTTAAATAAACATTAGTTCAGTATTTCAAACAATTAAAATTTATCTCTAAAACAATATAAATATCTCTTGATCTTAAGTTTTTAATGTAACAATATTAACACTTACTAAAAATAATAAATAGATAGAAACATTAACAAATGATAAAATAAAATAATAAATATATAAACATAATATAATAAAACATTGAAGAAGCATTTATGTTTTATCACTAATTATATAATGAATTATATACATATAAGTAAAATTTAAATAAAATTTTGAAATGTCATATTTTAGTAAGACACAGCAAACGTCACGATTTTTAGTTTACAAACTGTTTTTAATTAAATTATGAATAGATTTTTCAAATTTTGAACATTTTTCTATTTACATGTACTATTTACAATTTATTTAAAAAATGATATATACGTACAATAATACCTATAATCTTATATTTTTATTTATATATATATATATATATATATATATATATATATATATATATATATACAGTGTGTCCCCGGATTGAGTTCACTATACGTGTAATCGGCAAAAAATTTAAGAATTTCATTTTCATGTTTTGGGATTCCGCTCTGCTTTGTCTGAAAACAATTTTAAGCGTATTTTTAGTTTTTTTCAAAATCAAAGCGGCCATGAAAAATGTAAAAAACTATTTTATATTCAGGTAAAGTGCCTTTTTGATCAATAATACGGCATACACACTTGTAGTTATGCCACAGAGTAAAAGTTTTATGAATAGAGGCATAATAATGGCATAAGGGATGTATTTCATACATTTTAAATTTAATGGATAGTTAAAATAATAGTTAAATCATTATTCCCGTATACATAAAACTTTTTGTTTAATATAACAAATCGTTAAAACAATTGTTATGGAACTTTGTAAAATGGTTACATAAGCTTTGTTCTAACCAGCGCCAACGGCAACGGTTTGGGATTAGTTTATGTACCGATCAGTGTATATAAAGTAAATGTAAAGGATATATTTCTGTTTTTGTTTTACAAAACATACACTTGAACTTCAAATTGTAGAAATAATTTGCACTCTAAAATAACAATAATAATTATTTACGTAGGAAGATATGATATAACAATAATTATGTAAAAATTTCAAAAACACCGTAAAATGCGAGTATTATTGGTTTTTTTTTTTTATTATTTAAAAGATTAAATTTTGTTTTGAAAGCAATAGCTTTATTTATTTATGAAGATCAATATTTGTTTACATTTAACAGTTTATCTTTTTTTTGTGTTACTAAATGGAAAAGCAAGGTTAAAATAACAATAATTAATATATACCTACTTCTAGAATACTAATACTGATATAATACAGCTAGAAATTAATTTAAAAACATTTAAATTTTTTAAATATGTATTTGATATGGTATGTACATGTTTTCATTTATGTTAAATAAAAGTTGTATATTTTTAATATGAATAATTTAATAAGTATTTATATAAAATACATTTAAAAAAATGATATCGGATAAAATTTCAAAAGGAAAAGATAATGTTAAAAATGAATTATAACATTTTAAAATTATTTTTAGTATTTTTATTTTAATTTTATTATTGCATTTTTAAATTTAACATATTGATACAATTTGTTATTTATATTTATATTGCATTACAAAATAAGTTATGGTTAGTGTGAATGGATAAAATAGCACATGTTTATGAATTTACCTTGTTCTCTCCAAAATGGTTTTTTATTACTGTTTTTAAAAAATCACTTCAGATCGCGCCCTGATGAAGTATACAAAATAATACTACGAAAGCTCGGATTGAATCGTATATGAGATTTCTTTTTTAACACTGTTTCCAACTTTTGACTACCATACCCATTATCAATTTTCTATATAGGTATAATTATATATAATTCAATTTGTATTAAATCTTTTTGTTATTACAAAAATTGGGCTTATTGCTCATTTTTTTTTTTGGTACAGTCAATTATAGTAAGTAAAATAATTATTTATGAATGGTCATACCATACATAAGAAAAGTTTTGAATATACCAATTATTTACTTTATGTAATTGAAAATTAATTTTAAAATCAATTTGGTTTTTTAATGATTTTTATCAAAAGTGAAGTTTTTTTATAATACAAGTTGCGGCAGAAATAACTCCCAAATTTCGAAAAATCTAAAACTTCCAAGAACGGCTCCAAATGTGTATCAGCCGTTAAGGCCACCATTTGGACAATATTACCAGATATAATTTTTAAAACTTAAAGTAAAAAAAAAGAAAACTTTTTTATATTTACATTTGGAAAATGAAAAGTTTTTGGTGATACCTTGTAGGTACTATTTTTTTTTCTATCCCCCTTTAAAATGTGGAAGTTATTTCTGCCGCATTCTGTACATAATTTTTTCATATACATAATTAAATACAATTAATACAAATATTTTGTGTAGCAGACCGTGCCGGTTTGAGTTCGAATTCCGCTTAGTGCATGGATATTGGTGATATTTTTGTATCGAAAATTTAATGAAGAGTGGGTTGGTTAAAAGTCTTAGCAACAACTATGACCAATATATGTGTTGAAAAAAATTTATATGCGTAATACAAATTCAAATAAATAATTTAAATCAATTCTAAAAAATTATGTATGTAAACAAAATTTGAAATTTAAATAGTTCAAATTTCTAAATATAGTATAAATTTGCGAAAAAAAATTCTTACAAACATGAAATAACGAAAAATACTGAATACACTATTATAAAAAAAAAAGTAAACAGTGTTTAAGTACCTACTAAATACGTAGTAATAGTGAATGTAATTTATAGGAACTATTAAATAGGAAGCATTGTGTTATTAGTAGGTATATAACAATAAATGAGACAGAATTGAACATTATTATTAAATTGGAAACACTATATTATGTGTCCTGAAGATCTGAATCTGATTCGACATGAATTACATTAATTTTAGGTTAATAGGTTATACAATTTAGTTTACAAAATCTTGGTACATGTTAATGATTCAACGATCATTATTTTTATATTATGAATTAAAAAAACTGAACACCCTGAATATCAGCTACATGTAGATGAAATATAATTTGTTATGTGCAATAAAAATTACATTCTAATGACAGTTCAGTCACTAACCTTGTTTTAATTTTTTTCAGTTTAATTTTTTATTTACTAATAAATAAATATACACATTAGACAATATTCTTTCTTGTCTTATAATGTTAACACTTCTTGAGTAAATGAGTGCCCTTGACATACTCAAAACTGAGTAAATTTCATAATCCTCGTACGCTCTTAAGTAGAATTTCATAAAAAATAAATATACTATATTCTGTATATAGTATTTATTATTATAGAAAAATACCATCGTTATTTATTTTGGCTATTATATCAATTTCAGAACTTTAAAAAATTGTCATAAATAGTTTATTTTATGGTTTTGTAAAGAAAATGACAGCTATTAAAACTTTCAATATTATATTACGAAAATTAATGCAAATATTTTAATTTTGAATAACATATTCCTTTATGCACGATTAACAACTTTATAATATTAAGATTTTAATAATATTATATGAAATTATAGAGACAATTTTTTTTTTTTTGCATAATACATTATTGTTGTTTGTTTAGCATTGATACATGACCCCCATATAAATATTTGTTTTGAAATATGTTATATTAACACAATAAGTAATTAAAATATCAGAAATTTTATTTATAGTACGTTTATCTTCAAACAAAATATAATTAACTAACTTTTGTAAGTTTCATATTTCAGTTTTTTACGTTTCTCGTTTAAAATGTGCGATTTTTGGTAATTATTACTTAAGTAAAATTAGTATTTTACCTAAAATATAAATTTTTTAAATTACAAATATTCTAAAGAAAAGTTATATTATCAAGTGAGTTAAAGTAAATGTTATTTTTCAATATTAATTTTTTTAAATTGTATTACTTATATTCAATTGCAAATTAATGTTTTATTATATGTAAATATCAAGAAGACCGAGCTTCGCTCGTTCAAAAGTTAAGAATTGCTCATTTTATCAAAATCGTTATAGCCATTTTCAAGATAAAATTTACACACAAATATATAATTATTGCTCATTTAATAATATATGATACTACATATTTACAAAAAATATTTTTCAATGTAACAATGAGCAGCAATGTATGAGCAGGAAGATTTTTTAAATAGATTCTAAAATATACATGTATATATAAATTAAATTAAGTAAAATAACTTAGGGTATTATTATGTGCCAAGTTAGTTTAACTTGATATATGCTATTATCCAATGTATTTCTACTTTTCTTGAATAATACGTTTCTGATATAAATTATACTGTATATAACTACTCATTACCGAAACAAACACAAATTTTTAAAACTTTAACACTATGCAGTCATAGAAAAGGTAACCCGTCAGTTAGTCTTGTTGCTAGGATACTGTGCTGTTGCATAGGTCAAATATTATTATTTTGAAATGTTATTTATATCAAACCGAAAAAAGCAATTTAGTATCGTATTGTCGTAGAAAAAGTATAGTATTTTACTCGTATGTTACGGCTGTAATTTAATCAGATGTTTTACGGCATTCGCCTACGACTTGTGTTGCTTTTTTTAAATAATTAACGGGTAATATGATACAATTTAGAAAAGATATATATATATATATATATAATAAAAAATATTTTTTTTAAATATAAAGATAGCGATGAAGTGTATATTTTAATATTCTACAGTATGGCTACAACCATTTTATTTCATGCCAGAAACCGCATATTGCAAACTGTTTTTATCTTCATTGGTTTATGTGTTTGAAAATATATCCCCGAATAATTTTAACTAAATATTACTATCTATTATATATATATATATATATATATATATATATATATATATATATATATATATATATATATATATTATTCGATATTTATAATATATGGTAAAATATGACAGTTTAAGTTAGTTAAAATAATATGTTTAGACATTGATAAATTTTATTAGAATATTATATATATATATATATATATATATATATATATATATATATATATAGTATAATAAAGTTTACGGCTGGAATATTTATTTTTTAAAACTTTTTTTGGTTGTGTGGGTGAAGCAGCCAAAACAGTAAGATGTTTAAGGATAAATCAAACACTCATTTTTAAAATTTGACGAGCTTCCGACCAACGTTCGAGTCTTTATCAAGTCGCTAAAAAGACAATGAAGAAAGCATTTATTAGAAAAATGTCAAATAAATATACATAATACAATTCTTATAATTATAATAAACAAGAATTCATTACAAAAATAACACATTATGTAAAAATTAATTTTAATCAAATGTACTTACTTAATATTATGAGTATTTTTGTCAAAACATATAAAAACATATATTAATACATGTATTTTACATTTATTTTTATATGTTTTGACAAAAATACTCATAATATTAAGTAAGTACATTTGATTAAAATTAATTTTTACATAATGTGTTATTTTTGTAATGAATTCTTGTTTATTATAATTATAAGAATTGTATTATGTATATTTATTTGACATTTTTCTAATAAATGCTTTCTTCATTGTCTTTTTAGCGACTTGATAAAGACTCGAACGTTGGTCGAAAGCTCGTCAAATTTTAAAAATGAGTGTTTGATTTATCCTTAAACATCTTACTGTTTTGGCTGCTTCACCCACACAACCAAAAAAAGTTTTAAAATATATATATATATATATATATATATATATATATATATATATATATATATATATATATATATATATATATTGTCTAGACATTAAGATAAAAAGTCAGAATTTTATACAAGTGTTCTTTTTGTTGAAAATTGAAATATTAGTATTTTAGTGATATAAGTAACACCTATACTCTAATGGTGGTTTATCGAATTACGAGTCAATGTATTTTTTGTAAAAGTAAACTTTTGGTCTATTTTTCAAACAAATAGTATGGAAATGAAAAATTCACTTTTTCATATTTCACGTTATAAATAATAATATTATATTTTTTTATTATTATGTTTTATATTTCTGAAGAAAAATAACCTTTTTTTTTACAAAAAATATATCAACTTATTTTTCGATGATCCATTGACATTTAGTGATTACATAATATACATTTATAGAAGTTGAAATAAAAATATTATTTCTGGTATTAAAAAACGTTGTACCACTGAACTGAATGGTTTGGAATTCACATCATCTTGTTTGTCCTTGTTTGGCTGTGGGCTAACGACCCGCAGCATTGACAACGCAAGTTAAAAATTGCTAATAAAATAACTCGAGCATACACCTTTATATCCCGTAAGTAAATACGTTTATTCCTGTAGTACCTGTACTATAAACTTGTAGTAAATTTATTAAATAAATAAATTACTGGTGCAAATATCATGATAATAAATTTTACTTTAGAAATTAAGTTCATAACCTAAAACTTTGATTTCAATATTATATCCATCATGTCATCTACTTCTAACAAATTCTCTTTGTCAGATCCTGAATAGATTTTATTTTTGTCACGATTTTTATCCATTTTCAAGTGCTTTTTAACAATATAGAAATGTTATTGAATATATTGCAAGTTATTTTAACAAATGTCAAAATTCTCAGTCGATAAATCTATTAATTTTAAATGTGTCTTTGTGAAACAACAAAGTAATTTTACTTGTTTATTAAATTTACTTTTGTAAAGTAGCTAATAATTTACTTTAGTGTTTATGAAACCGGGCCTTTATTAATTCTAATCAAAGCTAATCTTAAATAATATGATATAAAAAATTATAAACTTTTTTATTGTTTCAAAGTCTTCTTAAGAAATATTATTTTTATTGAATTCCATTTCGGTAAATAGAAATTTTGATCTAAATTCTAATTATTTTTATGAATTACATAAAAAAATGAAACAGTTAACGGCCGGTTTCGTAATAAACATTTCAACCAAAGTTGACTTTAAGCAGACAAAAAAGCATTGTTGTATTACAATAAAAATAATTTTTCCATTAGGTGTTTGAAAAATTGCCAAAAATTAATAGTTTATTTGAAAGCAATCGTACTTACGCTTGAATTTAAAATCGATGCTTTTTTGCAGGCTTAAGGTCGACATTAGTTAAAGGTGTTTATTGTGAAATCGGCCGTAAGAAAAATATGTGTAGCAATATAATTTTCGAATAGGTTAAGCAAAAAGTCAACTTGAACTTGTAATAATTTTGCTGTCGAAATATGTGATCAGTTCGGTGAAAAAATTTCGTAATATTTGTAGATTAATACTAATAACATTAATTAAATACTACATGATTTTGCAAACACATTTAGTATAGTAAATAATAATAATAATAATAATGCTGGAAACTCAAGGCCAAATTGAATATGTACATATGTAATGCGAGCTGCAGTAAAATGCATTAGAAAAGAAAATTGTATGGCACGCATTATGATGTAATATTGTAACTCGAATCACTTTAGAATCATTACTATTTTATTTGGCTTGATCGAACTTTCCCTAGACCATAAAATACAGAAGGAAGTGATTTATTTTTCAATGTTATGTAAGTCAAAATAGTTTTCGTCTGTTGTTTTATTTAAATCACGTCTTCGATACATACCTAAACATAGGTATTACCGTCTTTTTTAAATGCAAATTAAGATTTTTAACTCTTACTCATTCGGAATGCTCACCGAATTTTTGCATTATAATTTTTCAATTTGAATTCAATTATTTTACTATGTTTGAAAATAAAAATAAATCTTTTAGAATGAAATTTCGTGTTGTAACCGAACAATCATTCATTGTTTATAAATCGATATTTGTTTTTGAAAGAGTTTGTGATAATACTGATTTTGAAATCACTGGCCGCAGTTTCAATTTTATTTTTTACGCCTAAACAATATTTTCAATTAAAAATTTTGTTTGGTTAAATATAGCTTCTTTTGAATATCATTATATTACATAATAACTGATACAATTTTGATAAATTATTTAGCAACAACAATGTGATATAACAAATTGTATAATAAATTATATTTATATTTATTTTTATGTACAGTCTGTAATAGTCTGTTCGTCATGAAAATTATCTAATATTATGAACAAAGTATATTTTATATACATTTAAAATACTTAAAAATATTTTTGCCATCAAATTCACCGACGACACTTTTCTTATCATTAAATTAATTACTAATACACGTTTGAACTTTCGCAAAACATGTTTTAGTTCTATAATTTCTATTCATTATTTTTAAATTATTATTTTTGCATTATAATTATAGTTTTAATAAAAAATGTATTAAAGTGACATATGACTAATCACATAACACATAAAATGCATGTATATTTCAAATTAAAACAATTTAGTATCATCAAAAAATTTAAAAAACAAATAAAATATACACTATCACAATTATATATTTTATATATAATTTTATATTTTTTTTTTTCTCAAGTTTGTATACAAATTTTTTTTTATAATTATTGCGCATATACTAGAATCGATTCTTAAAGTTTGTTTCAAATCGTATAAACAGTATATCTAAAATAAATTTTGAATAATTTTTCTACAAAATTAACAACAGTGCCTAATAACAAATACTTAATTATTTAGGCATTCAGATATTCTGTTTAAATATTTGATTAAAATTGGATAAAATGTAGCTAAAATAAAATATTTTTTTCTCAAAAAGTTGCTAATATTCTGCAAAAATAAAATTATCCAATTAATCTTGGTACTAGGAAATTTTATCATAAAAATTTCATTAAAATTGGATAAATAATATATCGAAAATAAAATAAAAAAATTTACTTCAGAAATTGACAATACTGTGCACAATAAAATTATGTATTTGTTAAAGATGTATCAGAAGAATTTATACCGAAAATTTCATTGAAATCGGATAAATAGTGTAATCAAAATAAAATATTAAAGGTATAAATATTAAAATTATTAAAATTATATACCTCTTATGAATACTTGTGAATATTTTCAAAAAATTCGGTTAAATTCTGATAAATAGCGTAGCCTCAATAAAATTTTAGTAATTTTTTTCTCAGAAATTTGGAAACACTGTAAAACATTAACGTTATAGTAGTATAATTTATGTGGGCACTAATAAAATCTTTTGCAAAATTTTTATTAAACTCGGATAAATAAAATAATTTCCCTTAAACCGCAAAATAATTAAAAAAAGTAAATACGTACTTCGAAAGATAAGCTTTCATTATCAGTAGCAAAAGTTAAAACTAAAGTCCTAGTCAGTGATCTAAGGTTACAGATAGTAACGCGCTCTCACTCCGGTTAGCAATAATATAAATTGAATTTTACCTGTTGACTCGTTAGTGTTGTTCTTTAACCACTGGGTATGTGGTATGTTAAGTATCCGTGTAATCTTAGATCACTGATTAGGACTTTAGTTTTAACTTTTGCTACTGATGATGATTTTAGCTTTTTTAATATTATTGTTTGTGGTTTAAGGGAAATTATTTTATTTTATTAACTTTTCGTCACAGTAAGATCATATTTTCATTTATTACTCGGATAAATAGTAGAGCCAGAATTAAATTTTGAAAATCTTAGTAATTTTTTTCTCAAAAAGCTTCTGTAACAATTTTATTAAAATTGGATAAATAATGTAGCCATAATGAATTTTTAAAGACTTTGGTAATTTTTTCTCGGAAAGTTGGTATCACAGAAAAAAATTAAAACCACATTACCATCTTAGGCCGTCTAGGAGGAGTTATGATCATAAAATTTTGACTGATGACCGAGCGATAAGTTCGGACTAAGTTCGGATTCGTCATCTAGGAGCCATATGAAGGATTTCTATATAGGTATATATTAATAAATTTTGTTTAATTACTGAAAATGTTACAAACACCATATCAAACACTATACCACTTTTCCTTGCTATCCAAGTGGTAATAATGTATTTAGAATTGGCAATAATCATTTTAGTACTTACCTACTACGTAAATGATGTAAGTGTATAATAAATTAAAGTTGAAAATTGATTAGAATAAAATGACACATTATCCGTTTTCCGTTCCGCTTTCGAAAAGCGAAATAGAAGAAATTTGGTAGAAAATTTTGTTCATTGAATTTGCAGTGAGTTCTCCTTATCACGAAGAAGACATTTTTACATCCGTTGGACAAACAATTTATTTCATTGTATATGATAAGAATATGCTGAACGTGATTCGAATATGAAAATAAATCGATTTCTAAATGCCACGAGACGGAGCGTGATCTCACGCACGCGTTTTCTGTTTATCGTTTGTGTTCATATTACCGCACGTGGCGTGGCGCGGCGCGCGGTGTGATATGCCCGCCCCGCGTCATGTCATGCGCCTCTTCCAATATAAATAAACTTGATCGAAAAATATTTGTGTCTTATCAACAGCGAAATTCTATTCACCACAACTAGTTTACGCTAATGCGAATTCACTTTCTTTTTGATTTCCACACAAACACAAATAGATTGCTATTTTACTTCACAAAACCGTATTCAAACATATTTAAATTGGTTTCGCACTATTTGATTAGTTTAGTTAAAAAAAAACATGATTAAATAGTTTATTGAAAATTTGCAAATTTATTTGTTTTGTATTTAAATCCAAGGCGAGTGCTCTAACCCGGAACTTTTTCAACTTTTTCCACTCCCGATCTCTTTTTAGCCTAGAAAATATTTACACGATTTCTTTTTAGTTCCAAAACTTTTTTGCGGAATTCGGGTATATAGGCAATTTTCTGCGACCCCTACATTCAGTTACGCAATTCCTATATTCAGTTACACGACCCCTTACATTCAGTTACGCGACCCCTACATTCAGTTACGCGATTCCCACATTTAGTTACGCGACCCCAAATGCAGTCACGACTTACACTTTATGAAGTCCTGCTGTAATCAACTGAACTATCGCGATAACGAGTTCTTTGTGAAACACATGAGTTAATTGTTTTTTTTTTACAATTTATGTAATATTTATATAATATAGACTGGTGATCACGACTCTCCGTCATAGAACTGTACTGTAACATATAAATTTATGCATTTGTAATTTTTTGTTGGTATAATTATTTTAGGCATTATCTGTCATGTTGTGTCCCACGACGAGCTTACACTATCTGTATTCGAAAAACTATATAATATTATGTCACGAAGTATGGTACTCGTATTTACTTACATACGTAAGGGTATTCTAATATGCTTAGTTAAAGTAAAATATGGCAATAAGATTCCACATCCGGTTTAACCGGAAGTCGACTTAAAACTTTCTTATTTTAAATAAAATGCCCTTTTTATTATTTTGTTATTGAATTAGAAGTAAATTTTACATATGATAAATTAATAACATTTTTCTTTAGTTCAATTTTTTTTTGACGTATTTCACCATTTTTTATTTTTTGTCTTTCAGCGTCTGTATCTCGAGAATGCAATGAAATCTCAAGACAGTTTACGCTACATTTTTATAAAAACTAAATTCAAACTTTTTAAAAATGTGCCTAGAATATTGCTGTAAACTTGTTCAAAGTTCAAAAATTATTTTTCAAAATAAAACACCCATTTTTTACAACTTTAATGAATATTACTTTAAAAAATTATGTTAGTTAATGTAATATGTCCTATGTTGAAAGTTGATAGATATTTAGTAAAATAGAAAAATGTGTGATTTGGATTCGTTGCTATTTATGAATAATTTTGTTTTTCATTGCTAACTTATAGCTTCAAGACATGAAAAAATTATACTGCGATTTTTGCAGTACAAGTACCAGTAAGTGGAGAATGCAATAGTAACAATACGGCTACTACAAAAACCGCAGTATAAATGTAGCTTAATGATCATTAAATTTGTAGTGTTTCGAAGGTACTAATTACATTAATAAGTAATTATAACGTATCCAAGTAACATATTTTTCTATTTTACTAAATATCTATCAATTTTCAACATAGGACATGTTACATAAACTAACACTATTTTTTAACGTAAAATTCATTCAAGTAGTTAAAGATGAAGGTTTTCATTTGAAAAATAATTTTTGAATTTCAAGTTCTTGGAACATTTTAAAAATGTTTGAATTTATTTATTGTTTTATGTAAAGGTAGCCAAAAGCTTCTTTAATAACACTGCGTTTACAAATTGCAAATATTTTATTGCGTTCTTGAGATACGAATCATAAAAAATGTTACCGATTTCAAACAAAATTTTTTAAAAAATTTGGAATACATCAAAAACAGCTGAATTAAAGTAAAATGTTTTTAATGTATCATATGTAGAATTTACTACTAAATTCAATAATAAAATAAAAAATGGACTATTTTATTTAAAATAAAAAAATTAAGGTCGACTTCTGACATCTTATTGCCAATATTTTACTTCAACTTAGTATATCGAAATACTTCTATATATCAAATTTTATAAGATAAGCTCGTTCTAGGACACCCTGTATTTACGTATTATATTTGTTATTAAATAAATTATATGAATGAAAACAAAATATCTTTTTATTTCGTCAAAATTTTGTGGTTTTGAAAAAAATATAATATTTATATTACTGTGTCAGATAAAACAACATTTGTTTATTTTTCTGTATCAATTGCTATGGTTATTTTTTTAGGTAGATTTTTTTATATTTATGTTTTGCTGTTGCAAAACATGCAAATTTAATCAAATTTAATTTAATCTGTTAGTGTTTTTATTTAATTTATAAAATAGGAACAGAAAAAAAGTTATGAACAGATATTTTAAACAGAATAATATAAAACATATCTTAGTATAATTAAAAACAGAGGTTAACTGCTAAATCTAGAATAAATTCATTCCGGTTAAGTTAATAAATCAATGGTAAAAGGATAAATAGGATATTTTTAGAATAAGTAGTCGGAGCATGAGAAAACACCAAGGATGATCTAGTGTTTAGATAACTTGTTCAAAATCAAATTGAATGTTTTTTTTTTATTAAATTTTATACTAGATTATGTCAAAAGGTAGTATAATATTTAATTAGTATTAAGTAAAACAATTTTTTGACATTTTATTGTCAATGTAAACTTCAAATTCTAATTCAGGCATTACGTATTGAAAACATATAAGAAGAATACATATAAAATTTTCAGTTATATTGAAAAATAGTTGTACTTTTTGTGAAGATATATTATTTTTTTTTATATTTTAACTACGAGATCTTCTAAATCATTATAGAAAATCCCGTGTAACTTTTTTTACAATTTAGGAGAAATACTTTTACCGTAATAAAAGGTTTTGCAAACTTGAAATTTTTCATGTTTATTACTATTTCAACCTTGCTCTTTCTATAACAAAAATTATATTTTTTATAGATGCAATAAAAAAAAAGGTCCGCTTCTATGTTCATTCCATTTTTATATTCTATTTTGCAAAATATTTTGGATTTACTGTATTTAAATTTCTCTATAACTCTTTTCTTATTGCGATAGGTGCATTTATGTATATATTTTAAAATACATTGAGCACCATTTTTATTTTCCGTAAAAATATGTTTTATGTTGAAATTCTGAATAGATCTAACGTTACGGAGTGTTTTGTCTTTATCTATCAAATCCAAAATTATATTTAGTAGAAAAAGATAAAACATTCTATGACGCTACAAACCTGTTCAGAATTTCAGCATTAATACGGTGGCAGCGCTCAATGTGTTAAATATGTTTTTTTAATAATATTTATATTGTTGCGAAATAAATATGAGAAATTGTAAAGAATGCGAAAATAAATTTGTTTACGAAGCAAACTGCGCCAGCTTGGAAGCTTCGAGAATATTCATTTTGGAAAGCCAGAAAGAACTGGAAACTTTGAAACGCGCATATAAGAGCCACGAGTGGCTAGGCAGCGGGCAGTCGTCGCCAAGAGGTTGAATTGAAAAGTGCCAAGTGAATACGGATTTTCGTCGGTGAAATAAATGAGAGTGTGCGGTATTTGTTTGATATAAATTGGTTTCGCTTGGCCTGTTTGACATAAATTATTAAGTGATATTTATTCTTATACTTTTATTAAACATTTAACCATTATTATTATATATATTTAACTATTTATTATTGTACTTATTATATCTTTGTAGTATTTAGTGAACTATTTTATTTCGTATATTTAAATATATTTTTAGTTTTAGTTAATTTAAGTGTTTGTATTTATTTTTAACCAATTTCACCTAGTGCGAACTTTAAACACGTTACAATATATTACCTATCTATAAATTAAAAATAAAATGATGTTAATAATACATAAATAATTACTTTATGTTAACTAAAGCTTGAACTATAATTACAGAGTATTACCTGAATAAACAGATAAACTGATATAGTTTTGTATCAAAACTTTATTTCAGAATTTCAATTTTTGTTTCAAATTGTAAATTTTGTTCCGATTTTATATTTTTATTATGTCTGAGAAGTTAAAATTTCTATTAATTATTCATATTATCATTCAATATTTTTCAAAATTCTCGTAGTATAAAAGTTGTACTCAATAAAAGCTATCAATTGATATATTATTCATTATAATTACGTTTTTAATTAATTACAATTTTAACGATTTAATTTCTTCGAAAATTACACATTTATTGTAATATTTAAAATTAACCTACTAATTTCACAAATTTTGTCTGGATAAAAGTTATATTTTATTACGTATCTAGTTATGCTAAATGAAATTATCAGAAATTTTTATTTAGGATTAATGGTATAGTTTTGGTTTTATTTCCGATTCAGTTTCGATCACAGCACAGTTTGGTTCCGGTTTAATATGGTTTCAGTTACAATTTATTTTTCGATTAATTATGCATTCGTGATTTTAGAATTATATTTATTTTTTTATTTGAAAAGATACAATGTCGCAGAAATTATACAAAATGCTACAAATTATAATAAACCATAAATGATAAAATAAATTTTTTTTTCAACCAGTGGTTCTCAAAAGTTTGAATAAAACTAGTTTTTAATATACATAACAATTTTTTGAATAAAAATTACTTAATCTTTTTAAAATATTATTTAAATATCAGTCAGAAATAAATTTATAGTTTTTGGGATAAATTTCTAATAAATTAATGTTATTTTTCTTTTAAAAAATATCTTATATAAAGTACCCATGTTTTTATACTACCATATAGCTAATAGAAAATCCCCCTAAATCAGTAATAAACTAGATTAGAAGCATAATTTAAATAATTAGTGATTTGTTTAAACAATGTGAAATCTAACTTGGGTACTTATTAGTCCTTAATTTAAAGTATTCAATGCATTTGTTGAGAGTTTAATTAGGAACGATGGGGCTGCTAGCTTGAAATCAAGATAGCACTCCACTTTTAAAATCGGTTTTCCGGCGAAACTACTTTTGTACAAATTCTAAATTTGTGGGTACAAATTAGTCCTTAATTAGTCCTAAATTATTGGTATCTTTTTATTTATTTTGAGATAAGTGGGGGTGCCAACTTTATTGACAAATCACTTTTCATTTATAAATAATTTAAATAATTAGTCATTTGTTTAAACAATGTGAAATCCTACTTGGGTACTAATTAGTCCTTAATTTAATGTATTTAATGCAGTAGTTGAGAGTTTAATTGGAAATGATGGGGGTGCTAGCCTGAAATCACGATAGCATCCCACTTTTAAAATCGGTTTTCCGGCGAAACTACGCGGGTACAAAATCTAATTTTGTGGGTACAAGTTAGTCTTTAATTAGTCCTAAATTATTGGCATGTTTTTATTTATTTTGAGATAAGTGGGGGTGCCAACTTTATTGACAAATGACTTTTTATTTATGAATAATTTAAATAATTAGTTATTTGTTTAAATAATGTCAAATCTAACGTGGGTACTAATTAGTCCTTAATTTAATGTATTTAATGCAGTAGTTAACAGTTTAATTAGGAATGGTGGGGGTGCTATCTTGATTTCAAGCTAGCACCCCCACTTTTAAAATCGGTTTTAAGGAGAAACTACGCGGGTACAAATTCTAATTTTGTGGGTACAAATTAGTCTTTAATTAGTCCTAAATTATAAGCACATTTTTATTTATTTTGGGAGAAGTGGGGGTGCCAACTTGAAAGAGCTCATTTTATCTATATTTTAAACTGCATCAGTTGAATTAAATAAGTAGTTTGATTAAATTAATATTTTCGTTTCAGTATGATGACTTTTTACAGTTTTTTCAAATTTTTTTATAGGTTATTTAAAAAAAAATATTAAAAATAAGTGATTAAACAGTATTACGTATTATTTCGTTTTTTTATAAATGTGTTATAGAAACTTAGAAAAAAATATTTTGTTTTCTATAATTTGAATTATGAATCCAATAAATCAGATACGAATAAAAAATATTTTTATTTATTATAAAAAGTCCTTATTAAATAAACAGCTGATGTGTATGACCTTGACATCAGTAAAGTATTGAAGAAATTGTCAGTTTTTTACAAAGAAAATGAATCGGGGAAAAATAATTTAGTTTCACCCAGTGTTAAAACACTTTTAAAGTGTTTTAATCATTTCGGACATACTACTATATGGGCCTGCTATTAATCCAACAATACCGAATAAAATCAACGCGATATTTTTCCAATATAACCATTGGAAACGGCCGAAATTATCCGGCCAACAAACACAGATTGCCATAATACGAGTATATGTTTCTTGAAAAAAAAAAATATAGTTATAAATTAACATAAAAACAAATAATCAAATTAGTGAACAAAATTTTTGCAATTTGAAAGTGAATTTTTCTCACAGTTACAAACTTTTCGGCCTTAAAAAATAAATATGTATATTATGCGACAAAGTGAGTAATGTTTAAAGAAGTCTATTTATTTCTATTTTTTTATATATTGTACTATTTTCGAGTTATGTACTTGTAAACTTAATTGTTAACATATAGCCATCAATATACCTTAATCTGTTCCGTTGATCTCAAGTTCTACGCAAACAGAATTTTGATCAATTTTCATCGTTTACAGCGTTTGTTTCGACTCACGCTGCAGTGTCCCACAGTAACACCTTCCTCAAAAAACGACTCAACTATTAATAAAACTTCCAACAAAATCTGTTCAGTGAATCTCAAGTTATAAGGGAACATAATTTTTGATCAATTTTCACCGAAAGTGATATGCGAACAGTTTTTAGTTAATTTTTATAGTTGGCAGCACTGAAAACCACTGAAAACCACGTGCCCATCTTGAGCATTAATGGAAGCTACCCTGAAAATTTGGTGCAAATCGGATGAACGTTGTAGAGGAGATATATTTACAAAAATAAACTAAGTTCGAATTCATCATCTGGAGGTTATATAAAGGATTTTTATATATTTACTACTTTGACTGCAAGGAAAAAGTAGTATAGCGTTTGGTACGGTGTCTGTAACATTTTCAAAAAAAAAAAAAAATTGTATAGAAATCCTTCATATAGCCTCTAGATGACGAATCTGAACTTAGTTTATGTGGGTGTATGGATGTGCGTCGTCAGCTCGCCGCTCGCTCGGTCCTCAGACAAAATTTTGTGATCGCAACTCCTCCTAGACGGTTCAACCGATTTTAATGAAATTTTCAGGATAAATTTGTCTAGTGCCCAAGATGGTCATGTGGTTTTGGTTTTTTCCAGTGATGCCAACTTTCCGAGAAAAAAATTACTAAAGTTTTTAAAAATTCATTGTGGCTACATTATTTATCCGATTTTGATCAAATTTTCAGGAAAGATTCCCCTAGTACCCACATACATTACGTAATTTTAATATAATACAGTGTTGCCAACTTTCCGAGAAAAAAATTACTAAAGTTTTTAAAAATTTATTACGGCCATGTTGTTCAACCGATTTTGTTCAAATTTTCACAAAAGACTCTTCTGGTATCCATATAAATTAGATAATTTCAACAAAGTACAGTGTTGCCAACTTTCTGAGAAAAAAATTACTAAAATTTTTAAAAATTTATTACGGCCATGTTGTTTAACCGATTTTGTTCAAATTTTCACAAAAGATTCTTTTGGTATCCATATAAATTAGATAATTTCAAAAAAGTACTGTGTTGCCAACTTTCTGAGAAAAAAATTACTAAAATTTTTAAAAATTTATTATGACCACTTTATTTAACCGATTTATGTGATAATATCAAAGTAGTCTATATATGGGTTTATCCATATACTTTTAATCTTGTTTTTTAAAATTTTTGAAAATGATTCGGACACCGTACCAAACGCTATACTACTCTTCCTTGGAGTCAAAGTGGTAAAAAGAGTGAGCAATATTAACTATACTGAGTTAATCACATATATAACAACGACTGCAAAAATCTTCTTGTATTATACAATAAAATTTAAAAATAATAATTATACTTTCTCAAGTTTAACATGAAACATTTTTCTCTAAAATTTTCAATATAAAGGAAGGTTAAAATACAAACAAAAAGTCTACAAATTTCTAACAGTTAAAAATAATATTATTTGTGTTTAATTCTATTGTATATATTTGAAGGCCAGACTAACGATTTCACTCAATATGTCTTTAGTTTAGTCTTAACGTTGTATAACGAAAATTAAAAATTGTGAAATAGACAATGACATCTTTTTTGTGTAATAATCACTGAAATTACTCAGACGAAATATCCGTATCATAATAAATATTGCAAAACCTTACTACTGCAATAAAAAACTTATGTATTTTTATTGTTTTTTATAATTTGGAAATAAATATGATTGTTATAATAAGCATTATTTTTGAATTTTTTAAAATTATATATATATATATATATATATATATATATAATATATATATATATATATATATATATATATATATATATATATATATATATATATATATATTAAATATTAAATATTAAATTATTTTCTCTACGATTTCATATATTGCAGTTTATCTCACGATAGGTATTACAAGAGAACAAATGAATCAAAATTTGATCGGATTTTAATTAAATTATGGAAACTGGGCCCGCTTGATTTGAAACTAAGTTACACTAAAAGTTACTTTGATATTAAGTATAGTTGTCCAAAATGTTTAAGTATTTAAAAATAATGAACAGTAAAATACTTTAAATTCTTAAAATATCTGAAAATAACTTTTGAAATGTTTGTTTGTTATCACGTAGAATATAAATCCAAAATTTTGTTTTATTTTAATAAAAAAAAAATAATTAATATTTTACATAAATAAAACAAAGGAAAAATTCTTGAGATATTGTACTATGTTAAATACGTTTGCGTGGACGTCCGATGAGTAGTTGGAGTGGTATGATTGAGAGTGTTTTGCGTGAGCGAAAGTTTCCAAGTAGTAAGAATAAAAGAGTATGTATGAGAGGAATTATGAATGTGGATGAAGCAAAAGTTGCTTGTTTGGATAGGAATGTTTGGAGGCGACTGATTTCGGGATGATGAAAAGAGTTTGTGCCACACCCTTTTGGGTACATGGCGTGATTGTGTATGTATGTATGTAAGTATGTTAAATAAAACAAATTTATAAGTACATATGGCATATTTTGAAATAAAATTTTATAAAGTTATTTAAAATTGTAGGTACTGTATTTTTCACGTACAAGATTAAAAAAATTACGTTAAAATTAATATAATTTTTTTCCAAAATCAATTTATCAATAATATAATCAAAACTGAATTTACAGAAATATAGCTGGTATGGTGTGGTCGATCTATCCTCGTTGCAGATGTTTTGCTATACATCGTAGATGGCATTGTCTGTGCTTGGTGACTGAATGATTTAATTACCAAGCACTGAGGATGCCATCTACGATGTATGGTGAAAATTACTATAACCAAAACTGTTTATTTAGAATCAAAATATCACTAAAATCAGTTGCTATAGAATATAAAAATCCTAAATATTTAAAACTTTGCACAGAGCCATAATTTCATATTCTGAACAACTTTTCCCAAGAACATTATTCCGTATTATTGACCAAAAAGGCACTTTACCGGAATATAAAATTGTTTTTTACATTTTTCATGACCGCCTTAATTAATAACGTAATTTTACCTAAATTATTTTTTATTGTGATATCAGTGTGATATCAGAAACAAATAATAAAAATATTTCCCATATGATGCAAACTTTTTGGCGGACACTATATATGGTATATATATATATATATATATATATATATATATATATATATATATATATATACACTGAGAAAAATAGATATTTAACAAATTGGATAAAAATAAGTAGATATTTATTTGAAATATACGAGTATGTTTAAAGTATTCACAAATTTATACATTTTTAAAATCTACTCACATATATATTTTAATACTATATTAAGAATTAAGATTGTAATACTATATACAAATTGATGGTATTAAATTTTTGTTTTTATTATATTTATAGTTAATTTTTAAATATACTTATTTAGTTATTTTTAATATCTTGTGTTTGTGTCACCTTTTTAAATATAAATATATTTACCGTAAATATCCATTTTTCTCAGTGTATATATATATATATATATATATATATATATATATATATTTTCTAGTAAGGCTAAAATCAATAATTTTACATCGAAACAACATCAGAAATAATAATTTTTTTTTTACGAAAGTAACAGGTTTCTCTACACAATTGAAATTTTTGTAAAAACGCGTATTAATACATATAGTTTATATCGCGTTTATATTGCATTGAAAAAATTCAAAATTCAACTTTGTTTCAGTAAAATAGAGAAAAAAATTAGCTACATAATAGCTAAGTAACTTTTTTCTCTAACTCATACTGATTTAGCAGGAAAAATTATTGAAAATTCTAAAAACAATTTAAAAAAAAAATTTTAGCACCCAAACGGCACATGCTAGCAAATTAAAGCTAAAACCAAATTATATAACTTTTTATTCCCTATCGAAAAGTATTCTAAGTATTTCTCCGAATTTTACTTCAGAAAGAAGTATTCTGCATATTATCGGTATCCGTATCCCATGTTATTCAGGGCCGGATTTACATAGGTGGTGGCCCCTGGGTGAATGTTTGGTGGGGGCCCACCGGCGGCCAGAAATTTTATTTTTATGTTGAATTTTTTCTTTCCTTCAGTATAATATGCATATAATGAAGAATTATATTATAATTTTAATAACATTTTTAATAAAAAAAAATTTTATATTTCGCAAATATATATTATTTATTTATTTATTTTTAATTTCATTTTTTTTTACAATCTTAAAGAGGCACTTTTCGCATGGCAAAGTCATTGATCAAGTCCTAAAAAAATAACTCTCTTAAGATATCAGTATATATATATATATATATATATATATATGTATGTATACCGGGTGTTTGTTCGTCAAGTTCGTATGTGTGTTTAACATGCATTTTCGATAATTTGCAATATACTTCTTTCTCGAGTAAAATTCGAAGAAATACTAAGAATACTTTTCGATAGGGCATAAAAAGTTCTATAATTTGGTTTTAGTTTTAATTTGCTAGCATGTGCCGTTTGGGCGCAAATTTTTATTTTATTTTTTGGGTTTTATTTTTTTGTCGAAAATTATGTGTAGGAAAATAAGCATGGTATGGAAAAATTCGAAATAATGAGTACTATAATCCAGTAAAGAAACGATTATTCTAGGATGCATTGTTTAGTAGAAAAAAACTGAATTTTTAGGATATTTTTCAAAATAAGACTTTTTTAAAAATTTTCTCAAAAATTCTACTAAACAATGCATCCTAGAATAATCGTTTCTTCACTCAATTATAGTACTCATTATACCGCATTTTTCCATACTATGCTTATTTTCCTACCTCCTAATTTTCGAGAAAAAAAAAGATAAAAACCAAAAAATAAAAAAAAAAATTGCGCCCAAATGGCACATGATAGCAAATTAAAACTAAAACCAAATTATAGAACTTTTTATGCCCTATCTAAAAGTATTTTTTCGAATTTTACTCGAGAAAGAAGTATATCGCAAATTATCGAAAATGCATGTTAAACGCCCATACGAAATTGACAAACGAATACCCGGTATATATATATATATATATATATACTCTGCTGACAGGCAATATATATTCTAACTTATATATATATATATATATATATATATATATATATAAATATATATATATATATATAAATATATATACATATATATATATATATATATATATATATATATATATATATAAATATATATATATATATATAAATATATATACATATATATATATATATATATATATATATATATTTATATATATATATATATATATAAATATATATATATATATATATATATATATATATATATATATATATATATATTTAATAAGAGTATAATAATACAGAAAACACTGACTACTTATGTAACACTTTCACTACAAAAGCAGGAGAAATAATACTAAGTTTACATCAAACAAAATATTTCTTCGACCACAAAAATATAAATAGAATTTCATATTTGGGTGGTGTATAAAGATTAGTAGTAAATTCTACGAAAAATTATTGCAAGTGGACCGATAGGCAATAGTAGGTATACGACTTAGCACAATGGTTTATTACTATAATCTCTTACAGATGTTCTGAGTTTTCGCTTTGGCTTCAACATTGTATCTGAATTTCTTATACAAAAATTATTTGTTTCTTATGGATTTTACATTACTTTACATTACATTACTTACAAAAACAACATAATTTTATAAATAAATTTTTTCCATATTTTGTTTGTACTTGGTGGGGGCTCCTTCTTGGTGGGGGCCTCTGGGCAGCCGCCCACTCTGCTCACCCTTAAATCCGGCCCTGATGTTATTGCCCTATATCAACCTGGCGAACGAACGATATTTATATTGTTTCATTACAACCATTAATTCTCACTTATATAAATATATATATATATATATATATATATATATATATATATATATATATATATATATATAATATGTACAAAAAGTAACGTGATGTGTCAATATTTCGGTTTCTGATAAGCTTACATGAAAAAGTTTAAAATAAAAGTTTTAGGCTTTTGAATATATAGAGTGATTCATTTGTAAAGATTGTACTAAAGTTAAATTTTTTTAATGGCATGTAATGTATATTTTTCTAGATTTGGATTCTCTATTAAATTACAAATTGAACTGTAAATATCACATGTTGTTCAAGTTTATTCGTTCGAAAATTACAGCTCAAAAAAAAAGAAAGGAAAAATATTGTAAAAAAATACTGCATATTTTTAATTTTTTTTAGAAATACTTTAGAAACACGAGTGTTAAAGTAATTACTATTTTCAATATTATCGATAAGAAGTACTATGCGTTTTTAACGTTTTTGATTATTTATTATAATCATTAGCTGTGTAGCGAAATGCATATACATATATAAAACAAATCAGGTAATTTTTAACAAATATTTGAAAGATTTTTCATTAGTTTATTACAAAGTTTGAAATTATATATATATATATATAATTCTCGACCATTGTAAGTTTATTAAATCATTTTACATTGTAATTACTAATTAGATTTGTATTGTATTTTAACATAATTTTGTATTTTACAATAAATAGGTCAGCCTGATGAAGGAGACAAGCAACCTCCGAAAGCTCGCAACGTATACAATGAATTGAGTTATTAATATCATATTCTGTTTTGACTTCTAATCCCAATAATTTTCCTTTCAATATATATATATATATATATATATATATATATATATATATATATATTAAATAAAATAAAACGAATCATTTTTGTTTTATTTTATTTAATTTAAAATGTTCTACTAAGTACCGACTACAAATTCTCTTAAATTAATATATAAATATATATATATATATATATATATATATATATATATATATATATATATCTATACTTTAAAAAGTAAATTTAAACAATTAAATTGGTAAAATAATAACAATTTTAGTCTAAAATGAATTTAAATAAAATAACGTTACGAAGCAATCAGAAAATAATATTATTTTTCTGTATTTTAAAATTAAATTTAAGAAAAATACGATAATTTTATTTAAAAAAAATTAAAAATTCTCTTATGTAAGTTTCATCTTATTTGAATAAATTATTTGAATTTTTGGAATATGTTAATTTTCGTTTTTTTCTACAAAAATGTTACTTTCTTCCTGAGTAATAAATATATAACTTTTGTTTTCGCTAATCATTTCAATCTATTTTTCATAAATAAAATACGCGTAAAGTAACTCGAAAAATATTTTGTATTAAATGGCTCGAGATGCTTTAATTTTTAGTACTATTTGTCCGGATTTATTGAAAATATTTTAATTTTAAATACTTATTGACAAGATATTTAATATTCTCGGCGTTTTCCAAATCACTTTCTTCTTCAGAATGTCATCTGAATAATGTAATGACTGGCCAGACGATGTTTTGAAATTTGTTTTTATGTTCTACAACAAATAATTTTAATTCGATAAATTATGCAACGAAATTTACTTAATTGCAACATATCCGCAAATTTATTTTACTTACAATTAGTTTTGTACTTTTTAAAATCTTATTTTATACAAAATAATATTTGTTTGTTGATTCGCAAACAATCATATAACAGTTTTATACTGCTTCTTAACAATTTCACTTAATTTTTAAATTAGTTTATTTATATACAAATATGAACACAAAATTTAAATCAAATATTAGTATTATTTGATTTGAAATGCAAATATTGTTCGAAATAAGCTCTACTATAAAAATCCGTATTTTTATCGAAATAGAATTAGAAAAATATGAGTAAATCCGTAGGTATATAAACCACTTTGACTTTCTCACATAATAACCGGAATATAATAATTTCGTAATTTCCTGCTTCTTAAATTATTTTAGGATCAAAAATTGTACACCTAAATCAAACTGAATTAATTTTTGATACTTTGCCACTGTAATTAAAAATAAAAATATTGAAAATTACCTCAACAAGATTAGAAGTATATGGGTAAACCCATATATAGACCACATTGGCATTATCACATAAATGATAAGAAATAGAAATGATTTTTTTTAGCCATAATAAATTTTTTTAAATTTTAGTATTTTTTTTTTCGATAAGTTGGCAACAATGTATTTTGTTAAAATTACATAATTTATGCGGGTACCAGGAGAATCTTTCGTGAAAGTTTGATTAAAATCGGTTAAATAACGTGGTAGTTTTGGCTGAATCTGAAGAACAACTGAGAAGGATGATTGATAGAATTAATGTTGTTGGTAAAGATATGAATCTTGTGTTGAATGTAGATAAATGCAAAGTTTTAGTTTTTGAGAAGGGTGACTTGATGACTAAATGTAATGTATATATTGATGGTGCACGTTTAGAGCAGGTAGATGAATTTGTGTATTTGGGTAGTTTGCTAACTTTGGGAACTTTTGCTAGGAATGTAAATGTTTCCAAAGAAGCCCGTTTGAGTGTATATAATGCAGTTTTGGTGCCTACATTGATGTATGGTAGTGAATGTTGGGTTTGGTTGCAAAAGCATAAACGGAAAATGACTGCTGTGGAAATGAGATTTTTACGTGGGGTATGTGGTGTTAATAAGAGAGATCGGGTACGAAATAGATTAGTGTATGATGAGTGTGAAATTGAAAAGAATGTTGTAGCAAAAGTTGGTGTTAGTCAGTTAAGATGGTTCGGACATGTTGAGCGAATGTCTAATGAACGTTTGGTTAAAAAGATTTATTTGAATGATTTTGATGGTATACGTTTGCGTGGACGTCCGATGAGTGGTTGGAATGGTATGATTGAGAGTGTTTTGCGTGAGCGAAAGTTTCCAAGTAGTAGGAATAAAAGAGCATGTATGAGAGGAATTATGAATGTGGATGAAGCGAAAGTTGCTTGTTTGGATAGGAATGTTTGGAGGCGACTGATTTCGGGATGTTGAAAAGAGTTTGTGCCACACCCTTTTGGGTACATGGCGTGATTGTGTATGTATGTATGTATGTAAATAACGTGGTAATATTGAATTTTTAAAAATTTTAGTAATTTTTTTCTCGGAAAGTTGGCAACATTGTATTTTGTTGAAATTATATAATTTATATGGATACTAGGCGAATCTTTGGTGAAAATTTGAGTAAAATCGGTTAAATGGCCATAATAAATTTTAAAAATTTTTAGTAATTTTTTTCTCGGAAAGTTGGCAACCCTGTATTTTACTAAAATTATATAATTTATCTAGACGCTAAAGATATCTTCTGTAAAAATTTGATTAAAATCGAATAAATAATGTGGCCATAATAAATTTTTGAAAATTTTAGTCATTTTTTTCTCGGAAAGTTGGCATTGCTGGAAAAAACCAAAACCACATGACCATCTTGGGCACTAGATAAATTTATCCTGCATATTTTATTAAAATCGGTAAACCGTCTAGGAGGAGTTGCGGCCACAAAATTTTGACTAACAACTGAGCGAGCTGTCGACGCACACACATACACCAGCATAAACTAAGTTCAGATTCGTCAGGCTATATGAAAGATTTCTTTACAAAAAAAGTTGTTTTTTGCAAATATTACAGACACCGTACCAAACACTATACTTACCACTTTTTCCTTTCAGTCAAAGTGGTAAAAATAACTATAGCATTAATCTAAGCAAATTATTTTTAGTTGTATTACCTATCAACACAATTTAATTAATGAATTTATTGAATTTTCTGGGCTGGTTTGCCGTGGTCGATCTATACTCGTCGCAGATGTTTTGTCATACATTGTAGATGGTATCCTCAGTGTTTGGTGACTGAATGATTCAGTCACCAATCACTGAGGTACCATCTGCGACGAGGATAGATCGACCACAGCATACTAACTCAAAAAATTCAAGAAATTCAATGAATACTGACCGTGAAAGCCTGAAGATTACTAATTTAATTATTATTTTTATGAATATCATTTTTATTTAGGACTAAATATTTTACAAAATAAAAAGATATATTATTTTTGTTCATGTAATTTATTTAATAATAAATACATAATACACAAATATCTTAAATTAAATTAAATAACAAACATTTGTTTATTTTTCTGTATTAGTTCTATGATTACAATTATTTTTGTGACAATGTTTATATTTAATGTAAAATTAATTTTATTTATTGATATAGATATAGAATTTTATGTTTTATAACTTATATTTAAAGCTTTTTGCCTAAAATAATAAAGGAAGCAGGAAATTACAAAAGTATGATTTTACATGCTAAAATTACAACCTGTAACTAAGCAAAAAAAAATTAATATATTTCCACAAAAGTTGGCAAAAATAAAATTTTATAATTTTTGTGAAAATAAAAGAATCTTTGAAATTTTTATTGAACTCAGATAAATAATCCAGATAATAATCCAAAGGTTGGTAACACTGTATAAAAATAAAATTATATAATATTTGTAGACACGAGGTGAATCTTTGATAATTTGATTAGTCTGGAATAAATATATTAATTTTAATAATTTTTTTCCCAAAAATTGGCAGCACTGCAATAAATAAAATTTGATAAATAATATAAACAAAATTCAATTTTACTCTTTTTTCTCTAAAAGTTGGCAACATTGAAAGATAATAAAATTATGTAATTTTTGTAATTACGAGGTAAATATTTTCTAAAAGTTTGACTATATTTGATAAATAATAGAACTTAAATAAAAGTAGCAATACTGTACGGTACGAAAATAACATTATGCATTTTTTTTATGAGCACACGAAAGTTTTTTTCGAAAAATTTTATTGATGTCAAATAAATAATGCAGCCGAAATATTTTTTTCGAAAGTTGCGACAACATTGCCAGAAAGTAAAATTAATTAATTTTTATAAGTAATTTTTTAAAATTTTCATTAATAAATAGTATAGCCAAAAATAACTAATTTAAACTAGTAATTTTTTCCTCGACAGTTAGTAACAATGCAAAAAATTAAACCACATGTTTATCGTGGGCATTAAGAGAATCTACCCTAAATATTTCAAATTGTGTGTATGATCTAATGCTGGCTTTACCGATGCATTTTTCTATACAAAAAATGTATAGTTTTCTGTACAAACAAAATTTTCTATATTCGATTCTATATAGAAATCTGTACACAATATTTTATACACGCGCATCAGTTTGCTCGTGGTAGTATATATATATATATATATATATATATATATATGACGTATCTGGTTTCTGGGATTGGCTCCGCGTTGTCGGTTGTCGATTTTGATGACGATGTTTCGGCACAGTCGAAACGTGCCGAAACGTCGTCATCAAAATCGACAACCGACAAGGCGAAGCCAATCCCGGAAACCAGATACGTCATATAACGTCCGTGGAATTCTAAAGCAAAACATATATATATATATATATATATATATATATATATATATATATATATATATATATGTATATAATTAATTTAATCTGTTTGTCAGGTATGCAGTCATCAATTTAAGGAAAGGAATTAATTTATACACATGTTATAATATAATTTTCGGCAACTATCAATTCATACGTGTTTTTACAAAACTTTGTTTGTTAATGTCCTGAGGAAGATGGGATACTGCCATCGAAAGCTAGACAGTTAAGCATAAATGAGTTTTTGATTTAACACCTACCCGTTTTCTGACTACTTTCCCAAAAATTTATTATTATTTAAATACGATTAGTCAAAAATCCGAAATCTTGATATATATATATATATATATATATATATATATAGAGTGTGTCTCCGGATTGAGTTCACTATAGGTGTAATCGACAAAAAATTTAAGAATTTCATTTTCATGTTTTGAGATTCCGCCCTGCTTTGTCTGAAAACAATTTTAAGCATATTTTTAATTTTTTAAAAATTAAGGCGGCCATGAAAATGTAAAAAACTATTTTATATTCAAGTAAAGTGCCTTTTTGGTCAATAATACGGCATAATGTTCTTGAGAAAAGTTGTTCAGAATATGAAATTATGGCTCTGTGCAAAATTTTAAAAAGATTAGTTAAAAAAAAATGTGTCTGGACATAACGCCGACCGGGAACACTACGCCAATCGTTCATTCGCATTTGCGCAAGCTAAATAAACAAAATGTTGATGGTTGCACAAGCCAAAACGTTGGGGTTGAGTAAAATCTGTCAATACATCAATCTCATGCAAATTATCTGTCGAACACTTTTCTTTTCAGTCAAAATGGTAAAAAAATCAAATTTTTGTTGTTTGAACCAAATTGAATTTATCAATCGATTTACAAACTATTTTAATTTTTTTGTGCTAAACCGGAACGAAAATCCAATATTTTCTTTTCAACTGAATTGCCTTTTATTTTTTAGTGGTTCGCTAATTATCAAATTGTTTTTGTTTCTAGTTGGAAAGAATTATAAATATGTTTTATTTTATATATAGATATATATATATATATATATATATATATATATATATATATATATATATATATATATATATAATAAAATATTTTATTACCAACTGGCATGCAATAAATAAAATTTATTATCAATAAAATTTTAGGAACAACCAAGCTTTTTATTAAGAATCTGTTTTTGTAAAAAGCAATAATTCACACAGATTTATTTCTGTAAAAAGCAGATGATATTTTTTTAAATTGAAAACAGTCATTGAAATGTTAAATTTTAGTTCATTTAAAATTTGCAAACATTTCCTTACAAAACAAGCATGCTGTTGTTAAATATAATTGCCAATATAATATTTTTAAACATATTGTATAAAGGTAATTATAGAAATTTGAAAAAAAAATATGTTTAATACGATATAAGATGCTATAATATTATCATACACTTTTAAAAATTTATAGTGAACCTGTTTAACTGGTTAAATTCTACTTTGACGTTTCCGCTACAAATCAAAATTTTATATAGAAATATTTTTTTAATATTCATTCATTTTAAATTAAATAATATTTATATATGTATTTTAATAAACATTAATAAGAAAATTATAATTTTCATATTACTAGAGTATACGTATATTTGCCTTGCTTCGCTAAACTAACCGAGTCGGTGTATTTTGATTTAAAATTAGCTTGCGAACCTACATATTCAATAATAAATTTAGTGAAAACATAAGTAACATATGCATTTAATGTATATATATATATATATATATATATATATATATATATATATATATATATATATATATATATATATATATATATATATATATATATATTGAGTACGACTGTTACCCGAGGTATGAGAGGTACGTCATTCAATAAGCAATACCACATCGCTTGTATGCAATTTATTGCAATCAATACATAGAAACCATAAGAAATTATAAATTGTAAAAGTAAAGAAACGATTATTGTTACTTGTATACGATATAATGCTCGCAAATTATGAAAGGACAATAAACGGCTTATGAAAAAATTAATTTTCTAATCGATTCACTCTATGATGTATAGAAATTAGATTAAATTATTGTCATTTTAACACCATGACTTGTACATAGAAAAACTATTTAAATAATTTTTCTAATATTTAACTTAATTTATCTAAAAATAAAAGATTTTAAATATTCGATAAAACACTTATTACAAAAATTGATAATTACTTTTGGTATGTTGGTCTAATGTAATTAGTAGATATTGTTTTTAGTTGTAATATACTCGTAAATAGGTTAAAAATAATGGCTATGTCAGTCTGATAGAACAGTTTTTTAAATAAAAATCCATTTAAAGTTTCTCAACCAGGCTTTCGATAATTTTATTATCTTTTTCAAGATTCTAATATACGGAAAAATTAGAATACCTGATTGAATAACAATTTGTTACAATACTTACTGACTAAACAGAGTTTTGTATAAAGTAGTAATGGGCAAAAATATCCGAAATTCGAATCCGATCCAAAAATATACGATCCAGAGTCGGATACTAATTGGATAGGAAACTATATCATCGAATCGGATACAATAATTTCATTGGATATCGGATCAGATCAAGATTTACCATTAAAATGAATAGGTTGAATAGATCTTATGATCAACTAGGAATTCATCCAAATAAAATGTAGTAGTAATAAATAAAAAAATATATATTTTATTTTCTCGTAAAAAAATTGCATAAATTATTTAATATCATAAATTAAACAAAATCAAACAAAGAAACACTTGATATTATTGAAAAGTACAAAAATGCCAGTAATATCACATATCTGGATAACACACTGTTAAAAATTTCTTAGAACAGACTAATAAATGCCCTCTTCAATTATTTAATATTTGTAGGATATAAACACGTTAGTTCCTGTTCTTAAACAAATTTATTTTCCAAAATAATTTTATGTTAAATCAATGGAAATACTTGGTTTAATATTAGCAATATATTAATAATATAAAATATTTTAATAAAACATACAATTAAATTAAATTAAAGTAAATGTCTCATTTAACAAAGTTAATAAAATTGATTCTCAAGAAAAAAATATAAAATGAATAACATTTTTATATTAGGTTGGTGCATAATTATCAGACGTTTTTGTAGGCGGGTTATTTTTTATTTTTATATTAATTTTTATGTTTATTTTTTATAATAATTATTGTTTAAAGAACGACTGATAATGCACCAATCTAATAATTTTAACACACATATAATTTATTATATACAAAAAATGATTAATGAAAATACAATATTGATTTATTATAAGTATTATCCATTTAAATTCTTAAAATATTTTTATTTTATTTTGATAATTTTGTAGTTTGGTTATAATCGTGTCAGTATTATTTTAAATAAATTGTTAAATGTGTCTACAAAACAAGAACTCATAAATTCAATACGGTTAGCACACCCCCGTGGAAATATCGGATAGAAAACAAAATTAAGTCAATGAGAGCAGACTTATCACGATTAGTCGAAATTGAAAACGGGAAAATGAAGAGAAAAACATATATTAGAGAATTACAAAAGAAATATAATATACGAACACCTGACTTATTCAAAATCCAAATCGAAATATTAAAACAGAAAATGTTCGCAAAAACACAACGAATTAATAGATACGAGAAACGAATTAATTTCTACAAACAAAACAAAATGTTTTCTGAAAACCAATCACTCTTCTATAGACAGCTAAAAAACAAAAATAATACAATTATGCCAACTCAAACACCAAACAAAGATGATGTCATAAAATATTGGTCAAATATATGGGATAATAATATAAAACACAATAACACTAACTTGATACATGAAGCTACACAAAGCATAAATGCAGAAACACCAATGCAATGGGAAGATGTCACAGAAATGGAAATTAAAGAAAAACTGTCTAAATTGAATAATTGGAAAGCCAGCGGAAAAGATGGCCTTAGAAATTTCTGGCTTAAAAAATTTACATCCTTACATAAACATATTGCTCGTTCTTTCCAAAATTTACTAACTGGACAAGAAGATATTCCAATTTGGTTTACAGAAGGAATAACTTATTTGATACCCAAAAAAGGAGATGTGTCTCAATCAAAGAACTACAGACCAATTACATGCGTCCCAGTCATGTATAAGTTGCTTACATCCCTCTTGCAGAACAGAATATACAACCACCTAGTTAAAAACAACCTTTTTCCTCCTGAACAAAAAGGTTGTTTAAAAGGCAGTTACGGATGCAAGGATCACCTACTAGTTGACAAAATGATTCTAGAAAACTGCAGAAAAAAAAAGAAAAATTTATGGCTTGGATAGATTACCAAAAAGCCTTTGATAGTATACCCCATAGCTGGATAATAGAAACATTACGCATGCACAAAGTAAATCAAAATATTACCAATTTCATTGACAAAGTAAAAATGAATTGGAATGTTGCTCTAACCATGAAAACCAAAACAGGAATTGAGAACTACGAAAACATCAACATTAAACGAAGAATATTTCAGGGAGACTCGCTGTCTCCCCTCTTATTTTGTATGTGCCTCTTTCCGTTAACAAATTTACTTAATAATAAAAAAATAAGATACAAAGTAAAAATTTATTTAAGTAAAGTTTTAGAATAAAAATATGTGTATGAAATTTTTTTTTATATATTAAAAGCATAAAGAATGTTGAAGGATTCAGGGAAAAAGTAATTAAATAAGGATTTAAAATTAACAGAACTAACATGTGTTTTATGTGTTTATTCAAAAAAATTTAACATTTCGAACAACAACAAATAAGATTTAACTATAAAAAATAATTATTTTTTTTGACAGCTTGTTTGGAATGTCCAGAAATAAATTATTTTACTTTATGCACATTTTTTTTATAAGTAACATGCAAAACTATAAAACTATGTGCAATAGTGTATATTTGTTAAACTAAAAAACAATTTTTAATTACAAACTTACAACTAAATTTTTAAACATTATTTTTTATTTTTTAAGTTTTTTGTTTTGTTTTCATAGCCAACTTAAACAATTTTTTTTAAAATACATGTACTCTTATACTGAAAAAGATATCAATAAAATTTAAATAAGTGTTTTCTTCTTATCTCACATGTATATTGAATATGATGAATTTAACGTGAGGCACCACGTATCTAATTGCTATGTTCAGACACGTAGAAAAATACAAAATATGTTGAATTTCATATTGGATTTATTCGTTTAATACAACTTATTTATTGTAACTAACTGTTCTAAAAATTACATAATGAATGTTGAATTAATAATTCAATAATAAATTTAATATTATTAATTGATTTATATAAAATAGTATATTTTTTAACTGGTTCTATTTTCTACAAAAACGATCATTAATATATTTTTTTTGAATTTTTTCGTATTTATAGCTTCGACAAAAAAAGCAAAAAATATGTTTTTTTTTGGAAAAAATATTTTTTCTTTATTTTCCAAAATACGAAAAATTTTCAAAAAATATATATTATTCTACATAGGATATTAAATCTCAGGTATTTTTTCAGTACATTAATTATCGTTTTTGTAGAAAATAGAGCCAGTTCATTGTGTAATTTTTAGAACAGTCAGTTACAATAAATAAGTTGTATTAAACGAATAAATTCAATATATTTTGTATTTTTCTACGTGTCTGAACATAGCAATTAAATACGTGGTGCTTAATGTTAAGAAAATGTAAAAACTTCGCATCAAAGTGGTGACAACTGTTTATGAAAAATTATTAAAAATGTTAATAACATTTAACGGTTTTATAAATTTTAAGTAGATAATAATACATTTAGGCGAGTAATATTATTGTCAACTGATGATTATTAAATGATTAAAAACACGCAATTTTTTGAATAAATTAGAAATAACGATTAAAAAACATTTGAAAGTAATTGTTTTGTATTTGTAATTCATTATATATATAGGGACCTTAAATATTATTTTCAAACTTTTTTACAAATAACTTTTTTCAAAATTTTTACAAATAAAATAAGTTTACCTGAAATGTATTAAAGCAATGTTTTGTGCGATAAACTTAAAAATTTCACATTGTCTTAAAAGTTATTGATGTCTAGCGACAACTTGGATACACAATTCGCAGATTCGAGAAAGTTTCTGAATGAACTACTCAACAGTTTTGTAGTAGTAATGTAAAATAAAAATTTATATTTGTCAGATTTATTAATATAAAAAACTAATATTTATTGTCAAAATAAACAATTCTTTATTTTTACGTGACATAACAAATTTTTTAGGCTACACTTAATTTTTATAGTTATTAGTAAGTGTGAAAAAGTGAAAATTCCGTTAGTTTGTTTTAAAAGTATTACTTAATATCTTTATAAACTAGCGAGTACATCACAATAAATTATAAAGAAACTTTTGAGACGTTTTCTTCCTTCATTACTAAAGACTGCATTTGTTAGATGCGCTATTAAAAATATATCGTCTTTTTCTACTATATTAGTAATTTTACTCCTTCTGTTCTTTGTACATGCATATTCCCTAACGATATTGATCTAGAATTGTTTAAAGATGACGTATTTCTTGCAAATAATTCAAATTATAGAAACAAACAAATTTTATTTTATTTTTTCATTTATGTAATATATTTGGAAAAAGTTGAAAAATACATGTCACTTATTTTGTATGAGAAACTGATCATTTAGTGTCTAACTATTTTTATTTACATTAAATGGTGCGGATCGTTATCCCACATCGAAGGAAGAGAGCTACAATTTATAGTGGGTTCCGAACCAATCAGTTCAATAGTAAACAAATTTTATTCTTAAAACAATATTTTAATTAAATTTTTGGTATGTAGATTAATATGTAATAAATTAAAATGGGCGAAACGTCTCCATTGATCGTAGTTGTCAATTGAAAGATTGTAGAACAAATATAAAACAATAACAAAAATATAATAATAATACTAGTCTTTATTTAGCTAAAATGCTATACAAAATACAAAATAATAATATAAAAAATGTAAATCATATATAAAAATTTCTTAAATTCTTTATTTAAATAATAATCCTTAAATCTAATTTTGAATATTTTTAAATCTAAGTTCTTAAAACTATTAGGTAACTTACTATATATTTTCACTCATTTAAACAGTAATGTAGTTTATTCTTGTTTAGTATATTTTTGTGTAATATAAAATTTATTCTTTTGTCGAGTATTATGATTATGTATATATTCAATTTTAACTAATTTATCTTTAAAATAATCAGATTGAAGACCTAATTTTATTTTATGAGTTAATATAATTATTTGTATTTCCATTAAGTCTTTTATATCGCACCACTATATAATTCTTCTAGCATTTCTTGTACATTTGTATATCTATTGCATTTTAAAATTATTCTCATTGATCTGTTTTGAAGTAACTGTAATTTATTTATGTATATAATGTTGATTAGTTAGATACATTACAATAGCGCAAGTATCGCATTGATTGTCTTCTGTATAAATATGAATGACTTTTCTTAGCTTGCGAGCACTATACAGTTAATTGTAAAAAAAAAAATCGAATGACAGAATAGAAGAGAGTAGCGTCCGTGTCCGCAATCAGTGCCTGCTTGGAACCGTACTATAATGTGTTGTGTTATGCTATCTGAAGAGTTGTTTGAGTTCGAAGAAAGTAGTCAACCTTGAGCGTGTGTGATGCATGTACGCATGCTTTAGCTATGTCACACAACCAAGCCGTGCCGTGCCGTGCAGTGCCGTGCCGAGCCGAACCGGGTCTTGTCTTGTCTGATCCTATGTCATGCAATGCCCATGGGCCGTGTGATGCCATGATGCACCGCACTTAAATATATGGGATACATTCTTTCTATCTTTCTTTTTACATATACAGGTTGTTACGTTAACGTTAACTGGAACACCTCGTTTTTGGTTCGTGCGCTCTTTGCATTTCGGATACGTAAATTTTTTTATTGATGATTATCATTTCGTAAACTTAATTCATCTCCAGCTGGTCAGATGCATTAGTAGGTATTTTTAATTTAATCCTAAGTTACGTCAAATGATATGAGAATTTGTGACAATCCTTTATCAATAGTGTTCATATTTTTTCAAACAAATATTGTAGAATAAACGCGAAAAAGATTGTACGGTAAAGAAACAATTCTGTTTTTACAAAAAAAATAATATATATTTTTATTAAATTATTAGCATGTCTCATATCTTGTAACAATTTTAACGTAACAGTTTGAATGCTTTTGTTATTTGATAAGATATTTATAAAAGGATTTTCAAATATGTTTTATACATAAACAAGAATTTTTTCCAATAAAGTTACGTATTTAATAATACAATCTATCTATATAAATAAAGTAACAACTCATATTGTAAGTGTTTTATTTAAATTTATGTTACTAAACAATATGATTTCATGTAAATTATCTATATTAGGAACTGGTAATTTTCTTTTTATATATTTTAGTGCTCTAGATGTCTAGATGAAGACATAAAATTATATCGAAGACAGTGGCGAACGGTGACTTTTGATAATGGGGAAGCGATTTATATTTTACATTTAAATATTTTGTTATTAGACATTATTGAAGTACGTCACATATGTATTTCATTAACTTTTTTTATATAAACTAATTCAATATCACGATTTTTTTTCGCGAAATCGTCAATGTATACAGCGCATAATAAAATTCGGAAGCGATAACAGTTATTTTAAAGAACTACATCTATATTTTGTTGATCATCTTGTACTTGTATTTTACCATGAATTCGTTTTGAGTTCCGAATATTTACATAGGGTAATCATACGAATCATTCATCCTGCATTTTGCGGGACAGTCCTGCATTTTGATTTAATGTCTCGCTCCATTACATGTCCCGCAAAATGTCTCGTATTTTTAATTTTAACTTACTTTACATCTATTCAGTTGTCAATGCTCTACTTTTCCTATAGGGTTAGATAAAAAACATATACCTATATAAAGAAATATACTACTAATAACTGGGCTTTCTGAATTAAATACATGTTAAATATTTGTTACGAAGCGTTAAAATATAACAAAATTTAAGAAAATCACAATCCAGAAAAAATTGATACAGGTATTGTATATCGATTACTAGAAAAATTAAAGTGTGTAAATGCTTTTTTGGGCCACTGTATCATTACCAGTATGGTATTGCTGTTATACATATTTTTAATTTTTAAATTTTGATATTAAAATATTTACTTTATATACTTATGTAGTTATCAGTGTAATTTATTTTTTTGTGATATTTATTATTCAATTGATAATTTTTTTGTCACGGTATTTAAGCCATTGTTAAATTAAATCGTTTAATATATTCTAGTTGTTTTTTGTACCCCTTCCTTCTTAGAATATACGAATTCCGTCCCGCATTGCCTTCTCAAGAAAATGGTCAGCCTATATTAACAGCATCCATTGCATTCGAATGGAAATTATTAATTTTGAATTAATACTACATAAATAGTTTGAAATAAAATATAGGTACAGAAAATATTGTAAGTAACATAAAATGTTAACAAATTAAAAAAAAAAAAAAACAAAAGAAGCTCGGCATCCACCGCATTCGTGGAATGCACGCTACTGATCGAAAGCTTGCTATTAATCTGTAAACTATTCCGATCTGACTGATATACCCATTATATTTGTTATATAATTAGTGGCAGTATGACCAAATCATGAACATAAATCATATATGTATATATTATTTGATCTATACCGGAATAATAATTTCCAAAAAAGAAAAAAATAATAATTTATGCAACTTGCAACTTAAAGAGATTTTTGGAAATATTTTTAAGTGTTTTAGATTTATGGTTGTAATTTTCGTAGAAGTCACAATTTGATTTGCTTATTTTAATAAGATTTGTATTTTTTTCACTTTGCATCGTGAAGTCTACATTCGCCTCCGTATTAGTTAAGTTCAGTCTACGTTTGTCCTTGCTTTGGTTAATTCTAAGTTCGCCTTCGCTTTAGATAAGTCTGCCAGAGGCCTCCTTATTTTACTAAATTTGCTCATTCTTTATTTAGTTTAATTGAATTTTTTACAAGCGCTTAATTTTTCTATTTGTTCACTTTTTGTTTGATCATGTTACAATAGTTATTAGGTTATTACAGTTTTTTTTATTGCAGATTTTTCTTTTACTTTAACCATTTATATTTTTTTAAATACTAATTAAGGTATTGAAATATTTTTTTAGGAAATAATGCATTGATTATTACTTATATGTATATATAAGCAATAAAAAAAATTAAAAATTCTTATAAATTATCTAAAAACTTTAAAAAATAAAATATTAACAAAAAATCGGTCTTTTGGCACAAGTGAAAGTAAACAAAGCAAAATTTGCATATTTGTAGAAGTGTACTCGCCACTGGGCAAGTATTCGGCACTCATCCCCACCCATTTGGGATTCTGCAATTAGTCGATCGGGACTCGACGAATATCGAATGTGTGGATCCGCCTTTATATACAGTACACAGTGCGTGCGAGTTCCCAGTGAGTATGTCTACTTTTGAAACCTCTCCACAACCATACAGCAAGAAATTCGTTAAGTTTTATCTTTTAACCGTAACAAAATTCAAATCGGTCTATGATAAAAAAAAATATATATATATTCTAACAGCTACACTTGGATGTAGTAGAAAAAATCTTTTTTTATGTTCGTTTTAAACTATAAATACTTCCGCAAATACTTAAAATGTTTCTAACATTTTGGAAAGATTTTTGTATCTTAGATCACACATAAAATGTAATCGTAAATTTCAGTTTTAAGTTTTTCAAAATTAAAAATTTATTACTTTATTTGTTTGGTGAAACAAATTTTAAAAATCTTTTGTCGTAAATTTTAAATAGTTTATTTTTTTATAAGGATTAAACTTCTTGACATACTGTAACAAACATAAACTAGATACCAGCAATTGATGTCATGAAATAGAAAGTTATGGTTAGGGTTAGTAATTCTTTGCTGTCACCTAAATTTTTAGAAATGTACATTGTTAACTACGTAACTAATCAAGGTAGCTAACACCCACTCGTTGGTTGGGTGACCAATTAGAATAATTTTTATTAAAAATGTTTTAAGAACAAAAATTATAACTTTGAATTTGAAAAAATCCCATTTTATTAATATTGAATTTGGAGCACCATGTCACGAGTATTCTTTATTTATTTCAATAGCCAATAACTTTATAAATATAAGGACACGTCATTATGAAAAACAATTTAATTTACAAGAGATACTAAAAAAACAAATCTTCTGTCAGGCAGAAACTCACCAAATTAATTTTATTTAATAATATGTGATATGTAAATATTTAATTACTAAATAATTTTAATTACTTAATATTTTAAATATAAACACCAATACATATTACTTTAAATATTTTCATCATTCAAATTTACTTACAGCACTATCTAAATACTGAACAAAATCATGTATTATTATGTTTATTGCAATTGCATTGAAAAAAAAAATTATAATATTTCGAATATTAGGTTGGCGCACACTAAACTGTAGCTAAGCGTACCTCGTAATCGCTGAATAAATAGATTTCACTGCGGGAATGCTGTACGAGAGGTATTTTCATTTGATTTGATTTTGTCATTTTTTCAAAAGACAAAATTCAATATTATAAAAATATTATTCATTCTTTTCAAAGCTACTTACTATTTGTATTTTATCAATACGATATTTTACAGCTTCACAGTACACAAACAAGTAATATACTTTTTTCTCTCCCTCTACATCAGCTGAATTATTTCATGGAGATGCAGTTTACGAGGCAATTGTATACGATGTGTCTAAGAAAATTATATACAATGTGTTTTTTAATATATGAATATGCAATGTGTCTCAAAATCATATATACAATGTGTCTAAAAATTTTATATCTAAAATGTCTAAAGAATATTAAATCTATTATTTTACATTTACGTATCGTTCTATAGGGCGCGGCCCGCGCGTTCTCAAACCTTTCATCATTTCAAGTTTATATTATATTGTCTGTTTTCTATATAGATACAATACAATGTGTCTTAGAAATAAATGTACTCAACAATGTGCAATGTATCTATTACCTATGTACAATGTGTATTTTATATATAAATATGCAATGTGTCTGAGAAACCAGAGTATTCAGCTATATACAATATGTGTCTAAAATTTGTATTTGCAAAATGTCTAATCGTAAGAATATTAAATCTATTATTTATTTTATTTAGTATTTTAAATATATTTTTGTATTATTTGATGTATTTATGACTCTTATTGTTAATTTATTAGGTAAGATCATGACAAAAGTTAGTCAATATTTGGAAAAAAGAAATCTTAAATACTCGAAATATTTTAAGAACAGTATTTTATATTTTAAATACAAATACTAAATAAAATAAAACGGCTTTAGGTTATTAATTCTGTATTAATATTTATTAATAATCGACGTTTTGACGAACTCAACATACATCTTCTTATCTTTTTTCCTAATGAGGACGTACATTGAATTCGTCGAAACGTCGATTATTAATAAATATTAATACAAAAATACTAAATAATTAAATGTATTTAAAATATTTTTATTTGTTTCAGGAATTAATGACGAAGTGTATCAGTTTATTTAAAATTTTATTATACTTATTTAATTTTCGACGATATGTTGTCGTCCTTTTCAGAATAAAATGTTTATAAAATTTTTAAAAAAATTATTACTAATAAAAATTTTAATTAACTGAGTTATTTCGTCATTATTTCTTAAAACACATCATTTACGAGTCAAATACATATTTTAATCAATACTTTTATTTACAAATTATAATAGATACGCTAGAGATTATGTCGTGCTGGTTCAAAAATAGTTATTAATATTTCATATAAAAATAAAAGTATTTGAAGTATTTTTTGTATTTTTGTTTGCTTATAACATAATGTATTATTTTTGTGCTGGTTTAATATTTATTAACTATTTTTTGAATCAAATTTGTTGTATTTCTTATCATTATTAATTTAAACCATTGTAATTTTTAAATAATTCATATTCCCGATTGTATTAACCAAGTAGTTACGGTTCGATTAGATTAGCAATAGTAAAAAAATAGAGCATATCAAATTAATGCTATTTGCTCCTGTCAGTAGATCTCGCTAGCTCAGAGTTTATTATAGAATTCCAGTCATTACCTGCCAATATATCCACCAGGACCAGGATATTGCAAAATTTGCAGATTGAACAGATCGATTTTCTTTATCAATAATTTTTTATTAATACAAAATTATTTAATTTTTGAGGTACATTATTAATAATAGGGAAGTGTATTATGAAAAAAAATATATATTTAATAATTATAATATTCAGGACTTGTTATCCATATTTTTTTCGTTCATTCTTTCAATAAAATTAATCAAATTTACCTGAAATTTATACATGTTGACACTACAGAAAAGCAAATTCTGTAAAATAATAAGCAAAAAAAATGTCCTTATGAATGTTAAATTTAAATAGGCAGCCGCCGGCGCCGACTAGTAGCGTGTTGGACTCGGACCTCAAAGATTCCTGGTTTGCGCCGCGCTGCCTCCAGAAATTAAATTTAAATATTATTTCTGGTATTAAAACCTTCTACCACTGAACTGATATCGATTGGGTCTGAGTGGTTCGGAACCCACTATAAGCAGTAGGTTCCTTGCCACCCGCACCATCGATAATGCAAGTAAAAATTGTTAAGAAACTACATGTTTATTTTAAATTTGAAAATTCAACTTTGAGCTGGGCCAGTTTCTTGGTTAATATTTGTCCTGAACTGGTTAGCTTATTTTTTTTTAAGTCAATTAATTATATTTTTCTATGATAAGCTGTCGATTAGGTCGACATGAGACCTTTATTACTACAATCGTTTTTTTTCCTGTTTTTTATTTTCATTTTATTATATTCTTGCCTTGTTTTATGGTAAGATAAAATTTCTTGTTTAAAATAGTACAGAAAACTTACCAGTTGTAAATTTTTACTATCTAGAATTTTTGCACGTTCTGTAAGCGACATCCAAACTATGCCGGTGTTCAAAATTCGATTGCATTTGATTTGTTCTTGTTATCCTGCATTTTTCCAAAACCATTGTAACAAAAAACTAAATTATTTGATTTAATTACAAATAGATTTTTAACACATTGACTGCGAATGACTGTTTTGTAAAAAAACAATAAAAAATGGTTTATTGTTTTTAAGTTTTGTTAGTAGATATATATATATATATATATATATATATATATATATATATATATATATATATATATATATTTACAAAAATTAATAATTTTTTTGATGTAGCAAAAGAATAATTTTATTACGTTGCACTGGGCTAGTTATCGTGCCAGTCACCTGTCTTGCTCTAGCAAGTGTACGCAAGCCGTACCAACCAATAAACAGAAAAATAATTTAAATATAAGTTATTTTATCGGATACCAGTGAGCGTCATATCTCCTTGAAGCAACTTAGTGTCGATTACTGAAGATCGCCAGAGCAGTCAATGTGCTAAAGAATTAACATATTAACACAACAATAATTATGTAGCTTTAACCAAACAATCAGCAATTATGGTAACAAATGTATCGCTTCTAAACGTTTCCATGTTATTTTATTATAGATTATTACAAAAAAAATATGTTCATTCCATAAAAGCTAAGTTATTTAGCAGACAGATATGTTCAATAAAATAAATTTTCTAAAAATTTTATATTTATGTAATATAAAAGAAAATCGTATTTCGGCGATTTCAATATTTTTTTAAATGTAGATATATAATAAACTATGAAATATTAATAAAGAACAATACGGAAACTAAGGTTTTGCTTAGATTATATTTTAAATATTTAAACCTTGAAATATAATAAGATGAGTAATAAATTTTCATTTTTATTAAAATTTATGGTAAAATATAAAATGTGTATATTATATTATTGTTTCCTTATAGTCTTTTTTTGCATTTTGTCAATAACAAACAGATTTATGAATAGTATAACAAAATCCTGTATATTACGTTGATAATTTTTCTATCAATCATTTATATTTATGCATCGTATATAGGATGGTTATAAAATCTCAATCTATTTAATATTTGGTTTTCGTTTTAAAGTCTATGTAATGCGGGTCTAGAAACATTATTTGCCCACAATTCTTCGCCGCCCCAATTCTTTGCTCACAATTCTTTGCCCACAATTCTTCGCTCACAATTTTTTGCCGTTGTAGAGTCAGAGTAACTACCGTGTTTATATTTAGTAAGAAAATTTAACGGGATACTGTATTGGGGTTGAGAAAATTTATAAAAATGCAAGCATTTAAAATTCTATCAATTTATTGTACATTCCAATATTTTGCCAGCAATTTGTGGCTTCTTCAGGGAAACAATGTATGATTAGAACAATATAAATGCTGTTGTATGTGATTTGAATGTTTAGAATTGATTAATTTGCCTTGTTTTCATCTTCCAACGTAAAATGTACACTTTCAATAAAAAAAACTTATAAATAATCAAAGAATTAAAACAGTTATTAAAATATATCGTTGTGAGAGTCAGTAGTTAAAAAAATAAATAAATAAATATAATAAAATTGTTAAATAAATAAATAATAAACTGCAGTCAAACAATAAAAATACTATGTGCTATAGTCTAAGTTAAAATTTTTGAATGATTCAAATTTTTGAATGATATACCGGGTGTCCAAAAAGAATGGAAACTATTAAATATCTCGAGAACGGCACATCGGATTACAAAGTTACAAAACACGTTTTTATTTATTTTTGAAAATCTATTTAGGGGTGATATGCGAAAACCACCCACACCTCTCCTGGCGGGGGGGGGGGCGTGGGCAAGTTTTAAAATTTAAATAGGAACACCTATTTTTTATTGCACAGTTGCATTCTCCATAAAAATGAAAATGAAAGAATAGATATTCTTATACTGCGAATATTGATGAATTAAGGGAAAGAATAATACAATGTTCAAATTTGATAACACCAGAAATTTTGCAAAAAGTAGGCGATAATATGTACGAATGGGACACTGTCAAGTAGCTGGAGGTGAGCAATTTGAACATTTAATTAAGTAGGGGTTTACCTAAATTTAGCACCCCGATAGTGAGAGGCGAGGGGATTCACCTAAATCCAGCACAATTTACCACCAGGTATTATTTGAGATGAAAAGTTGGTACCCATCCGCATGTGTGGGAGTGAGAGTGGTGGTGCGTTTTTCAATTTTATATCCAGTTTTAGAAGGAGAATCCAAAACTGCAATAAAAAGTGAAAGTTTCTGCAAAAATTTTCAAATTTTCTCCCCTTCCCTGCTCTGAGGGGGTGGAGCTGGGGGGCTCAATTTGCAAATCCAGAAACAGTTTTTTATGGAGAATGCAACTGTGCAATAAAAAATGGGTGTTCCTATTTAAATTTTAAAATTTGCCTCCCCCCCCCCCGCCAGGGGAGGTGTGGGTGGTTTTCGCATATCACTCCTAAATAGATTTTTAAAAATAAAGAGAAACGTGTTTTGTAACTTTGTAATCCGATGTGCCGTTCTCGAGATATTTAATAGTTTCCATTCTTTTTGGAAACCCGGTATAAATTAGCATACGAACAAATACGACAAAGATTTGCGACATACTTATTAGGTCATTTTTACTTACTTTATGTGATTATTATGAATTATGTTAAAAATTACAGAATTTTGAGGTAGAAATACATATTATTTATAGTAAAATAAAATTACAGATTTTTTTGTAGTAAAATTTTACTACTGACTATTTTTGTGTAATTTCGCTAAGGAAAGTGTTGGAGATGTTCTGGTAGGCCATTTGTATTGGAACAAATTGTGCATAATGTTCAACAAGCCATCGAATGCAGTCCGGATGCATCATCTTGTTCTCCAAGTCTAAGTAGCAAACTTAATATACCACGAAGCACCATCTTAAAAATTTGTCTATACTTGTGATACTTATATACTTTTTCGTATGTTAATGGCTACAGAAAACATTACAGATTATATGAAATTTAAATTTAACTAAATATATGATAAAATTATATAGTTTTATTACACATTTATTAAAACTATATATATATATATATATATATATATATATATATATATATATATATATATATATATAGTATGTTAAATAATAAAATGAAACAAATAAAAAAATAAATTACAAATATAATAACAAAATAGATATATGGGTGTGTACATAGAAAATAATGATTTTATAACATGTGCATATGTGATGTGAGTTTAGGAAATTAAGCTTGGGAATATTAGTTGATTGATAAGATAATGCAATATATAAAAGCAACTGTCAGGATATTTTTATTAAAAAAGTAAATGAATTATAAAATGCGCTATGAATCGTGTCTGACATTAAAATCAATATTTTATTACGAAACATTAACCGAAAAATTTTACACATTAGAGCTAACATTTATATATAAATACATGTAAATTGCCTTTATATTATTTTATCGTTTACTATCTATTCAAAAAGTGCACTATTGATGTTTCACAAACTTTTGTTATTTTTGTACTAAACTATTGCTTTCATAAATAAACTAATTTAGTTAAAATTTGAAAATATATATATATATATATATATATATATATATATATATATATAAAAAACTGTATCAATGTTGCTACTTTTTTTATTAGGAGAGATGCAGTTTTGGTTGAATGGGCCTTTCAACTAAAATCAAATTTCATAATTTTAATACCTTTATGTTCTTTTACAACCTAAACTAATAATATGATTTAAATTTTACGTTCTACAATTCTATATTTATTGAAATAAACTAATTTGAAAAAAGCTATAAAAATCACAAATTTAAATGTTTTAACCATAGCCACACCTCTAACCATATACGTCATCTAGTGTACTATATGTCTCGTAAACTACACGTGAAATTCAACCAATGAAAATGATCTACTATTTGTATACGTCACGGGACGGACAAATTCGAGAATTGTCGAAGTTTGGCGCCAATTTAGCGTTTTTTAATAATTTTTTTATGGTTTATTATAAATAAATTTGAAAAATAAATATATACAAATTTTTTTATTTATTTATTACTTTCCAAATTTCAAATAAAAAAAAAATAGTGGAAAGGCCCATTAGTCAAATTTTTCCAAATGTTTTTTTTTGAATTCAATGATATACATACATAGCCTTATATATATATATATATATATATTTTTTTTTTTCAATAAAAATTACGTAAATTGTTATCTAAATATTAGTACTGTATTTGACTATGCTGCATTGTTTTCCAATACAAAATAATTTGAAATGTCCTACTAACAGTTCATTGTTAACACTTTACCGACCAATAGTCTATTAACCGGCTTTTTTTCGCCGACGCTTACCCATCGATAGCGTCGGCGATAAACAATCTAGTGATAAACAGTATAGTGATTCAGAAGATAATGTAAATAACGTTGAAGATAACGATGATATATGGTCGACGAATGACGAAAAAATAATTTTGGAACCTTTTGTTCTCCAGAAAGTGTGATGGACAGTGCCGGTCGAACGTGCGTATGCTGTTGAACCACTAGCGGTCGGTAAAGTGTTAATACAGATTATGTACGATCAAAGCATATTTTAATAAAATAATATTGAACTTGCCCGAAAGTATGGAAATAGAAATTTACGAAACAACTTTCAGTATTGAAACTAAAACTTCTAGCATTACGTAAGTAAATTCTATGGCCAAATCCTTTCGGACCTCTACAACTCTACAATCTCTGCAACCTCTGATAATTTCTGAAAATATAGATTATATTATTAATCAAGTTAAAATGATATATTAACGGTCGGTTGGGGAATACGTTGTTGAACGGATATCAACTAAAAACATTATTAAGTTGTTATTAAACCAATCAGTCACGCATTTCAAAGACAATCTAATAGTATAGTTAATCACTGATTAATTCATTAACGTATTATGCAATTAGCTTTAAAATCGTTGTTTAATTAATACAATTGGGAATGCTCTAACAAAAAAATGCCAAATATGAAAATTATAAAAACTCTCATCATTTAAAATGGAATTAGGCATTACTTAAGGTAGAAAGTGGCGAATATTATGTTGGCGCACATTAAACTATAGCTAAGCGTACCTTCTAATCGCTGGATAAATAGATTTCACTGCGGGTATGCTGTATGAGAAGTATTTTCATCATTTCCATTTGATTTTGACATTTTTTCAGAAGACGAAATTCAATATTTTGGCGAAAAAAAAATGTTAATTTTTTCAAAGCTACCTACTATTTATTATCTATAATATATTTGGGTCCGCGACATTTTGCCGCCGGACATTTTGCCACGGGACATTTTGCCACGGACGTTTTGCCGCCGCGACATTTTGCCGCCGGGACATTTTGCCGCCAGGCAAGTATTAGGCGTAGAAGACAAACACCTACAAACAACCTATTAACCTAACCTAACCTACCCTAACCTAACCTAACCAATATTTCATAGAATTATCCCTTCTTTTGTTTTCTACCGAAAGCTACGTCTAATACTTACCTGACGGCAAAATGTCCGGCGGCAAAACGGCGGCAGCAAAACGTCCCGGTCCCATATATTTTTAGGCCATTATAGAATACAAGTAACGTATTTTTCTCTCTTCTCTCTATATAAGCTGTATTATTTCATGTAGTTGCAGTGTGCAGTGTGTCTAAGAAAATTATGAATATAATGTCTGGGACACACGACAAAATTTAATAATCATTAAGCTCTACATTCAGACTGCAGTTTTAGCAATAACAGTAGAGTGGGGATGCAGTGGTAGATTGCTAGATTGCCCTGAAATCGCAGTGTGAATGTAGCTTAATGATAATTAAATTTGCCGTGTGTCCCAAGCACAATGAGGAAAGGGACTCAGTTTATAATATTCTTTTATAAATCGGGTTAATATTAATTAGATTAGTGTATGATGAGTATGAAATTAAAAAAGAAAAAAATTGTAAAAGCTGGTGTTAGTCAGTTGAGATGGTTCGGTCATCTTCAACGAATGTCTAATGAACGTTTGATTAAAATAATATACATATGTGAATGATTTTGAAGTTATACGTTTGCGTAGACGTTCGATGAGCAGAGGGAGTGGTATGATTGTGAGTGTTTTACACAGTAAATTTTTACAGAGTTACTAAAGTATAGTTTTTATTAAGCAAGCAGTCGTACCATTTACTATAAACTTCGTTGTTTGTATTTATGTATGTATGAAATTTATAGAAAAATGTGTATGAATTTGGATGAGGCAAAAGCTACTTGTCTGGATAGAAATGTTTAGTGGAAACTAATTTCTACAAAATGGAAAGAATTTGTGCCACACTGTTATGGTGTGATTGTGTATATACGTATGTATAGGGTGATCCAAAATTCACTAGACTATTTAAAATTCGAATAACACTTTCTATAAGCTAAATGGTGTTTATTTAAATGATGTAATTTTCAAAACTAAATGAAATTTATTTCCAAAAAAAATACAGAAATGTAAATTTAAAAAATGAAAATAAACTCACATATTATAATTGATATAAATGGGAATTTTTTCATCATCAAACGGTATTTCATATCATTATCAGAGTTTTGTTTTACGAGTATATGTTTATTATTTTTTTAATATAAATATTTGTAGACATTATTTTCGTTCTAAGTTTAATTTGAGGATGTTGCTTTTGTTTCTTCATAATACATCAAATATTTGAGAAAGAATAAAAAAATTCTTAGAATGCTTGCTGAAAAATATCACGACATATATAATAAAAATAAAACATAAATAAACATAGGTATGTATAGAGTGGGTGGGAAATAATAACGAAATATTTGTGATCTCGTCCTGAAAAACCAATTTAATCACATTTTCTTAATATTATCAGACTACTCGTACTTCAATCATTCGCTTCTTCGAAAACTCAGCAAAAAAATACAGAGAAAACAGATCTGCGACATAGGTATGTGTGTACATATAAATAAAAACCAAGTTTGATTCAAATAATTTTTGATTTCGTTTTTTCAATATTCAACACTTTTTCTATTCATGACCGTATAAAATTATATTTATCTTTGGATAACGTTGAATTAGACTAATTACAATCGTACATTTAAATAAATTATACTGTTCAAAACGATACATTCACAATCACGCTTTATATCCATACGGGTATTATGGTACAAAACTCTTTTTATTCAAACAGAAATTAGATTTCTCCAGAACAAGCAACTTTCGCTTTATCAACGCTTATGATGTTTCCCATACACGTTATTTTTTTTTATTTCTATACCAGTTAGAAATATTCTCTTCCGCAAAACACTCTCAATCATTCCAACCCATTCGGATGACCACGTAAACGTACATCTTTAATACCACGAAACGATTAAGAAATATTTAATATTATTATGATTTTGATAAAATTTGACTACATATATCTTTTTATTGTCCAAATTAGCGATCTTTTGTTTTGTAACTAAAATGTGGGTTAGGCAATATATAGTAAATATAAAATACTTGCAAAATTTTATTTTTACCTATAATTCTTTTACCTGATGATATTTGTACTTTATTAAGACAATTTTTTTATTATTTATTACTAATCTTTATTTTTTTTAACATATTTTTGTATAAACTTTTTGTATACTAATTGACACAAGAAAATTACTATTTTTTAAAATATTTTAAGACGTAAGTAAATAAAATACTTAATTTTTAACCAATATAAACTATGTTATAATAAAATAAACTTGTATTACAAGTATAATATTTACAAAAAAAAAGAGAGACCTCTTGTAACGAGTCCAACACATATATAAGAACATATCAATACTATACAAACACAATTAAGCATCTGTGTATGTATGAGAGTCGATTGCGTAAAAGTACTCGTAATATAATATAAGATTGAGGAGAACTTAGTTTGCTAAGTGTACCACCTCACAGTCTAGTTATCTGTGCTACGTCTAGTGTCAACTATATCTATTTTCTTACAATCTATTGTTAATGGTTTAATTGTTTATATAAGTTTTAAGAATAAATTTATTATAATATAATATAATATATATATATATATATATATATATATATATATATATTTATTATATATTAATATTATTATTTTATTATTATTATTATTATTATTATTATTATTATTATTATTATTATTACCCCAATTAGATTTTGAAAATAGATTGTTATTTTTCAGAGATTTTCCTCAATTAACAAACTATAAATTCAAAATTCTCGAGATATTTACAACAAACATATTATAGTAAAGAACATGAATCTGTTATAATTTCTTTTGAATCAAAGTTGGCAACCCTAATATTTATTATTTAAACTAGGTCACAAAATAATCAATAATCATCTTAAATGCAATGCAATGTAAATTATATCAAAAATTTATTGAATGGCTTTGTCCCGTTCTTTTTTGTTTTTCAAGTATGAAATTTAACTGCAGAGAATGATTATTAGGTTCAAATATATTATCAAAACAAAATTACCTTTTATTTTATAAATATTAATTAGTAAAAAATTGATTTTGTACGCGATATTACATATTCTATCGATATTTTAACTTCATTTTTAGTCAGATATTGTTTCGTACCGAATTATTTGCATAATTCTTTGCGAAATATATACAAAATGTTTATTCTTGTGCCAAGAAATACAGATATTAAAAAAAATTATTTTACAATATCTATATTTGATCTAACATATGTAATCTAACAATTTTGTTAAAATAAAAAGTGAGACAACCCTATTGAAGTTAAACATAAATTTATTGTGATTTTACACTATCACTTTTGCAACTAAACAAAAAAAATATTTATGTTTCTTGTTTTTTTTTTTAATATAATTAATGATAAAAAATTATATGTTGTTTAGTTCTATTGTTTAAAATTGATAAATTTTTAATTTATTACATTATTTCTAATATTTTTTATTGAATTCATATACCATAATTACTTATACAAATTATCTTCTTGGAAAGAGTATTTCTCAAGGTTTCTATAAATATGCGAATAGGTAAATTTATTTTATGAGATAAAATAATTACTTTATCAATTTTGTGAATAATTTTATTTATTAAAGTAAAAGCTATTTCAAAATTTATGAAATAATGTAAATCTTCCAAATCATTATATTTCTTAAGTATTTATATTTTGATCTTTTTTGGTTCATATATATTCTGGTTCGAATAATTAAAATTTTAGTAAACCAGTAATCGGGTTTGAACAAAGCGGTTTGGTTATCGTTTTCGGTTCGAATTGGTTCACATTTTTCTTTTAATTAAAGATATTCCATTGTCATCATCATTATTTGAAAATCTCTTTTACCACAAGTGATGTTGAGGACATTTTACACTAAACTTAATCTAGATTGCTTTTATGTGGTTACTTCCACATTTCCCTCCATTTTTTTTGGTTTTTGTATTTGCTATTTTTTTGGTGTTATTCTTTTAAATTTTGCACATTTTTTAATTCCTTCAATTCAAGTTTTGCTACATGTAGCTCTTGCATTATTATTTTTTATTTGTTTTAACTATCCGATATTCGGCCGTTCAATATTCGGTTGTTTAAAATTTGACCGAATATTTGTTATTCGGCTGAACTACTGTTTGTCTCACTACTAATCTATTGGCAGATTTTAAAACAGTAGCGTAAGTTCTGGATACAAATTCTTGCAATTCGGGGAAAGAGTCAATTAAGATGACTTAAACACTACAAAGTTTTATATACTGGAATAAATAAAAAATATATTAGAGATTTATTCCACAAATAAATGATCTCACTGAAAATATTATGTTTAGAAATATTTTTAGAGAAATATTGTGCAAAATATCGACTGTACTTAAATTTATCTAACATATTTATTCTTTGCTTTTTTACAGAATTTGAATATTTCATTTTATTGAAAATTTTATAACTACTATGTAGAGAAATTTTAAAACTTAAGATCATTATTATTTTATACATTTAAAACCAAATTTTAAATTTTTGCTGAAATGCATTTAATATCAAAATCACACCATCCGATATGTTTTGCTAGATTACGGCACCAATATTTTATTTATACAGTGAGACTTATAAATCCATAGAAACTCTTGAGCAATTTATCAAAATTTTTAGTCGCTTTAATTCCCAAATGTAACATAACTGAAAGCCAGACTAAAACTGATTTGCAGTAAACTGTAACGCGTATGTCTGCTACAGTATATTTATTTTATTCTAATCGAAACAAATAAATTCAAGTGACCACACCCCACCACTTTCTTTGTAAATTATCCATAACGATTTATTTAGCAGTCAAGTGAAGTATTTTTGTCGGAATTAGGATAGTATGTAAGCCGGATAATGTTCATTTAAATCCAACTGTCAGTTTCAAGTGATGTCCGACAGCAAACAACATCTGCATGTATTAACAAATGTATTCTGTATAGAATAGATACAGAGAGAGTTGTGCAGTCGTAGCAATGCTGTGTTTATATATGTAAGCATATGCACTGTTTCAAATTATTGATAGTTTGAGTTATATTTGATTTGGGATTAGCCTATATTCGAACACCCATAAAAACACAGATTTTACCAGGGATATTTTGAAATGTTTCAAATTTAGCAGAAACATATTTAACTTTCCCAAACATTTATTACGAAATATAAACGTTTGTTTCAATTGTTCTACGAATATTTTCCATTTAAATCAATAAATTAAATAAAAATTACATTATATTTAAAGTAATAATGAAAGTTAACTCAAACTATTTCTATATTTCCCGAAATTTATAGTATATAAATTCTATTATATTTTAAATAAATTTACTGCAAAACTATTTAGATACTATTTTTTCTTTCAGCAACAAAGCATGACATTTCAAGTATAATTTTTTTCTAAAAATTTATAGATAAATTATTGATGAATACATATTTATTTTTGTAAATATTTATAACTCACATAATTATAATGTAACATTATTTAAAAAAAAATAATAATTAAAATAAAGAATGCGTTATGCAACAAAACTAAGGTCTTTTGTTTTTTGTCATTGTTTTTTTTATTATTATTATTTTTGATCTGATAAAAAATTGTAGATACTAATTTTTGTTTGTAAAATTAAAAAATAATTTAAGGAGTTTTCATATTTACGATTTTTATTTTAGCGATAAGAATGTGATCTACTATAATCACTGCAAATAGATATAAAAAAAAATTGTGTGTAATTATTTTCTAAGTTTATGATATATTTTTTATTTTTATAAACAAAATAAAACCTGCAATAATAAACTTAGAAAAACCTGAAAATTAATTTTGAATTGAAAAAAATTCTAAAAATTTGCAACAATAACATCCCTGAAACAGCATTCACGCATCGTATGAAAATATACGTTACCTCATCTTTGTTTGTTTTTAAATATTTTCTAAATATTATAAACAATAATCTTATACATTTTTAGTTAAACAAACATAAATTTTTTGATTAAAAATGAATTTCTTAAATAATAAAGAAGATGAGACAATTTGAAATTCAAAAAATCTAATTGTTTGATGAAAAATGTACATATTTCTTAAATAATGAAGAAACTGAGACAATTTAACATTCAAAAATTAAAAGTATTTGTTTATTCAAAAAATATATATTTTAAAAATTTGAAATGATATAGATAATCGCAAAAAATGTTATTAAATTTCTCAGACAATTTCGTATAACATCATCTAATAACGCACACAGTGAACTAGTTTTATTATTAAATAATTTATAAATTTGGCAAAATGTATTTGACCTAGTCGGAATTCGAACCCGGGATCATCCAATATTGTTGCTTTAACGCTAATGGAAGCACACTTACTACTTTTGACGTTTACTTCAAATTATTTATTAACACTAAAACTACTAATGTTAATTGTTATTTTGAATATATTTTTATAATGTTTAGGTATAACTAACAATGAAACAGATCATTGAAAATAAGTAGTTGAATGAAAAATTTAAATAACAGGTATATAATTATTTTTATTGAAAGTTTTTGTAAATTTCTACAAAATACATGTTGTCAATAATGTGAAAGTAAACAATTTAATAACCGTCATTTTGACGAGTTTGATATTTCTAGTATTAAGCATTTTTTTGAAAATCTATTTGGCATACATTAATAATTACACCATATATACATATTAAAGCGTAGTAAAACACTCTTAATCATGATGCCAATCCATATACTCATCAGACGTCCACGCAAATAACTTCAATATCACTCACATATATTCTTTTTTTTTTAATTAATTTAGTTTTATTTAGATTTAAAAATATCAAATACAACAAAAATATTAATTACAAAATAAAATTTAAAAAAAACCATAACAAGAAAGAAACAAGAAGGCGTAATGACTCCAATACTCTTTACAATATTTATGGACGACATAATCAAAGCATGTGAACCGAATATAAAGATAGTCGGGGTGGGGTTGGCTACAAAAACTTATATCCAATAGAAATAGCAGAATGCACATTTGCAGATAACATAGTAATACTTGCGAGCAGCGAAACAAATCTTCAAAAAAACTTAAATGTATGGCAAGAAAACTTGACAAAATACGGATGGAACTAAATACAAAGAAAACAAAAGTAATGAATATAACTAAAAAACAAGAAATAATAAACATAAAAATCGGAACCGAAAAGATCGAGCAAGTTTCAATATTTAGAAGTAACATTGGACAGAAATGGAACTCAAGAATCAGATACAAATGAAGGAATTGATAAGACAGCCAAAGTATTTCATGCGTTAAAAAACAATTCCATATGCAAAAAAGAAATAAACAGAAAAACGAAAATAATAGTTTACAACACAATGTACAGATCCATACTAAAATACGGATGCGAGTCATGGGTACTGACTAGAAGAATGCAAAGCAAAATTCAGGCACTTGAAATGAAATATATAAGAAGAATCAAAAGAGTTACAAGAAGAGATGGAATAAGAAATGACGACATAAAAGAAGAACTAAAAACTAAATTAGTTCTAAAATTTATAGAAGAAAGACAACTAAATTGGTGGGGCCATTTGGTAAGACTGAAGAAGGACAGACCTGTGAAGAGGATATGGAAGGCTATAATCTAGATAAAAAGAGACAGAGGCAAACCAAAAAAAGATTGGGAGAACATAATAAGGAAAAGAGGAATATCGGTACAGGAGGCAAAAGAAAAAGGCGAAAAATAAAAAGTGGGCGAATTTCGTGCGCAATTAAGAATTAACAACCCCTACACGTAACAGTAGAAGGGAATTTATATATATATATATATATATATATATATATATATATATATATATATATATATATATATAATAGAAATTGATGTAAAATTATAACATCAAAAATTCTTTTAATTTAAACCATTTTATAAAAAGATATAAATATTAGACCCAACAGTACTAATTTGTAATTATGAATGATTTTTTGAATTATATTTTACATAACTTTTATATTAAATGTACAAATTAAACGGAGTATACTGTAGTTTCAAAAATATAAATGAAATTATACTTTTAAAAATTACATCTACTTCTGCTGTTTTTTTAGCACATTTTTGTTTACAAAGGGAAGCTTAATAATTAATACGCTTTGTTCGGTCTGTCGGTCGGTCGGTCGATCGGTCGGTCGATCGGTCGGTCGTTCGTTCGTTCGTTCGTTCGTTCGTTCGCTCGGCTCCAGAAAAACTTTTGAACTAGACATCGTAGAGAGTTTTAGTTTTTTGCATTAGTTCGGTGCTGTCGAGTTATGTTTGCTCATAAAAATACTGATCCGCCCGCCAAAATTGCGCTCAAGTCCCTCGATCAAAAGCACGAGGACATTTTTAATTTTTTTTGTAATGAATTTTATAAATGTAGTATTTAAAGACAACCATCATAACAAAACTTAAGTTTTTTTTAACGATTTACAGACTTTTAAAAATGGTCTTGTACAAATATAGGTTACAAGTACGTATTAATTTATTCGTACAACTTATACAGAAATCGAAAGCAGACACGTTTGCTTGCATTTCTTATTTAATTATATAATTTCCGTTTTTTTTTTCTTTTAGCTGATGAACGGGTTTCAATATAAGTATTATATTTTGTCTATTCACATATCGCTGATTTTATTTGCATAATGTATTTAACACATATTGTACTATTTTTTTTAATTTTATTGCTTCATAATTGCAGTTATAATGAAAATTATAATACATAATTGCTAACATATGTTTATGGCATATTTGTGCTAACAGGAAGAAAAGTAAAATTAGGTTAGATTTGCATATTATGTCATAAAACACTTTTATGAATGAAATATTTTAATTTTTGTTTACATACTTTATAACTTAAATTTTTGCTGTTTAAGTTTTATCGTATTTTAATAAGATGATTATTTATTTTTGACTAACTAATCATATTAAATAAGAAACTAGTTTTTGTAAATCAGAAGATGAACTAAATATATAAATGAGATACATAACCTTTTGAATTTTAAGTAAGTTGTAGTAAAACTATCACTAAAATGTAACATCGACTTATGTCAAATACAAATAAAAATATTTTTGGCACGGCAAACAGTATATTATTAAACGACAACTAAATACTTTTCACAGCAGAAAAAGAATACGAACGACAAAAATTGTTTTTTTTTTAGTTTGCCGCTTAGAGCGCTTGGTAGTTAATTATAAATATGCTCTTTAAAATGAGATTAATCTACTGATAAAATTAAATATTATAAAAATATTATTTGGTACTACAAGCTTGATCTTATAGTCGGTTTTAATTAATACCGATTTTAAAACAATACATTTCTCATAAGGGCCAGTAGAAAACAAATGAACTAAAACAAACAAAAACTGTGCTTATAGTAGCAACTATTGTAACCCTTCTCTAAACAATTAAAAAATGAATCTTTTTATCTGACTTATCTAGCAATGAATCCAACCAAAATTTTCAACTACTTATATGAACCTTTTCCTAAATGAATTTAAAAAAAAAACAATTTTTTTGTCGTTTATTTAATCATTGTGTTAATAAATAATTTCTTTACTTACATTATTTTATTTTTACTTATTTACTTTAATTTTATATATTTAAATGATATTAGTGTTAATTATACCGAAAGTGTTATTTAAGCTGCTATGTAAGATACAACTTTAGTTTCTACGAAATTTTTACCATTACTCAAACATAATAACAGTATTATTAATAAATTATCTACAATTAAAAATAAGAAGGTCATAAAAATTTAATTGCATAATATTTAAGCTTTCGCTCATATCTAATGATCTATGGATTTTTTGCAACTAATAATTCATCATTGTAATGTTTGAGTAATGCGGGCAATTTTATCAATTTAACCGAAGTTATATCTTTTATAATTCTTGAAATCCCTATACATTATTAATGTAAGTAAAGTTAGCAAAACAACTTTGAGATATCGATAGAAGAAAAATGTCAAAATTTGGTGTTTTGAATTTTAAAAAAATATGGGATGTTTGCTAACTTTACGTACAGTTAGCAAAACAATTGTTAAAAACTGACCAATAACAAATGACTAAATGTCATGTACACTAAAAAATGGTGTAAATTTGGTGCTCCAATAATTCATTAACAAAAAGTTTATTAAACAAATAATTTGTTTTTTATTAACAAATATAAACTAACCTAACCTAACCTAACTTAAATCTACTCTAACCTAAACCTACCCTAACCTAAACATACCCAGTTTGACTACAATTAGGTTAGGTTAGATTAGGATAGGTTAGGTTTAGGTCAGGTTATATTAGTTTATATTTGTTAATAAAGGACGAATTATTCGTTTAATCAATTTTTTGTTAATGAATTATTGGAGCACCAAATTTACACCATTTTTTAGTGTACATGACATTTAGTCATTTGTCAGTTTTAAACAATTGTTTTGCTAACTGTACGTAAAGATAGCAAAACATCCCATATTTTTTTAAAATTCATAACTCCAAATTTTTGGTGTGCACACAATAATAGCACCATGTTTACACTAAATTTTGACATTTTTTTTTCGATATCTCGAAGTTGTTTTGCTAACTTTACTTACGTTGCATATCAGGTTATATGGAATACCTAGCTTACATATTGTTTATGCAATTTACTTTTTAAAAAATCGCCTATTTTATTTTTGGAGATGTTGAGACGTTACATTAAAAAAATACAAAAAATTATGTTTCATATGTTAAAATATGTTTTGAAAGTATGTACAAATTTGCGGAAAAATAAATCTACAGAGCTGAACTTACAAAAGATAACATATTGTAACACAACTTGGCTGTTTGCGTATATTTATTAACTTTAGGATGCGTGCATAAAAGGTAGTGACCATGAAATTTTATGATTTTTTTATTATTTAAATTTTAATTAAATAATAAGTTTACGACATAAATTGATACAAACACAAATTACACGAATATACAAGAAAAACACAAAAAAGAGAAACTTAAATTACAAATATAATCGATCTAAAAACTAAACTAAACTAATAAACAAATAAGCGAATCTACCAAATAAAGCGAACTAGAGGCCCCTAACACTCTAAACGTGAAATAAAGCTTGATTGAACTAAAGCGAATGTAGACGTGAACTGACTATGCAATAAACGAATAAAAAAATACAAATTTTACCAAAATTAAATTGTGACTTTTACCAACGAAAATCTAAAACACTTCAAAATATTTCTAAGAAATATCTTGAAGTGGCGAGTGGTTAGCCGCGAACCCTGATACATAAATCTGTCACTAGGTCAAATCTAATAAATGCAAAAACTACTTAGTTTCAGAAATAAGTATCGGGTTACAACAACCGCATGGCTCAAAACTGCCCTGTTACAATATTAAACTCTTTTAATAGTAATAAATATATCCCGACAAACTTTTTATATAGACAATTTTGATAAAGCATTATTAATAATGCATAATTCCGATATGTTTTTTAAATTTCAGCTTAATAGTATATTGTACAATGAGCAAGAATGATATTAATTTGATACGAGTATGAAAATTTACAGTACAAATTTTGGTAAATCAGAATGGAAAATTAACATTCAGTACATTATACCTTTCCTACGATTATAAAATATGAATATTGTAATTGCAATCTGATATGAATGAAATTTAAAAATAATTATAATATGAAAATTGCACGGTATTGCTTTTTTTTTTTAATTTGGACGCGTTGCCATGCTGATAGCTTGTTTGTTTCAAATAGAATATTGTGACAACTAACTAATTGTTATGAACCTTACACAATATTTTACATTTACTAAACAATGACAGGTTCATACTTGACACATCTCATTATAGTCGTAAAGTAAAGTAATTTATTTATATATATATATATATATATATATATATATATATATACCGGGTGTTCGTTCGTCAAGTTCGTATGGGCGTTTAACATGTAATTTCGATAAATTGCGATATACTACTTTCTCGAGTAAAATTCAAAGAAATACTTAGAATACGTTTCGATAGGGCATAAAAAGTTCTATTATTTAGTTTTAGCTTTAATTTGCTAGCATGTGCCGTTTGGGCGCTAGAATTTTTTTATGATTTTTTTGTTTTTATTTTTTTTCTCAAAAACTATGAGGTGTAGGAAAATAAGCATGACATGGAAAAATGCGGAATAATGAGTACGATAATTATGTGAAGAAACTATTATTCTATGAATCGTTTAGTAGAAAAAAATTTAAAACTGAATTTTTGAAAATTTGACAAGGGGGGATCCTTGGGATTTTTTCAAAATAAGACTTTTTTCAAAATTTGCTCAAAAAAACCTGAAAAAATTCAGTAAAATAGAGAAAAAATTTAGCTATATAATAGCTAAGTAACTTTCTTCTCTAGTTCATACTGATTTTGCAGGAAAAATTATTAAAAATTCTAAAAAACATTTTAGAATTTTCAATAATTTTTCCTGCCAAACCAGAATGAGGTTGAGAAAAAAGTTACTTAGCTATTATGTAGCTAATTTTTTTCTTTATTTTATTAAATTTTTTCAGATTTTTTTTGAGGAAATTTTGAAAAAAAGCTTATTTTGAAAAAATCCCAAGGGTCCCCCCCTTGTCAAATTTTCAAAAATTCAGTTTTAATTTTTTTTCTACTAAACGATTCATCGTAGAATAATAGTTTCTTCACATAATTATCGTACTCATTATTCCGCATTTTTCCATGTCATGCTTATTTTCCTACACCTCATAGTTTTTGAGAAAAAAAATAAAAACAAAAAAATCATAAAAAAATTCTAGCGCCCAAACGGCACATGCTAGCAAATTAAAGTTAAAACTAGATAATAGAATTTTTTATGCCATATCGAAAAGTATTCTAAATATTTTTTCGAATTTTACTCGAGAAAGTAGCATATCGCAATTTATCGAAATTACATGTTAAACGCCCATACGAACTTAACGAACGAACACCCGGTATATATATATATATATATATATATATATATATATATATATATATATTAGTGTGTCCGTTAAAAAAATTTAGCGGCACCCTAAAAATATTTAAATAATAATTAGAATAATTAAAAAAATGAGTGGGAAAATATTTATAAACTTTTTTGTATGGGTTTTATTGTACCTCAAGTACGATTTGTGAAAAACAAACTGAATTTTGACTATTTTTGACTAATGAAAATCTGCACAATTTAAGTTATAATTACAGCGTAAAAAATTTAGCGGCACTCCAAAAATATTATAAGAAATAATTAAAAAATAAGAGGGGAAAATTTTTATAAACTTTTTTGTATGAGTTTTATTGTGCCTCAAGTACGATTTGTGAAAAACAAACTGAATTTTGACTATTTTTGAATAAAGAAAATCTGCATAATTTAAGTTATAATTACAGGGTTTTAACTCTCCTAAAATTGATTTTAACAGACACCCTAATATACCGTGTGTTGACTTGGACCGTCGTACATAGGGATCAGACATGTGCAGTTTCCTGCTTCCCAAATTATTTTACAAAAAAAAACTTTGGGATAAATGTTTTAGGAAACACTTTTTTACATGTAAATCAATCAACAAATTTTTTTTTGGAACCATCCCAACGTCAGGAATCAGCCCGAAAGTTGTCAAGAAATTGACTGAAAATGGCATTAGCCGTGAAATTGGAACAAAAATAAAACAAATGCTACATGCTATATGCTATTTCACGGCTACTGCCATTTTCCAGTCAATTTCTTAACAACTTTAGACCTAATTTTTGACGTTAAGAAGGTTCCAAAAAAAATGTTAGTAATTGATTTACATGCAGAAAAGTATGCCCTAAAACATTTATCATAAGGTTTTTTGTAAAATAATTTGGGAAGCAGGAAATCGCACATGTGTGATTTTACATGCTAAATTCTTATGTACGACAGTCCAAGTCAACACACAGTATATATAATATATATATATATATATATATATATATATATATATATATATATATATATAAATATAACTTTTTTTTTAAATTTTTACTAAGTAAGTTTACTAGATTTTTTATTGTTTAATTTTACTTGTACCTCGAAAGTAATATCAGTATTTCCTGCTAGTAATTTTTAGTTTTTAGACAAGCAACAAAAAGTCCCGTAATGATAATTTTCAAAAAACAAATAATTTTTTTGTTTTATATGATGCAGAGTGTCCGTAAAAAAATTTTTTTTAGTGAGTCTAAAATCGATAATTTTATATCGAAAAAACATCAGAAATAATATTTTTTGCTTGTTTTTTTATTGCGTCTGAATGGTTCGGAACCTACTATAAACTGTAGTGTCCTTTGCTTGGCTGCGGGTTAACGACTTGCACAATTGACAATGCAAGTCAAAATTGTTAATGATTAATATTTCGAGGATATAGCCCCGTACTCGTATAAATTACGGCAACTGATTATTATAAAAAAATACTTTTATTATGCTTATTTATTCCTCTGAAATAATTACTATTAGGATATTCAGAAAACAATAAATACTATTAGAACGTGTATGTCTTAACTAATAATTTTGTTATTAAAAAAATGATAATAAATATAAAAATTATTGATTCTCATTGATTTTCTATCAAATAATACTTTACATAAATAAGAAATTAAATGTAATTTTTTTTCAACAGGATTAACTTGCAATTGTTGAGGTTGTGCTCAGAATCAGGACAAAAGGCGAATAACAGAAATCTTCTAGTACGAGCTCGAAGTCAAAGTTGGATTCTCGTAACGCGAGATCATAAACGATGACGGCTCGAGTGTTTCGGGCCCATGGCGAATTCTGTGCCACTCATCCTTGGGAGGTGATTGTGGCTACTCTCACTCTGACAGCATGTCTTCTTACTCTAGATAAACAACAGGCTAACGTCGAAACAATTTTTCCAAAGTCCACTCCGTTTAAATATTGTAGCGGCTGCTTGTATGAAGTAAGTTTACTCAGATTTTTATAGACTTAAGCTATCGATCAGAATCACGTAATTTGTAAAGTCAAATTTCAAAAGTATTTCTAAATATAACAAATTTCCCAAATAACAAAATTTAATTGAGCTAAGCTTCCAACTAGTAAATTGGGCAACACTTAAAATCCTCATCAGTGATCTAAGATTACACAAGTACTCAGCTTTGACCTCGAATATATTCTTATTTCTGCGTGAACTTTAAATGAAGCTGCAATGTATAAAGTGAAATCATGCTTTGTGAACTACCGTATTATGTTACACAGCACAGGCTTAACAACAAACAAAGCAATTCAAGGTGAAAATTCAAATAATATGGTTGCGAATGGCACTTTATATTGACAAATTAGAGTAGAAATATCTGAAACTAATCAGATTTTCATTTGGAATGTGTAATTTCTTATTAGATAAACTCAGTTTGGTGAATGTTACATATCTATCCAACAAAATAATGGTTTGATGTAGAAAAATATTTTATTGGAAATAAAATTTAAATTTAAAATGTAGGATTGAATTTCCATCTTTTTTTATCAATCGATCTTTCGAAATTTTTTCTTCAAATGTTTTTTTAAAGTAATTAGAATCATCAAACTTGTTATTTTAGCTTATAGATTGACTTCTATAAATAATTTTATTTTTTATTAAACTAAAAAAATTGATTTATTAGTTATGGTCACTGAAATATAGTAATAACTGGAACGCGCACTGGTTGCTCAAATGCGAGCCGAAAGAGATAGGAGATACGTGGTATTCGCGTCTTTGTCTTTCTAATGGCGTAGCATTGCTACTACATGATAACTTAGATAGCTATGAAAAAAAAAGAATCTAACTGTCAAATGTCAAATTAATATATCAAAAATGATAAAAATACCTTTTATAGAGGAATTTCCCAATAAAATCTCATTACGTATCGTTTAGCCGATGCATTTAGCTACAATTTAATATGCAACAACATAAGATTGTCGCATTTTTACCGCAAGAAATCGCATTTGAATTTCAAATGCGCAAAAGTGTAAGACAGTGATAGAGATACCACGTATCTCCTATCTCTCTCGGCTCGCATTGGCGCTACTAGAACACATAGGCAGTGCACATTCCAGTTATTACTATATTTCAGTGGTTATGGTATGAAAGAACCTAATAATATTACATCAAAAACATGTAATCGGTAAATTATATATTTTTTTCTCAACTGCACAAATATTAAATTTATGCAAATTTGTTTAAAAGTATCTTTTTGAAACAGAATTATTAATATGCCAGTATAATGATATAAATAAAAAAAATTGCTAATTTAAAAGAGAAAACTACGTACCTGTGTATTTACTAATTTGTACTAGTCATAAATATTATTTATTTATATTAATAACAATTAATTAAGTAATAATTTTAAATACTTATAATATGAAACAAAGATTATTTTTTGAAGAAAATGTATGCATGCTGTTTTGCATATTCAGTATTCCAAGATCTCTGTCAGATTTCGTTAAAATATAAAATTTTAACTACACAAATATATCATATAATTTAAAATTAAGCATCAAGATATTTTATTTTATAATTAATCACAAGTTTCCTTCAGATTTTCACGGCCAGTATCCATTGAATTTATAGAATTTTCTGGGCTGGTATGCCGTGATTGATCTATCCTGACTTGGTAACCAGCAGCACAGTCACCAAGCACTGAAGATGCCATCTACGATGTATGGGGAAACGTTTGCGACAAGGATAGATCGACCACAATATACCAGCCCAGAAAATTCTATAAATTCAAATGATCATAAGTTATTTTCACAAAATTAAAAATGTGAATCTATTGCTAGTGTTTATAACGTCATTTTTCATTATTTATTATAAGAAAATTTTTACTTTTATTTTGTAATAAAAATTAAGTGTCAACACATAAATTTACAACGTACGAAAACCAATTTAACGAATTAAGATATAGATAAAACAAGATTAAAATCATATACGTATACCCATATAACACTTTGACGGTAAAAATCTTCGAGGTTTACACTGATATTCTAAACTAAAATTGTTACAAATTTTAATATTAATAATGAAATTCATAGTTGTTCTTTTTTTACATCATACGGTAACGTCACATGTCCAAATTTAACAAAATTATTTTTTCTCGGAAAGTTGGCAACACTGTATTTTAGTAAAATAAGATCTTTTGTGAAATTTTGATAGTTGGCAACACTGAACTATAGTAAAATTATTAAATTTATGTAAACACAAAAAAAAACTTTTGTGAAAATTTGCTTCATTACAGTTAAATAATATAGCCATAATAAATTTGTAAAAACTTAGTAATTTTTTCGGAAAAGTTCGCAAGGCTGTATTTTACTAGAATTATATAAATTTGGGAACTAGAAGAATATTTTGCAAAAATTTGATTAAAATCGGATAAATAATATCACCATAATGAATTTTTCTCGTAAATTTGGCAACATGTTATTTTAGTAAAATTTTATAATTTATGTGGGCACTGGGAGAATCTTTGTTCGGTATGGTTGAGTGTTGGAACTAACAATAAGTACCCGGGTAAACATGATAAGGGAAGCCGTGCTCCGTGTGCTGTGGACACGTGTGCAATATAGTCGAATGGGAAGGGACCTAATGCACTTTAATCTTTTTTAAAACGTACGTTTCGGGTCAATTCGCGCATCTTTAATATGTACGGGATGTCCCAGACTACCACTCCCTTCCCCTCACTCTCCTTATACGGCGGCGTGAAGTGGTGACTTGCATTTTCACGTTTAGAGCAGGTAGATGAATTTGTGTATTTGGGTAGTTTGCTGTCTAGAGATGGCCGTTTTGATCGTGACAATTGAAAGGAGAGTAAATGCTGGTTGTAAGGTACTTTGGGTGCTTTGGGAACTTATGCTAGGAATGTAAATGTTTCCAAAGAAGCCCGTTTAAGTATATACAATGCAGTTTTGGTGCCTACGTTGATGTATGGTAGTGAATGTTGGGTTTGGTTGCAAAAGCATAAAAATGAGATTTTTACGTGGGGTATGTGGTGTAAATAGGAGAGATCGGGTACGAAATAGATTAGTGTATGATGAGTGTGAAATTGAAAGAAATGTTGTAGCAAAAGTTGGTGTTAGTCAGTTAAGATGGTTCGGACATGTTGAGCGAATGTCTAATGAACGTTTGGTTAAAAAGATTTATTTGAATGATTTTGATGATATACGTTTGCGTGGACATCCGATGAGTAGTTGGAGTGATATGATTGAGAGTGTTTTGCGTGAGCGAAAGTTTCCAAGTAGTAGGAATAGAAGAGCATGTATGAGAGGAATTATGAATGTGGATGAAGCGAAAGTTGCTTGTTTGGATAGGAGTGTTTGGAGGCGACTGATTTCGGGATGATGAAAAGAGTTTGTGTCACACCTTTTTGGGTACATGGCGTGATTATGTATGTATGTATGTAAATAGTTATTAACAATTTTATGCAGTATTATTACAAAAATTTAAACTATAATAATGGTAATAATAATAAACATAGGTAATCATAATAATAAAAGCAATAAAAAATTATTAATCCCACAAATGTTTAATAAGTCAGCCTTTTTAAATTGACATTTATTACATACCGCAAAACTTTAACATTTAAACATACGTACTGGTGCTTTTATTTTTTCAAACAGTGAAGGATCGGTTGGTGGCACACGTAGGAACATTCCCATAACATACATAACAAAATACCATTAAGTTATTGTGAATGATCTGTGCTAAACAACCTTTTATTATTTTATATAATTGAGTGACAAAATATATTATTAATTTTTGTCGATTAAATTTAAAAAAATATTTTTTCCAATGTGTTTTTATAAAAAAAAATATCTATTAGAATCAGTGGCGCAACCAAGGAGAGGGGGGCTTGCCCCCCCCCCTTCAGGCTAGCAGAATTAGCACAATTTTTATACGTTTAGTCATATATTCAGCAGTCACTTCTAACGCTACAATTATTTACCCCAAAATATTGCGCCAACATTCATTATTTTAAACTATTAATTATTCGATTCATGTAAGATAAAGTGAAAATCTGGTTAGTATTTGCTTTTTTTTGCTTCTCCAAGATAAAATCCTTGCCCCCCCCTCCAAGACAAAATTCTGGCTGCGCCACTGATGAGAATAAACATGTTATATATGTTGCCATGGTTTTTTGTTTAGCTCTCTTTTCTTATTGCAACTAACAACTGAACCTTATTATTTTTTAAAATTTTCAAAAAAATATTTGCTAGCGTAGTGCCATAGCTACCGTATTTTATTTATATCAAATTTGTTTTCAATATGGTGCAAGTATTGTGACAAGTGTTGAAAAAGATTATTATATTCTTTAGAGGGTAAGTGTATCTTATTTTTAATTAGAAAAATACTTTGACATTTTAATCAGATCAGAAGACAGTTTACAATATATTTGTAAAATAAATAAATGTACGTTATTTATTTATAATGAGAATATGAAATAATAAATGTTTTATTTTTCTGTATTCAAATTTGAAATTTTAGGTTTTAACTATATTAAAAATATAGGCCCGTATTCTCACCACACTTTTTCGTGAAAAAGTGCTTTTATCATTAATTTCAAAATAATTTTTTGCTTCCGTTTTTGATCAAATATAAGTAGATTTTGTGTTTTTGATTATTTTTATTATATTTGGTATTAAAAAAATTTAAATAAACTATTTTAAAATGCTTAATAAATGATTTTAAGTAAACGTCAAAAGTACTTTTTGCAAAAATCACTTTTATAAATGAGGTGAGAATACGGGCCAAAATGTTTCTTCTTACTAAATCTGACAATAAAATCTGTAAATGACTATGGCCCGTATTCTCACCTCATTTTTTCGTGAAAAAGTGCTTTTATCATTAATTTCAAATAATTTTTTGCTTCCGTTTTTGATCAAATATAAGTAGATTTTGTATTTTTGATCATTTTTATTTTATTTGGTATTATAAAATTTAAATAAACTATTATAAAGTGTTTAATAAATAATTTTAAGTAAACGTCAAAAGCACTTTTGGCAAAAATCACTTTTATAAATGAGATGAGAATATGAGCCTATATATTTTTAACTATAATAAATTTGATGTTTTCAAAACTTATCAATATAAAATTTTTAGTTATGGTAAAAGTTTCAAGTCCCGAAAACTGAACAAAATTGAAAAACGTTACGTAAATCCTGCGGTTTATGTCAAGATGAGTCTTAGTGATTTGGCACCTTCCGAAAGGAACGATTTGGATAATCCGTGTTCATTTGGTGATCATAATCCTAGACAAATTAAAACCAAAATTTGCACTTGTGCATTTAGCAAAACATGTCTTTTACATTCAATTTCGGTTAATCAAGTAAATAGTAATACTAGTTGTGTGCATCAAAACACTAGCATACGTTTTCAAATTAATGCAAATGAGGGAAATTCGAGCAAAGACATGAGTAGCTATTATACAGTTACTGATTGCTCTCAACCGGTTTCGAAAGAATTAAAATTAAAATTGTCACTTGGGTCACTTACTTCGGATCATTCAATGTCTAACACGAAACTTAAAGAAAAACAGAATGCGTTTGAGAAATGGTTAGAAGAAAAAAACCGACTCAAAAAGAAAGAGCAAGAAGAAGCAATAAGGTTTCAGGAAGAAATAGTTAAAGACCGCGAAAAGAAAATCAAAACGGAACAAGAAAATTTCTTAAAATGGCTTAGCAATAAGAAGAAGGAAGAAAAAATTAAACGTAAAAAAGAACAAAAACGAGCACAGGCAGAGGCACAGGCAGAAAGTAAAATTCGCGAAGAAAAAGAACAAAGACAAACTATAAATCAGAAAAAATTTCAGTTATGGATGAAACAGAAAGAATTGTCGGATTTAGGTAATTGATTTTTCTATTATTACGTTCATTAATAAAAATAATGATTATTTTTCAAGTTAAAAAAGCGGATATACAAATGCGTGAAATGCAACAATGTGAAGAGAAACAACAAAAATGTGAGCAAGGTATAATGGCGTATGAAGAATGGTTGAAACAGTCCAAAAATAAACCAAAACCAGTACCACTAAATAAAGGATTAGACAGTTAGTTTATTTTCTTACATCAAAGATGAACAATCATTTATACTGTAATATTTAATTTACACATTTCAGAAAAAAGTGTGTTTTGTATGTACGGAATTAAATAATATTGTTATTTAAGAATCTTAATCGATGCCAATATAAATAATGAATTGTTTATAATTATTTTCTAGATTTGAAAATATTGGCATGAATTAAAAATTAAATATTAATTACATAAAGTATAATAATATTTTAGTAATAAATTTTCATTTGATTGTCACATAGTTTTTAAATATATAGTTAAATTATTATGTGTGTGTATGGAACAAACAGCATTATAACAAATTGTTTATCTTTGATATAAATATTTACTCGTATATATAGTTAAGATTTAATTAAATACATTAATTAATTAATTTTCACTTAGGTTTGCGTACTTCTGTATCCGTCCGTTTTGTAAATCCAATTCCTTGGGTACCGAACATATCACAATCAAAACCTGAAACCAAATAAATAAACTTGTACTATTATGCTATTATTTTGTATAAAAACAACTATACTATATTTTTTTCAAATTATTTATATAAAATTTATTTTTTGCAACAAAAATCATTTACAACATTTTTAAATTTCAAAATACCAAAACAAAAAAATAACATGGAAAAAATATGTATGGTATTATAATACCTTAAAATTATCTATATTATGTGATGAAATATTATTTATAAATTTGTTTTGTAAAAAATAAAATCTTTAATATTCTTTAGTTTCTTATAATTTGACAGTTTTGTGAATCTGTGAGAGATAATGTGCGTATCTATGGTGAAATTGTGTCACATTTAAAATGTTTTGAATCTGTTGACATTGTTTATAAATAATAACACATCAATTTCACTATTCTATATTTATTAAACATAAACTACACCGAACATAATATATTTACATTTTTTCGAATTGAATTATTACTTATTATTAGTTACTTGCGAACAGCTGATCTGCCCGGTAAAAAGTAGTGCATTGCTCGTAGCGCCGCAGTGTTGCAAACTTAGGTTATAATATGGTTATAACCACTGAAATATAGTAATAACTGGAATGTGCACTGCCTATGTGTCCTAGTAGCGCCAATGCGAGCCGAGAGAGATAGGAGATACGGGGGATCTCTATCACTGTCTTACACTTCTGTGCATTTGAAATTCAAATGCGATTTCTTTCTGTAAAAATGCGACAATCTTATGTTGTTGCATATTAAATTGTAGCTAAATGCATCGGCTAAACGATACGTAATGAGATTTTATTGGGGAATTCCTCTATAAAAGGTATTTTTATCATTTTTGATATATTAATTTGACATATAGCAGTGAGATTCTTTTTTTTCATAGCTATCTAAGTTATCATGTAGTAGCAATGCTACGCCATTAGAAGGACAAAGACGCGAATACCACGTATCTCCTATCTCTCTCGGCTCGCATTTGAGCGGCCAGTGCGCGTTCCAGTTATTACTATATTTCAGTGGTTATAACACAAACTAATTTCAGATATGTCATTTAGAGGTTACCATATATGAAGGATTTAGTGATTTAGTGATGGGATAATTCGAATGAAAAATAATTGATCATTCGAATTAAATTGAAATCATTCGGATGATGAAGAAACAAAAAGTGGCAGATTTCCATAAAAATATATATAAAACAGATTATAAAATTAAAAGACAATCTTAAAGCTAAAATGTTTTTAATTATTCGAAATAAGAGCTAGTCAACCTAACCAAGTAGCAAATAACCATGAAACTATGAATACTAAAAGGAAGCTAGTTTGACTGATAGATGATGCACTTAAAGTGGAGAGAGAAAAAAAAAACAATGCCAACTTATAACTTATAAATAATTATATTTAATTTTAATTTTCTGTATAACTAAAAAGTAATAATAAAAGTAAGTATATGTATTTAGTTAAATACTGTAATTTTTGTAAGATTATTTTGTTGTACCAGTTACATATACTTTTTACTTTATTTAATAAATAATTAAAATATTAATTATATTATAATATTTTATAATATTCAGTTATTGAAAAAAAATGCATTCAAATATTGTATGTAAAACGTTGTGATCGTGATGCCATTTAGCGGTTTTACTATAATTGACAGACAGATACAATCGTTCGTTCTAGTACTATATCTATTTCTATCGTTATTTGAATGATATCATTCGAATGATTATTTGATTATGATTATAATATTCATTTAATTATTAAAATCATTTGATTATGTTCATCACTAATATATATATATATATATATATATATATATATATATATATATATATATATATATATATATATATATATATATATATATAGGGCAATAACATGGGTTTTCGATAATATGCAGAATACTACTTTCTGAAGTAAAATTCGAAGAAATACTTAGAATATTTTTCGATAAGGAATAAAAAGTTATATAATTTGGTTTTATTTTTAATTTGCTAGCATGTACCGTTTGGGCGCTAGAATTTTTTTTAAATGTTTTTTAGAATTTTCAATAATTTTTCCTGCTAAATCAATATGAGTTAGAGAAAAAAGTTACTTAGCTATTATGTAGCTAATTTTTTTTTTAATTTTACTGAATTTTTTCAGATTTTTTTGAGCAAATTTTGAAGAAAGCCTTATTTCGAAAAAAAGACTTTCTTCAAAATTTATATATATCGTTATTTGAATGATATCATTCGAATGATTATTTGATTATGATTATAATATTCATTTGATTATTAAAATCATTTGATTATGTTCATCACTAATATATATATATATATATATATATATATATATATATATATAATATATATACACTCCTGTTCAAAATTAACGCACCACTACAAATTTTGTAATTATGTCTTTGTTATTGCCCTCAGCATATAATTTTAATATAACGTTAATATAATATAAATGAAGGTAATTAAACAATATTGCATTAATGAATATTCATTTTTATTTAGAATCCGAAGAATTATACAAAATTTGGTGATCAGGTACAAAAATTGGAAAATTGTAAAAATCAACTTAGCTCTACAAACAAACAAAAATTCCTAATTACAAACAGTATTTATGAACATTAATATTTCGTAATACCACCACGAGCTCCTATAACTGCTTGTATTTGCTGTGGTAAGCTTGTTATTAAGTTCTGGATGGTCGCTTGGGGAATGTTTTTCCATTCTAAGAGAACAGCTTGCTCCAACTCTTGCAGGCTCATTGGGGCAGGTAAATGACATCGGACCAATCTTTTTAGAGCATCCCAAAAGTCTGGACTGCGCGGTGGACACTCCAAGACTTAAATGTTGAACTTCGTTTAAGTAATCTAACACAGGTCTTGCAATGTGAGGCTTCGCATTATCTTGCATGAATATGAAGGGATTCCCTATAAATTACGCAAACAGCATCACATGATCTTGAATAATGTTTTCCAGATAGAATTCTGCATTCATGGACCGCGGACGAATGGGGACTAATTCTGTACGTGTCTCAAAACACATTCTTCCCCAGAACATTTTTGATCCACCACCAAATGGTTCTCTTTGAGAGACAGTGCATTCGCAAAATCTTTTTCCAGGCCTACGCCATACTCTAGCACGACCATCTGGACTTTTTAGGCTCACTCTAGTTTTATCTGTAAATAAAACTCGCTTCCAGTCTTCGATAGTCCATTATTTATGATCTCTAGCGAATCTTAATCTGCGTGATCTGTGATCTGGGGTAAGCAGTGGTGCACTAGCAGACCTTCTACTAGACAATTTGGCTTTTTTTTAGTCTTCTTCTGACGGTTAAAGCAGAAATTCTAACATTTCTGACAGTGTCTAGTAAATTACTTAGCTCTCTGCTAGTAGTGTTTCTGTTTTGTAACACCTGTTGTTGGAGAAAGCGCTCACCAATTTGACTTGTAGACCTTTTTCTGTCCTGGCCACGTTTTCTATGGTGCGATCCGGTTTCCCTAAATCTTCTAACCATTCGACTGACTGTCGAATGATTAACACTTAATAAATTAGCCACATAACGCATACTTCTTCCCTCTTCTAGCAAAGTTGAAGCTCTTACGCATTCATCATTGCTTAAATGACGTGCCCGATTCATTATTTTAGTTAAATGGTTAAATATTGACCTAGTGAATGAATCTACAAAAGAAAAAATAACCAACGCTCAAGTAGCAACTTTAACAAATACATTCACCAAACAGAAAGAATTACGTAAGCAAGGTAATAAATTTTTTTCACTAAAGATAAATGACGTGCAATTACAAAAACAGTACAAAACTGATAACAACAACTGTTTGACACAAACCACTTATTATTTGTTACAGTAAATCCTAACATTTTCTTAAATAATCAAAATAAGTCGAAAAATATGAGTGGTGCGTTAATTTTGAACAGGAGTATATATATATATATATATATATATATATATATATATATATATATATATATATATATATATATATATGTATATATATATATATATATAATTTTGACATTATTACAGACTTTGCATCAAACACTTCATTTAGTCAAAGTAGAAAAAGTGATACTTGATACAGTCAGGATCTGAGGTACGTGGTTAACTCGAAACCCATGGTCCGACTCGAACTTTAGTCGACTTTCGGGTTAGTTTGACTCTACCCGATCCGTACACTGTTATCTGAGTAATTAATTGTTATCCGAAATATGTACGATTGAGTAATGCGAGTAATTGTTCAATCGTTCATATTTCGGGTAATAATTCATTTCTCGAATAACGTGTCGAAATATAAGCCATTGAGTGGTTACCCGATTAACGAATAACTGACTGGGTATTCGAATTATGAATATATGAACTACAATGTGTATTTAGTGAAATCTGTTCCTACATATAAATTTCATAAGATAGCAGTATTTTTTTTTGTTATTCGAATACTATTATAGACTATTGCGCGATTAAGTCGTCGCCATCGAAATTTTGTATTCCAAGTTTCTAACTCTTATATTCATTTAATTTTCTACGTGAGTATTTTCTACAGCTTATCTACTAACCGTGGATCATCTTTGAAGAGGATTGTGGATGACATAAATATTAATTTGATACTTAAAATATTACACACTCAACAAATAACTAACAATAGTTTATGCATATTAATTGTTAACTGATTGTGAGTTAGCTAAGTTAAGTATCATATAGTAGGTATATTACACCACTTCTAAATTCTAATCTCATTTAACAAATAAGACTTTATTTTTAAATTCGTGTAATGTATACTTCATAAAAATTATTTGATAAACATATTATTTAACACAAAACTTCCATACAAAACTTATGGATATCATATAATGCTGTATGTAACAAAATAGTAGGTATATTACGATACAAGGATAAGAAGAAAGGTTTGAAAAAGCGAACTGAAATTACTCCGTATGGAGGAATAAAATTACTGTAAATTACATATATATTACTGATAGAAATTTTAAGTAAATTAAAAGTGTAAGCATAAGAATAATGTTGGAATACAAATTGCTATAAAGTTAGTTGTTAGGATAACTTTGTACAATTGTATAGTGCAAAAGTTTCCATTTCAAACTTTTCATTCATAACAAAAACAAAGTTCAGTCTTTCATTACTATTATATTAAATTTCTATGCTGCTATACTCTCGTTTATTTTCGAATAACAAACATTACATTTATATCTTAACTTGTTTTTCATAAGGATGAAAATATACAAATTTATTATTCGCTATACTTACTAACAAAAATAATCTATTTTATCGGATAAGGTTTTTTATTTTTGAAACAAATTTATAAAAAGAATTTGCATGACAATATAAAGTATTTATAATGTCATTTTTGTAATTTTTTCTTGATAATGATGTACATAAAGTACATCGAAACGTCGATTATTAATAAAAATTAATACAGAAGTTTATCCTAAAGCCGTTTCATTTTAATATAATGAGTTCTAAAAGATTTTTCACTATGTTATTTATAAATAATTTTTATTAAATATTTAACAAAAACCATAACATATAATGTAATGAAATTTTGCATAAGTAAACTATACAGTGCGAGTGTAAAGTCTAGAACTATCGCAATAAATCTTTTATTAAACGTTTTTGAAAAAAATCTTCAAACACGTCAATTTTTGTCTTAAATGAGACATATTTTACTGTAATACTCACTTAAAGATTGTTTTTTGTTTTTGAGTTATGACGTAAGCGATAATTGTTTTAAATGGAAACCTATATTTTTTATTATTGATTTTGGTAGTACTTTTTATTCCGTTTCCAACCATATAAAATTTTAAATATGTTACATTTGAAAAAAATTGAGAAAAATAATCTTAAATTTTAAATATTAAAAATTAATTAAATTGGCAAAATGAATCTAGTTATTAGTGTATGCGTGCCTCGCATATATGTATATCATATACTTACGTAGGTACTTATTGTATTATGCGTATTATGCACTGTTGCTGTTGTCCTCATGTGTTTGTATATTGGCATAGATGAAATAGGAGTGCTACACAATTTGATATTGTTTTTGCTCGTTTATTGTGTATTTTGTGTATTTTGTGTAATAAGTGTAATAATGTGTACTTTGTTGTAATAATAATATTATTATTACTTGACTGTTTAGATATTATTTTATCTCCAATAATATCAATTGGAATGTGTATAGAACTTAAATATAAATTGTTTATATAAAATGCTAGTAATTTTTCTTTATTTTTTGTAGTTCTATTGTAAAAGTTTATTTTAAAAATAATATATAAAATATAAAATCATGTACATATTTTTATTAATTCCTTTGTTGTTGAAACTATGTTAGTTTAGAGATTAAAAATAACACAGTTTTATGTTAAAATTTATATATTTTGTTGTAATATAATTAAATAACATAAATAATTATTTTCTAATAAGTCGAAAATTTTTTTAAGTATAAATAAATTTTATCGTTTAACTTTCAATCATTTCTCTTCCAAATAATGTCGTATATAAATAAATGCTTGTAAATTGAACAATAAAATTTATGTTTGCGAAAAAAAATTTTGACTCATAAGAAAATAAATATTTGTTATTTAATTATATTACATCAAAATATGTAAATTTTGCCACAAAATTGTGTTATTTTTAACACGAAACTGAACACTGAACTGTGTAGAATTTTTAACACCAACCTGTGTAGAATTTTTAACACTGACCTGTGTAGAATTTTCAACACTATTTTGTGTAGAATTTTTGACACTGTTCTGTGTAAAGTAACACTAAATTCTGTGTTATTTTTTGACACAGGCTACGTGTAACACAGTAACACCAAAATTTTTAACACTGCGCTGTGTAGCCTAAATGGGACATCAAGCGGTGTTAATATTTTTTTACCGTGTATCATATGATATATGATAATATAATATAATTATATTAAATTTGCTTTTGAGACCAGAATTCTGAAAATTACTGTGGGGCAGTCAACTTGTTAAAAATCATTATTTAATAGACAATTTGGTTTGGTAATTAAACTAAAGAAATAAAATAAATTCTGCAAAAATCTGAGTAAATAAATTAAAAATTTAGTTGGCTGCACGTTATAAATTGATTTGTGTTTGAAAAATAGATTATATATGTACTGATATTAAAATATTTAAATATCATTTTAGTAGTAATTGAATTTACAGTATTTACTTATTGAGGGACGGAATTAAGTTTTGAGTACTTGTATCTGTATTTGTTTATCGACAACGTACAAATAGACATCTGACATTTCACGTCTTTCGTCAATCATTTAAATTAATAGTTTCTTTTTAAGTTAACATTAGAAATTACTCAAGAATTCACATAAATATTTCTATGAAAAACTCAACGTCAGCCATTTTTTAAAAAGAAGTTATTTGGAAAACAAGTTTGCTTTAAGAAAGAAAAAAATATAAATTAGACAAAAATAGTTGAAAAAATTTAAAGTAGTAGAATACTGTGGCAGCATTTTTTTATAAACTGTATTATATTCAATTAAAAGAAATAGTAATCAATATTGAAATAAAAATACATACAAGTGACATTTTAATTTTCATCATCAGTATATATATATATATATATATATATATATATATATACATATATATATATATATATATATATATATATATATATATATATATAGTATAATAAAGTTTTGCGGTTGGAAAAATTGATGTCGTAATATTTATTTGAGGACGGAGCAGCCAAAGGATTGATTGATATTCAGAAAATTAAACACTCATTTAATATTTTGACGAGCTTTCGAGCTTATAAAATTATAAAAGAAAAACTATACGATTTCCGTATTTGCATTCAATGGTTTCTCATAGCACTTGTTTGGCTCGTTTCTGTTGTGAAAAGTTATTTAATTTTTGGTTGGTTTTTTGTATTGCAATTTATACTTCAAATTATTCGTATTCGTATTTATACATATATACATATATTTATTTACATACATGAGATACACAATATATATTTTTTATGGTTTAACGATAACACTCTGGAATATCAAGTATGTTATATATTTAAATTATTTTTATGTTTTTATATATTATTTTAGTTGTAATGTTTGTTGATTTAAGTATTATTAACAATGTTTTTTTGAAAATGTTTGATAAAAATATTAGAATTTTGTTAAAACACAATAGTTATATGTAGTAAACTAATAAATGGTTTTTATTTTCATGTTCATCAGCGACTTGAAAAAGACAAAAACTTTGTCGAAAGCTCGTAAAAATATTAAATGAGTGTTTAATTTTCTGAATATATATATATATATATATATATATATATATATATATATATATATTAATATATTAATATATACAGGGTGATTTATTAGTAATTGGAAATATTTTAAATGGAGTATCCTGGGCTCATAATATGAAGATTTAACCCAAATCACTTAGATAAAATGTGACTCCTTACTGAGCTACAGGGTGCTTTATTGAAAAATTTAAAAACGATTTTTGCCCAGTACTTTTAAACTATTTGACGTATCCTTATCATACTTGGCAGGAAGTGTAGGTACCGTACACCATACTAAATTATGTTAAATAAAAGTTTTTGGCTACTGCCAGTGGCGTACAACAGGGGCAAGTGATAGGTTGATCCTTTTTAAATTTTACGCCACTGGCGGAATTGTTATTTTAGCACAATTTTTCGATTTTCTAATACTTTCTGTGTAAAAAACATACTCTTTCTTCGTAACGATAAAGTCACTATTTTTCGAGATATTTAAAGTTAAACATAAAGCTGCACCTTTGAGATTTTCTGAAATAATTCAGTAAAATTTGGAAAAATTAAACAAGTTAACAAATTAAAATGCAAAAAATATTAATTTTCAATAATTTTTCCTGCCAAACCAGAATGAGTTAGAGAAAAAAGTTACTTAGTTATTATGTAGCTAATTTTTTTTTCTATTTCATGGAAATATTTTAACTGGAGTATTTTGGGCTCAGAATATGAAGATTTAACCCAAATCACTTAGATAAAATGTGGCTTTTTACTGAGCTACAGGGTGTTTTATTTAAAAATAAAAAACGATTTTTACCCAGTACTTTAAAACTATTTGACGTATCCTTATCATACTTGGCAGGAAGTGTAGGTACCGTACACCATACTAAATTATGTTAAACAAAAGTTTCTGGCTACTGCCAGTGGCGTACAACAGGGGCAAGTGAGAGGTTGGTCCTTTCTAAATTCTACGCCACTGGCGGAATTACTATTTTAGCACAATTTTTCGATTCTCCAATACTTTCTGTGTAAAAAACATACTCTTTCTTTGTGACGATAAAGTCACTATTTTTCGAGATATTTAAAGTTAAACATAAGTTGCACCCTTGGATTTTTTTCAAAATTTGCTCAAAAAAATCTGAAAAAATTTATCATAATAGAGAAAAAAATTAACTACATAATAAATAAGTAACTTTTTTCTCTATCTTATTCTGGTTTGGACGGAAAAATTATTGAAAATAAAAAATTAAAATGCAAAAAATATTAATTTTCAATAATTTTTTCTGCCAAATCAGATGAGTTAGAGAAAAAAGTGACTTAGTTATTATGTAGCAAATTTTTTTCTCTATTGTACTGAATTTTTTCAGATTTTTTTGAGAAAATTTTGAAAAAATCTCAAGGGTGAAGATTATGTTTAACTTTAAATATCTCGAAAATTAGTGACTTTATCGTTACGAAGGAAGAGTATGTTTTTTACACAGAAAGTATTGGAGAATCGAAAAATTGTGTTAAAATAACAATTCCGCCAGTGGCGTAGAATTTAGGAAGGATCAACCTCTCACTTGCCCCTGTTGTACGCCACTGGCAGTAGCCAAAAACTTTTATTTAACTTATTTTAGTATGGTGTACGGTACTTACAATTCCTGCCAAGAATGATAGGGATACGTCAAATAGTTTTTAAGTACTGGGCAAAAATCGTTTTTAAATTTTTAAATAAAACACCCTGTAGCTCAGTAAGGAGTCACATTTTATCTAAGTGATTTGAGTTAAATCTTCATATTCTGAGGCCAGGATACTCCAGTTAAAATATTTCCAATTACTAATAAATCACCCTGTATAGAAGGCCGGCCCTGTAAGCATCGCTTACATAAATTACAACTATCAAATGTAATGTCAAATATCTGTAAAGTTATTTTACGTAAACAAACTTACAAAACATTATCGTTTATTATGAAGTGTATTATTTTTTTTTTCTTTAAATTTGTAGATATTTATATGAAACATTAGTAATATTATGTATTTTTTTTTAATGGTTGCGAACCAAATAAAAATCCTTTACGGAATAAATTTGGTTTGTAGGCATTAGTTTGAAGACCTTTGAACAGGAAAAATATAAATAAAAAATAAATAAAATTTGTTTATTTTTATTAACTGAAAAAAAAAACAAAACATTTATAATATTTTATTTTTTAACTTAATATATAGTCGGTTTTTTTAACTAGTAAGAGTAATTTAAAATGTTTGCCCCAAAATATATACTTCTGATTCTGTCAACAAGCTGTCAATACTGCCAATATGTTATTGTCGGGTTTCATATTGTCAAGTTGTCTTTAGTTTCGTGTGCTTTAAATTCTTCTTGTGATATTTTGTAAGTAAATAAACCAAATGTGGAGATCACAGACGTTGCTAATTAAACTTGCTGAAAAAAAATTTCTAGTGACTTTTCTGATGTTTTCTTATAGTGTAAAACTTACTTTTACTCCTGCTAGTTAAAAAAGAGACTATAGTAATTAGTACTGGATGTCGTACTTTTCAAATACTTTTTTCACTAGACAATTTTTTTTATATTTTTTTCATTTTCTGTATAAAACATCGACCGATTCACTTTCAAGTTTAGTAAAATTTAATTTATTCGCTAATTTTATCCAACATTCTTCCTTTTATTCTCAATGATTTGCCAATTTTTTTACTAATTTGGTCATTATTTATTAATTTATTCACAATTTTTCAGAGTTATGACAGCAAAAAAAAATACTAATCAAAACATAAACAAAAATCTGATATACATAGTAAAAAATCTTTCAGAACTTACTACACTATATTAAAATAAAAATGCTTTAGGTTTTAGTTCTAAAGCCTCTTTGTTTTAAAAATCAGTTAATATGAAGTTTAATTAATGTGTACATTAACTTACACTAAAATTATTATTTACTTTTAAGCGAAGCTTAAAATCTAACTGTTGCTCACGTAATTTATGAATTAATCGCAGAACTGTAATACCAATTTATCCAATTATATTTCGATGAAATCTATTTAAATTAGTAGTTTTAAGAAGTCTGATTCTGAATATAACAAAATGACAATATTAGAACTTCTGACAAATAGTTTTTGACATTTTTACTTTAATAAAGTTAATGCAAGTTAATAATTTGATAAATTATAAATAACACCAATTATTTAAATATTATGCTACAATAGTAAATTTCCTGTAATTTTTATAATTTTGTAAATATGTATTACAATGTAATTAATTTGCCAAAAAGCAAATTAATTACTTATGGTTATAGGTAGGTAAGATAAACTGGTTGTCATGAATTTTGAATTTTGGGGAAAAACTTAAAATTTCGAGATTGATAATTCTTTCAATTATATTGACATCTTAAAAATCCCACTTAATCCAAGTGGTAATAAATTAAAATATGATCTTACTGTAACAAAAATTTAATAAAATAAAATAATTATCCTTAAAGGAAATTATTTTATTTTATTAATCCAAGTGATGCTTCCGCCGTCATATTGAAAAAAATGGCCAGCCGTTTAGAAAATATTTGAGCATATTTATTAACATAGAAAGATAATTCAAATGTAATATTATGTAAAAGCATATAGCTTTCCAGTAGTAATGATAAAATTAAGATAATTTTTATAGATTTTTAAAAATTAAGCAAAAATACGAAAATTAAAAAAAAATATGTTTCTCTTAATTTTGAAAATTTACAAGAAAAATAATTATTATAAAAAATAATATCTTATTGGCATTATAAGTTAACAATATGCCACTCTGGTGCCGTGTAACACAACTCTTAGAAGTGTATAACGTAAGGGTGTAATATTGTATTTTCATATGTACACTTTGACATTTAAGAGTTAATGTACTGTTTTATATATTTATATATTTTACAAAAATAACTACTACTAATAATTTAAAACTATAAATTAAAATATTACTAGCAACAAAGTTTTATTAAAAAACAAAAAGAAAATAAAAGAGAGGAAACATGGAGAAACTACTCGACTTTGTTGTTACACGCGCACGCCACTGGTCAAATGCACATTTCGGCCATTTTTGCTTATATGAAATTCACGTGATTTTTTGCCAATTATATGCCAATTTATAGCCAATGCCGATGCCAATGCCAATTTATAGACGAATCTAATGATTATAAAGTATTGATAGTTAAGCGAGAAATAATAAATTCTTTTATATAATCTATACGTTGTCATTGTATTAGTACGGTGTATTAATTAACAAAACAAATGCTATAACATAATAAATATGAATTACTATGATAGATTTAAGCAATATTTTATTATCACAGCTAATTGTTTATTTTAATATTAAATCTAGAACTGTCTTAAAACTTTTATCATTGTCAAATTTTGATATCATACAGTAAATCATTTATAGAGTTAAGTATTAAGTTTTTTTTAAAGAACTACAACTGTGCATTACTATTCCTAAACGAAATACAGGACTATATGCTCGAGACAGGGCTGTGCCGATAGGTGAAGCGATGAAGCGGCCGCCTCAGGATGATATATATTTTCAGCTATAAATACGAATTTTTTTTTAAGAGTCCATCTCTTACCGAGTTGCAAGCGTTTGTATGCTCGGCCGCAGAAAAGACGCTCTTGGTTGGCGTGACGTGCAGCACCTGATGGAAACAAAATTATCACATGCGATGAGCAAGGAATCACATTCTTAATGAAATTCCGCTCTGGATCAACTTATTTTACATGAACAATATTCATAAATATTTTTTTCTGTGGCCGAGCATACAAACGCTTCCAACTCGGTGAAAGATGGACTTCGACTATTCAAAAAAAAATCGTATTTATAGCTGAATATATATATATATATATATATATATATATATATATATATATATATATATATATATATATATATACACAGTCGATTCCGCTTAATTGGGACACATCGGGACTAGGGCATTTTGTCCCAATTAAGCGGCTGTCCCAATTAACCGAATTTTACATAAAATTAAGCAATCCATATTTTTCTTTCAATAATTTTATTTTATAAGTTCTTGGAAAAAACTATAAACTACATATAACCAAAAAAATATAAACTTTTAAGAAAAAATAATAATAAATTCCAAAATAAAATAATAAATAACAAACCTTCCACGCGCGAGGTGTAGTGGTAACTGAATCATAACTGAATACGTAACGATTGAGACAGCAGGGTAGACTCTCACAGCTTTAATGACTGGTGCCGCGCCACGCCGACGCGAGGGTAAACATTAACCTTTGAGCGCGCGTGGGTCCGTACTTCATACGTGAATGAATGTGTTGGGAAAAAAGTTCACAGCGCGCGATACTAATGTAATTAATTGATACATATTTGCTAGTTTTTTAAATATAATTTTCCATGTTGTGAATCAAAAAGATATGAAGCGTATCATATTAAATTTTTTGTAAATATTTTTTCTTGTGAATACATATTTGTAACATAATATATACTGTGATCTTAAATTTACTGTCCCAATTAAGCGGAATGTTGTCCCAATTAAACATGTAAATTTACTGTTGGTTCCTTGGTTTGGTTTCTGTTCTTTGAGATTTGGCCCAAATAAGCGGCTGTCCCAATTAAGCGGTGTCCCAATTAAGCGGAATCGACTGTATATATATATATATATATATATATATATATATATATATATATATATATTGTATTTTGTATGACTTCATTCATTGATATAAAAAATTTTGGAAAATCACATTTTTTTTGGCTTTTAGATGTGTATTTCTACCCTTAAGAGGGTAGGGTGGCCGTGCCAATTCTTTTTGTTGATATTTATAACCTGATAACTTCTTTCTTTTCGGTGGCATAATAATTTCTGAAAATTAATTTTGTATAAGAAAATAAATTAGTTTAGTTATGAAATTATTATAATAAATAATTATATTGTGTAATAAAAAAAAATTGGCAACACTGTTCAAAACAACACAAAATTATGAAATTGTTATCGATATACCAAAAGAATCTATCCTGAAAATTTAATTGAAATCAAATATTAGATAAAATATTTTTTTTTTAATTATCGTTACGTCACTGCAATCTACGTAACAAATTTCTTAAAGAAAGATTTATTTAAAATAATCTAATTCCACTTTTTTGTTTTTATTTTCGCTTTTATTTAGAGACCTATGGATTTTTTAAAACTAATAAAGCACAATTATAATGTTTGAATGTAGAAGCAAATTTCATATACTTTTACTGAAAATGTATCTATACGATTCTCGAAATCTTCGTGTATAGCAATTTATATTGGATATCCCGCATATAAGCTTTCAAATAAATATAAAAATATGAACTATAGGTATATGTAATATAAAACACTGTCGACAAATTTTGCATTTTTAATTTATTTTAGTAAAAGTAAATCATATTTTACTAACATTTCTAGTATTCTATAGTATGTACATTAGATGATGATGATGTAAAAGGAAGTTAAAATTAGCATAATTAATTGGTAATAAATAATCGATTTTTTCTTTTGTTTTAGGCGGAATACAACGCAGCTGACGTCATTATGATGACTCTTATTAGATGTTTAGCTGTCCTTTATAGCTATTACCAGTTGCGAAATTTGCACAAACTGCAATCCAAATATATCCTTGGTAAGTTACTATTAACAACTATTTATTATATATATATATATATATATATATATATATATATATATATATATATACACCTTAACAAACAAAGCTAAGTATTTTTTTAATATTTATTTATTTTAAGTAGATCCGGTTAAATTTTTCAAAATTTTCCTCATATGTTTTCCATTCATTTTCACAAATTACATATATAAATAATAAATATTTTATTAATTATGCATACATACATACATACATACATACATACATACATAACATACATACACAATCACGCCATGTACCCAAAAGGGTGTGGCCTCGAAATCAGCTGATCGAATCAAGCGATTTTAAACCTTAGCTATACAGTGGTATGTATAGGCATAAACTGTCTGTTTCCTTTCTATGGTTTTAACCTCACGCTAAACATAAATAGACTAATAACTTGTACATTTTTTGATGTAAGAAACATGTGTGCGATAGCATATATTTTATATGGGTTAAATAAAGACAGAATTAGAATTTATGTCATGTGACTTGTCCGCTGTATTAGTATCTTTTTCTAGCAGTTGTGTGCGATAGTAAATGTTTCACGTGAGTTAAATAAAGACAGACATTTTTCTAGCATCTTTGGATCATATTGCTGCATTGTGATAAATGCAATGTTATTATAGTCTAGTTATGTTTAGTCTGAGGTTTTCTTTTAACCATACTATTTTTGAATTAACATTGTATATAATTAGTTCCGCATTTTATAATTTTATTTGTGATTTAAAATTTTCATATTTTGTATACGGATTATTTTACAGCCGAAATTTTCATTAATAAATAACAAAAAGTAAATGTAATCGCTTATATAAAAAAAAAAAAAAAAAACTAATAAAATTTGTATATGTTGACACAACGAGTTCAGCGTTTACTGAATACAAATTTGTATCATAAACAAGTTAAGATGTAACACAATTTATTGTGTTGACATAATAAAGTACCTTACATCAAAGATCATAGCAAATTTTACTTCAAAAAATTTAATAAAAAAACTCAATTTCAGTTTCAAAGTTATTGACACCTAAATATATATATTCAGATCCATTTTTCTAATATATGAATCAAAATATAATTAAGGTAAACTTTATTTATAGATTCAGTTCTAAACATTAATATTAAAAAATGTAAAGCCATATATATATATATACAATATATATATATATATATATATATATATATATATATATATATATATATATATATATATATAAAATGTGTGTTCGAAATTCAGATGCTGCTATTCTGATCTTGCAAACTATAATACTTGCAGCTTCGGTTAAATAGAACTTTTTGTGCACAATTTATATGGCTATCTCAGATGTACCAATACTTACCAAAAAATTTCCATAGGTCACTAGATAAATGCAAAAACTATATTTGGTCATTTTTTTTTGTTTCTGAATAACTCTGAAAGTAAACTTTTAACAAAAAGAGTTTCAAATGAAAAAATAGATAATTATAATATCTATCCAGTGGCGAAGGAAAATAACACATTTTTGAAATATAACATAAAATTATGATATCTTTGCTATATATCTTTACTTTTTTTGAAGTACACCAATTCACGAATAAATTGTATTATAAGTCACAGATACTTTTGTTCATTGTTTATTTATATAATTTAAATATCTACACACGGTGTTCGTTTGGTTGACATAGCAGATTAAAAAATAAAATTTCTATTACAAACTGGATAAACCAGTCAAATAAAATAACGAAACGTAAATGAATAAAAATTTTAAAATTTTATTTCTTTTGCTTTTTCTTTTTTTAAATTCTCTATTGCATCATCATAAATAATATTTAATTTCATTATTGTAGATATTTAGATACTAGATAGACATATTAGAACATTTTTTATTGCAAATATTCCTTAGTCAATTATTTTTAAATTGCAAAAAAAAATTGAATTAAATTTTATTTAAAATTTTAAAGTATGCATAACATTTACATATTGATTGTATACTTGAATTGAACGCGGTACCGAAATTTTTCATAAAGATATTTGGAAAAAAGATAATCCGAATTTATCGCGATCCATTCATTTTTCATAAAAAAATTCGAAGAAAATATAATTCAAGATTTGTTACATTCCATTACCTAGACCTCGAATTTAGCGCGAGTCAATTTTTTAACGGGAAATAATTAGTCAAAAAATATCGCGTTATATTCGGGTAAATATTATATATATATATATATATATATATATATATATATATATATATATATATATATATATATTGAAATAGTTGAATAAATACACATCGATATATATATATATATATATATATATATACGTATATATACCGGGTGTTCTTTCGTTAAGTTCGTATATGGGCGTTTAACATGCAATTTCAATAATTTGCGATATACTACTTTCTCGAGTTAAATTCGGAGAAATACTTAGAATACTTTTTGTTAGACAATAAAAAGTTCTATAATTTGGTTTTAGTTTTAATTTGCTAGCATGTGCCGTTTGGGCGCTAGAATTTTTTTTTGATTTTTTGGTTTTTATTTTTTTCTCAATAACTATGAGGTGTAGGAAAATATGCATCATATGAAAAAATGCGGAATAATGAGCACTATAATTTAATAAATAAACCATTATTCTAGAATGGGATATAATATTATATAATTTCGGGTATTTGATCAGAGTAACAAGATCGATTTATAGGATAAAAAAACAAAAGTGTGTGACAAAAGCAAATCATTATGGTAATATGGTGCTGTCAGTTTTGTTCGCGAATAATTTTCACAATAAAATGTTATTGCGTTTAATAATATTACGTTAAAACTGATTTGGTGTTTGTTATCAAATGTGTTGTTGACTGGTGTTGATTATACCGTGAAAATTCATCTTTAAAAAATCTATTGTGTGATTCTCGTATTGTTATAATTTCATTTTCGTGGAACAGTAAATGTGTAAATATAAAAGATTTATAATCTTATCGTGGTGAATTCGTATTTTATGAGTTCAAATAATTCATCGAGAATGGACGACAGTGATTCCAGATCAAGATCAGACGATGGGTCTGATCAAGAAACTGCCAATCAAAGTCTTCAAGTCCAGATTATTTCATCCACGTACGATGATGACATTTACTTGAGATCGCGGATTCAAAGAATTAAACACAAACCAAATACGTCTTTTTTAGATAAAAGTGAATTTGCTTTGCAAACTAAACAGTCGTCTGGAATTGGTATTGGCAAGAGAAAAACTACATCAAATATCACTATGCTCTTAAATAGAGAGCGAGGCGTATTTACCTACGAAAGCTTTTCAAATCAAGATCGTTGCAAACTAAGCAATAGATTTCTTCCAAATGAAATGAACGTTTTGGCACGTTACGGTGGCAATGCATTTTGTGGTGTTTATTCGCAGAATGGTGATTATTTTATAAGTGGTTTTCAAAATCGACAAATACGAGTATATAAAACGGAGAATGGCAGTTTTGAGTTATTTAATGCAATACAGGCAAGATGGCATGATGTTGGATGGGGTGTCATGGATATAGCATTTAGTCCTGATAGCAGTCATTTTGTCTATTCCAGTTGGTCATCATCATTACATCTTTGTTCATTAACCGGTGACTCAGATAATCAAAAAACATTATCGTTGTCACCGATTGATAGAAGATTTTGCATATTTTCTGTCGTTTTTTCATCGGATGGCAAAGACATTTTAGGTGGTGCAAATGATGGATGTCTTTATGTTTATGATCTAGAATGCAATCAACAATCGTTAAGGATAAACGCTCATGAATATGACGTGAACACAGTGGCATTTGCCGATTTCACATCACAAATTCTGTACAGTGGTGGCGACGATGGCCTAGCAAAAGTCTGGGATCGTCGCACTCTATCCGAAGCAAATCCAAAACCGGTAGGACATTTGGCCGGTCATATGGATGGGATTACGTTTATCGATAGTCGAGGCGATGGTAGACATTTCATATCAAATAGCAAGGATCAGAGCATCAAGTTGTGGGATGTGAGAGTATTTTCCGGTAGTGAAGGACAGGAAAATACGCGGAAAGCTGTACAGAATCTGACTTGGGATTATCAATGGCATACACATGTGCCCATAAGATTATTTAATCCAAAACAGAAGCTGAAAGGCGATACAAGTATAATGACTTATCGTGGACATTCAGTCTTAAAAACATTAATTCGCTGTCGTTTCTCACCGGCTGTTACAACTGGACAACGTTACATTTATACGGGCTGTGGTGTTGGACGTGTCATTATATATGATGCTTTAACCGGCAAAATTAAAAGAGACTTAACGGGACATCGTTCGTGTGTCAGAGATGTATCATGGCATCCTTATAAACAAGAATTTGTCAGCTCGTCGTGGGACGGTATAGTCGGTCAATGGACTTATTCGGGCAAGGAATCTCTCGATTCGGACGAAGACAAAACGGCGAGAACCGTTTACGTCCGAAGATACTAAGGCGTAGTCGGCGTATTGCACAGAAGCGTGAGCAACAATTGCGTCAGCAACAGCAGCAGCAGCAGCAAAACTGCGAAAATCGCTGAGTCAGCGCTGTCCATGCGTTGTTATACTGCATTAATTGTTGCGCGAACAGTGTCAGCAATGAGAGTTTTCATTGAGAGAGAGATGTGATGTGTGTGTGAAAACGTTTGTGTTAAAAGGATTAACAAACAGGTTTTTGAACTATTTTTGTTGAAAATCAAATTTGAATTTTATTTATGTGTTTTTCTTCTCTCTCTGTTAGACTGATGGATTATAAAAAATATGAAATTAAATATTTAACTGCTCGAAGTTACTATATTTTATGACAAAAATTTTTTACATTAATTTTGCTAAAAATATAATTTTCGGAAAAATTATTGCTGAAAATTATTCTTTAATTCTTTTATTAAATCCTGCTAAGGAAAAACTTTTTGCCTTTTCATCGGGATTATTAAATAAATAGCCACAAAAATAATATATGCAATTTTTTTTAACACTGTTGAATAATCATTTACTTTTTGTTATTTATTAATAAACATTTCGGCTGTAGCAAAATCAGTATACAAGGTATGTTAATTTTAAATCACAAATAAAATATCAAAAGTAATAAGTTCCGCATTTTATAAATTTTTTTTATATTAGTTTTGATTTAAAACAAAATGGCCCGTATTACGAGCTTGATTTTAAAATTGGTTTTAACAAATACAGGTTTTAAGGCAATGCAACTCCTATAAGAGCTGAACTAAACAAATGAACTGAAACACCCAAAAACCGAACTTGTAATACCAGCCAATATGTTTATGTAATAATATAATTTTTTAAAGTATTACAAAAATAATATTATAAATATTAAATTGCTTTATGATTTGTAAATGTTAAATTGATTTTTAAACGATTTTGTATGTCTTAATTATTTTATTTAATTTAGTTAATTTAATAAAACAGAATTAATTTGTATTTTAATTATATGCAAATGTACCTAATATGTATGCAACTTGCAAATCATGAATGTTATGTTGGTCAACTTGCATATATGAAATTATTACTTATGTAGATTTATTACTAATTTTTATTATTATAATTTTTTAATACATTTTCGTAATGATTAACAAATATTTGCTATTATAAATTAATTGCATAATAAATATTTATAATCAAAGTTTTTTCAAATATAATTTTTTTTTTAATTATTTTTTAATAAAGTTTATAAATGATGTTTTTTAATAGACACATTTGTTAACATATAATTTGGAAACAGTAACCATATTTGGTATAATGTTTGGTACGGTGCTCCAAAATTAAATATATATATATATATATATATATATATATAATGTATATATATATATATATATATATATGAATATATATATATATATATATATATATATATATATAATGTATATATATATATATATATATATCCTCTAGATGATGAATCTCTACTTAATTTGTAAGTGTGTGTGTGTGTGTGTGTGTGTATGTGCGTCGCTCGCTCAGTCGTTAAAGTTTTCAAATGACATCTACTCCTAGACTATTCATATGAAAAGGTTCTACTAGTGCCCAAGATGGACATGTGGTTTTATTTTTTTACAATATTGCCAACTTTCCCTAGAAAAGAAATACTAAAGTTTCATAATTTTATATTCGCTACACCAGTAGTTCTCAAACTTTTTCGATTCTTGTTTGTCCTTGCTGAATCTACATTTTTTTTTCCAAGGCGCCCTATATCAAATTCTAACAAGTACACTTTGCGAAATACCCTATAGTTTTTTACAAGAGTTAGGTAAAAATAAATAAAACATATTTTATATCATAAAAAAAAATGTAATTGAACAAATTCAACTACGGTAATTAATTATTTTGTACCAGCTTCGCTATATTTCGTGTTGAATTGAAAATGAAAATAAAATTATGAAAATTGTGTAACATTTCGCGGCGAGGAAGTCGCAGCTCCCCAAACACATAATTTGGGAACCACTGGACTACATTATTTGTTCGCGATAAATTAAATTTTCGGAAAAGATTCTCTTAGTGTCCACATTAATTATGTAATTTTACTTTGGTACAGTGTTACCACCAACATTCGGAAAAAAAATTACTAAAATTTCGAAAAAATTTATTGGCTATTTATAAAATTAAATAATTTTATTTTGATACAGTGTTGCCAACTTTTGAAGAGAAAAAATACTAATATGTAAAACTAAAATTTTTTGTTATATATACTATTTATCCGTGATTAATCAACTTTTTAGAAAATATTCTCTTAGTGTCTATAATTACATAATTTTATTTTGCCCAGTGTTGCCAACTTAAAAAATATATTAAAATTTTATGTTAAAATGATCAACGTGTGATTTTATCCATATGCTTCGAATTTTGTATGTTTTTCGAGCTACAAGCTTCAAAATAAATTTTTTATTAAAGAAAATAATATCATGAGCTAAAACTTTTAACCTAATAAGTTTTTTAGATATTTTGCGCATAAATTTTAATTTACAATTTTGCCGAAAACATATTTGTAGCTTATTTGACAAATACAATCATTAGCTGCGGGAATGTTCTAAAAATCGCATGAGAAAGGTTCAAATAGTTAGTTAAAAATTTGAGATATGCTTACCTAACATAGTAAAAATCTTTTAGAACTCATTATTTTCAAATAAAACGGCTTAAATTGTAGTTCTGTATTATTACTTCAACGAACTCAGAGTACGTCTTCATCAGGAAAAAAGGTACAAATAATGACATTTACAGTAAATAACAGAACATAGAAACAAGTTACTAGACGTAACAAAATAAGTAACTAGATCAGGTAGGGAGACATTTTTTCATTTTTTTTTCCACTTCGTTTTTTCCATTTTATTTCTTCCGCCAAACCTTTCTTCCGCCAATACTTTTTTCCACCAATTTTTTTGGTTTGGTTAGGTTAGGTTAGGGTTAGGTTGGAGTTAGGTTAAGTTTAGTAAGAAAATTAGTGAAAAAAAAGAATTGGTGGAAAAATATATAATGAAAAAAGAATTAGTGTAAAAAATGTATAGTGGAAAAAAGAATTGGTGGAAGAAAAGTATGGAGTGGAAAAAATGGGGTACAATCACTAGATCATAAATTTTATAGATTTTTAATTAGTGGAAGCCAAATTTTATTTAAATCAGTGCTTTCACATGTTATATTTTTCTTTATAAATTTCTATTGCCTCTTTTATTAATCTGCTGTAAATATTGATTGGTCTTGTAATTAATAATAATAATAATAATAATGTTTATTACTCAACAGAATTAAATACATTCCTATTACAGAGTAATATTTAACGACATAAGGAAAATAATATATATATATATATATATATATATATATATATATATATATATATATATATATATATATATATATGAGTCACCATAGATTTGAATACATAACAATAAGAATAAATACAATTGTGAAATAAGCAAGTTACACTATACAAAGTAAAATTAATTAAGTATCAACATATTGATGCAAATTTTTAACACAATTTTTAAATTGTGTATATGACATATGAAATATATCTAGCCTAAGTTGATAATAATTATAAAGTTTACACATAAAAATAATTGTCGAGTATTTATACAAATTAATATTGAATGTTACAGGATTTCGTGTATTTACGGACGGTACATTGAGATCCAACAAATTCAGAAGCATTGTTACATCTAAATGGTCATTAATAATCTTATATAAAAATAGTATCAAATTTTGATTTCTGCGTAGCTGAAAAGATGTACAATTAAATTCGTGTAACAATTGTTGATAATTCATTGAACTGAATTGAGCGTACTTCTTCAGGTAACAATATTTCAAGAATTTATACTGAATTTTTTCTATATTATTTAGCAAATACTTAGAAGAAGTATGCCAAGCAATAGAACCATAATCTAATTTGTTCCTAACATATGAATTAAAAATTATTTTTAGAGTTTCAATATTTTTAAAATATTATTATATTATAAATATTATTACAGTATTTTCGAATTTTATACCATGAAAATATTCTAACGCATGTTGTGCAATAGCATATGCATCTGGATGGTTTAAACGTATTTGACCTGACGCATGTTCTGTCAATCTAACAGAAAAAAATGACTTAACTCAAATATATTTATGCTCCTTCGCGTGCGTCATCACCCTGCATAAAAATTAGATACTATTAAATATTTATTTAATAGAGCTACATCAATTTGTCTTAAAGACATACTTCAAGATGAACATGAAATACTTTAAGATATATTTCTAATGAATGGTTATGATAAAATTTTTATCAAGAAAGCAATACAACCAAGAAGATCTAGAGTTGTTGAAGATTTGCTTGATAATAAAAACATAATTTACACTTCTTTGCTTTTTGTGAAAAATGTTACCGATAAAATAGGGAGAATTTTATCAAGAAAGAATATTAAAGTTTTCTATTTTCCACACATGGAATTGCAACGCATACTGAAGAGTGTAAAAGATATTATTTCTATTCAATATTCGGGTATATATAGAACACCGCGCGATTGCGGTAAGATTTATGTTGGACAGACAAGTAGAACTGTTTCTACTAGATTGACAGAACACAAGAGGTCAATACATCTAAACCATTCAGATAAATCTGCTATTGCACAATATGCGTTAGAATATTTTCATGGTGTAAAATTTGAGGATACTGTGATAATTGCAAGACCCATCAATATTAACAGCAGATTGATAAGAGAAGCAATAGAAATTTATAAAGAAAAAGATAATATCAGTCACTGTGAAGGCACTGATTTAAATAAATTTTGTTACATATTTTATTACCTAATAACTTGTTTCTATGTAAATGTCATTTGTATCTTTTTTCTTGATGAAGACGTATGCGGAGTTCGTTGAAACGTCGATTATTAATAAATATTAATACAGAACTATAACCTAAAACTGTTTTATTTTAATATACGTTCCTATTCCCATAAAAAATATTATCCATTTTGAATATATTATAGTGAATTGCCTCTAAGAACGCACATATACGTAGTAAAAGTACCTAGTTAAAATGGATTGCATGGCATTAGAAACATAGAAACCGACATTAAAACTTATTGAAAAATTACGTAAAAATATATATTTATTTACATATTTATTATCATTGTAACGATGTTTGGAATCCAGATGTAGAAGATATATGAATTCAATTTTATTATGCCGGACATATTGATGATATTCTAATTAATAATATTTATGGCCAAGTTTTAAAATTTATAAAAAAATGTTTAGGGTTACTATTGTCGCCCAACACAAAAATAGTGCTCTAACATAATTTTATGCGAGTCGAGGTTGTTAGATATTTATTAATGAGACTTGATCATTTAAGTGTTATGGAAATGTTCGAAAGGAGATTCTGACATCAAATATCAAACATGGAAAATACGTGGAGTTGAATGATTACTAATATTTAATATTCTACATGTATCCATCATTCATCAAATCAACTCATTCACATTATCATTTTTGGGAAAATCATGGAAAACAAAATTTTTCTAATATATTTAAAAATGCATACTACTACATTTACTTTCAGTCAGTCATTGGCAATAATTTGTGAGAAAATAATAATTTTATATAATTATTTTTTTTATATAATTATATTTATATATTTTTATTGAGAACACTTCTCTATTTGAAGCTGCTGTTGTCCCAAGAATTTATTTTTGTAAATTAAAAACTTATATTTGTTCTTTATTTTAAAAATATATTAAAGATTTCGGTGAGAATTATAAAAAAAATTACAATTTTGTAAAGAAAAAATGTATTTAGATTTATTATTATTGAAAATAAATTATTTATCAGTACGTATTGTTAAAATTCATCATTATTAAAATATGTTAAATGTTTACATATTAATATCAGAGTTGTCATGAATTGGTCGGTTACCAAAAATATTTTAATATGGTCAGCATAAATATACGGGCTTTATTTTTGGCTTTTTAAATACTGATGATAATTCAAATATTTTAATCTAATTAATTTTTATCTATCCTGGCTTAATGTTCATGTTTCTCGATCTATCCATATATTACAACGTTCTTGGAAAAATAAACATTTCTAAAATATTTTTCACATTTTTACATATTGGTTTAAAGTAGAAATACACAGCTCAAAGAAATGAACGCACTATTTTTTATAGCAAAAGCTATAAAAAATAGTGCGGAAAGAAGGGCGCAAAATCGCTTCTTGGCATTCAATCGCTTAAACTTCATAGGCAAAATTATAAAAATAATTTTGCCTATGAAGTTTAAGCGATTGAATGCCAAGAAGCGATTTTGCGCCCTTCTGTTCCGCTCGAAAAGTGCAAGCGCTCTAGCAAACTTGGATTCGGTCGATGCGCGACTTTACGTCTACCGAACCGTTTTAAGTAAAAATAAAATTGGAGTAATATTACACTTTTAGGTTTACACCTTTTAGTTCTTATAAACAACGATTACTATAATAATATAATTAACTAATTAATGTAGAATAGGAAATAAGACAAGCGCAAAAGCATGTCTTCGTTATGTTACAAGCGATTACAAATATGGCTTTATTCTGAGGCTCAATAAAAGTTACCAGGAGACTTATATTTACAGATAAGACCAGGGTACAAACAGAAAAACGAATGAAACGGCAGAATTAGTAACAACTTGTGTATTCAGTAAAACGTATTTCTGCTGCATCTAAACCTTGCTTGGGCTCCTGAAGTCTAGGTTTTTTAATAAGGATTTAGAAGCTGATTGGTAGAAGAGAATTTGAGGTGTTGAAGACTTCTGCGATTGTGTGTAAGCTTCGATTAACGCTAAAATACGGAAAGATCCTTATAATGTGCACATCGATTGGGAATTTCACCAATAGATACATACCTATGTGTACCTACTTTTTACTGACATGATATGTTTAGCATGTAACAGTGTGAAAATGTCGGTAAAAAGTATTCGCATGTGGTTATTGAGGAGATGGATAGATTTGGGAACGGATCTGTGATGGTGTGAATCAGAATCAGCATAGATCATTGAATCGAGCTAATCACCTGCACGCCCGCCGGTGCGGTGCATCGACAAGTGCTAAATATTTGCATTGTATAATACCAATGGCAGTTGAATTTGATCCTAGATTTACTCTTATATAAAATAATGCATAGCCACATACGATAACATTAACCATGAAATTCTAGTCATAGATTAGCTAGCAGTTAATTCGAATTTGAACTTTACAGCAGCTTTGAAAAGCAAAGATTGACCCCCGTAATATGTCACAACTCTGTCAAGCCTAATTCAGATTGGAGGTTACCAACCGTGGTATTAAACAATCCATTTTTTTATTTCCCTTTTTGCTTTGATGTATAGCAATATCCTTCCACAAACATTTTAATTTTGGTAGTTAATCACTTGCAAGATGGTATACTCGTACACAAAATCTGGAGACACTGTAAATAATTTTAAACTGAATTCGGGCACACTTTACTTATAGTTTAGAAATACGGTTTTATTTATGTTATTATTATAATTAGTAAATAAATTGTGAAAGTTTGTCAAAGTGTTGTATTTTTGTTGTATTTTCTCTAAACATATATGTATATATATATATATATATATATATATATATATATATATATATATATATATATATATATATATATATATATATATTCTAAAAATGTCAAAGTAAGAAAAATTTTATGTTATTTTTCAGGAATAGCCGGCTTGTTCACAGTGTTCTCGAGTTTCGTGTTCACATCGACAGTAATAAATTTACTCCGCAGCGACGTAACTGATTTAAAGTATTTAAACTTTCCAAATCAACATATATGTATACATGTATAACGCATATTATTTTTAGAGATGCCTTGTTTTTCTTCCTGTTACTGATCGATTTATCGAAAACTGCTTTATTAGCGCAATTCGCTCTTAGTTCCAACAATCATGAAGAAGTCAAAAATAATATTGCGAGAGGTATGGCATTGCTGGGACCAACAATTACCTTGGATACTGTGGTTGAAACTTTAGTTATTGGAGTTGGAACTTTATCAGGTAATGATGTCTTGTCTGCTTTTGATAAATTCGATAAAAAAAACTAATATTCTTGCATATTTTATTATAATAATTAATAATTTCATATCAGTTAGTTATGAAAAAATATAATATTAAGAAAATACTCATTGAAAAGTATGTAAATGCATTCGTTAGTATTTTTACGATATAAATATAAATAATAATAATGTGTCATTTTTGCATTAATTATGAATTAATAACCGCAACAACATTTTAAATTGTCTCTTTGACACTGTGCGAAATATTGTGTAACCAAATATGAGTACAAAATATAAGAGAAATTATTAAAATTGCTTGATATTTACTACAAATATTATTTGAAATAACTATGCTTTAACAAATAGTTTTTTATTTATTTTTTTTAATATAAATAATAATTAAAATTTGTTTTTTTTTTTTAATTATTCATTTAAATAATTGACATAAGCATGTATTTTTTTCAATATTTTTTGTAAACATTTTATGTTGCAAAATTGAACCGAACCAGATTTGTATATTGACTCCAATATTTTTTATGTAGAATCGAAATAAAAAGCGAATAGACATATATAGAAAACAGCAAATCAAACCGATTTAGGCAGTTTGCAGTCTTGGAAAAAAATTAAAGTTTATATATATATATATATATATATATATATATATATATATATATATATATTTACATGTTACACAAAAAATTATCTTTCCTACGACTATACTGAAATATGTCACTTATGAATCATTAGTTAGTAAATGTGGTACATTATACAATACTACCCAATTGTTACTACAATACTACCAAAATTGTTATTTATTAAACAAAAATATTTTCTTATATCAAAATACAATAGACTAACAATTATTTGAACTAATATTGAAAAGAACAATTTTCATAACAGAAAATATTGATAATTGGAGATTTATTTCAGTGATATCTTTGTTGGGTGCCGGTTACGCGCCAGCGCGGTATTTGACTGTTTGTGTTTATATGCGTTGTATTTAGTCGGCCCCTAGCTGAAGTACATGATTTCAAACCGGCAGCGAACTTGTTTTAAAAGAGTTCAATATATTGACATCGCTGATTTATTTGCAGGAACAAGATACATTATTAGCAATTACTGTAAAAATAATAATGAATTTCTATGCCAATAACTATGTAGTTTTTTAAAAAATATTTATTAAATTGTTTTTGAAAATAGCATAGATAATTCCAAAATAGTAAACATTTTTTAAATAAATATAAATAAGTGCACTGACACCTAAAAAGTTAAGTCAAAAAATTTATAATTAAAAAAAATATGTTGTTCAGAATTTATGATAAAAATAATAAATTTTGATAGTTCGAACAATTATAGCTTGAGCAATTAAAATACTATATTTACAAATTTGTCAAAATTTTGCCATATGTAATAGGTAATTATTGACACTACAATAAAATAAAAATATATTAAAAAATAATTATTATTATTTTAGCTATCGTTACATAAATTAGAAAATTACCATTTAAAATTTTTTTAAAATTACTTTCTATGTAATTAAAAACGGAAATTATGTTTCAGGGGTTCAACGTTTGGAAACTTTGTCATGTTTTGCTTGTTTATCAGTATTAGTAAATTACATAGTATTTATGACATTTTATCCAGCATGCTTATCGCTCATTTTAGAGGTAATACATTCTATCATATTATTAATAAAACTGATTATGCAACGATATATAATTTTATTTTTTTCAGTTATCTCGAAATGGAGAGCTGTACATAAAAGGCGATAGAAGACAATCTTTGATTGCTAGAGTTTTAAAAGAAGAAGATCAGAAACCAAATCCAGTTGTTCAACGAGTTAAATTAATTATGTCTGTTGGATTAATGATTGTTCACGCTCATAGGTAATTTTAAAACATTTTTAGATCTTTTATCATATGTTATTATGTTTCTATAGTAACTTCAGTGATAGTGTTTCACGTAAATGATAAAAAATAAATATAAATAGTAGTTTGTAAAACTGTTTTACTAAAAAACGTTGAAAATGCTTTTAGATGTGTATTTCACATTATTTATTATCATAGTTAAAAAATGTATTTACTTTTATTTATAATTTGAAATTCAGATGTAATAAAAATAATACATTAAAAAACGAATTACATTCGATATAAAAAAAAAACCAAAAACACAATTTTATAAACATCCAAAAATGCCTCTAAAATGAGTTACCAATAAAACTAATTTACTTATACATTAAATTAGCTATTTAAAATATTTTTATAAAATATATTAAAATAAAAAGAATATATAAAATGTTTTCAGATAAAGATGAAAATTGCGAAATTAAAAATTGAATTGAAATATTGAAATTTTAAATATTAGAACAGGAAGTAGGTAATGTTCCTTATTTAAAATTAAAATTTTAGAACTACCTAGCTTTTCCAAAAATAAATGTTAGGTGCATCAAGTAGTTTTACGTTATTTGTTTGTAAAAAAAAATTGTCATAAAAATTGTGTTAAAAATAGTTGTATTATTGACAACAATAGATTACGTATATTCTATTATTTGAAAATCTATTCAAGATAACTAAGCCTGATAGAGACATATTTTGTTCTTTTGTACAAATGTTTTAATTAAAATAAATCTGTGTAAGAAGAAATAAATGAAGTAGGATATCGTCCTTGAAGAATTAGTTGTGTTAATGTATTTTTATTTGTAGTCGCTGGCCTTTCCGAAAGGAGCACGATGATCCTATGTCTCCATTGGTTAGCGCTGAACATAATATGGCACTCAATCGCACTGAAGACTCCGCTTTGCATGGTTACATTATAAAGTGAGTTATCATTTTTTATTTATATATTTATTTTTAATCAAAATACTGCTCGTATTCTTAAATAATTTTTTAAATTCGTACTTAATATCTGCAGAAATACCTCAACAGTAAATTATTATCATCTTTTATAAAACATATATTTTTTACTTGTTACAATTTTATATTTAGAATTATTAATTTAAGACAAAATTACAAAATTATCATACTGTATTAAGTTTTATTTAAAACATATCATTAAATAAAACTTACATAATACAGTATGATAATTTTGAAATTTATATTTTAATAGTTTTTTCGAAAATATTGTATGTCATTATACATATTTAGTTTTCTTTTTTTTTTTTGATTAAATAATTTTTTTTAAATACATATTTTTGATAATTTATTGTTCACTTAATATTCAAGATTTTTAAAATAAATTTTACTTTCTAGATGGATGACAGTTAGTGCAGATCACATAGTAATTTTAATTTTACTGTTAGCATTAACGGTAAAATTTATATTTTTTGAAGATAAAACAACTATTGCTACGCAATTACATATGTCAGATGACGGGAGAGAAATGTGCCATGGACACAGTCATACGCAGTTAAATTCTTCATTACGTCAAAAATTTTTAGCAACTCAAACACCATCGCTAACAATGCCTTTTATTCGTACGGGTTCATTTTTCCTCGAACAATCGGATTGCTTTGGATGCAACAGTAAGAGAGACGGTAATATTACATTTTATATTATAAAAAATTAATGATTTTATTACTTACAAAAAATTTCATAATTTTGTTATATTTAATCTACTTTTTAAAACTATAATTTACCTTTTTGCAAAATATTAAGAGTATTTATAAAAATTTACAATAATCTTCATTTAGGGATATAACTATATTGAAAATGATTATAAATTTTTGAATGTAATTACAAAAACAGTGTAAAAAAAAAGGTAACTGATACACCTGTATATGCAAATAAAATATAATTTTTTTCAAATTTTTGGTATTCATTTTTATTACCTTTATTAGATTGTATAATTTCATTTATTTTAATTTACTTATAAAAAGCGGCAATAAATCCATTTTCGGTTATAAAATTAGTATATTAATTTTAAAAAAAATTGAGGTCAATAAATGGCAAAATAACTCAACAAACCGTTCAACATGTTAAAGCAAATGCTGACTTGCTGATCTAGCAATTGCTTGATTTGCTGACTTCATTGAATGCACGTAATTTGGTGTTTGATCTAGTATTTATAATATTGTTAAAAATTAATAAAAATTTAAATTTTATTACATTAATAAGGCGATGCTTTATGGTGTCAGAATAAAACCAGCGTTAGTGATAACAATTATTTCTTTAATATTTACACAGTTTTAACTAATCAACAAAGCATTTGATTCACTAGTTTTATCGGATATTTTTATTTATATTAATGTATTTAAATATATATACAGTGTGTCCCAGGATTGATGTTACAAGAGGTGTAATGGACTAAAATTTTTTGAATTTCATTTCAAGATTCTGGAATTAAGCCCTGCTTGGCGTGAAACAAATTTTAAGAATTTTTTCGTTTTTTGAAAAACAAAATGGCCGTGACGGTGAAGCAAGAACTATTTTCTTTTCAGGTAAAGTACCCTTTTTGTTTAGGATACGACAAAATGTTATTAAGAAAAGTTGTTTATAATGACAAATCATGGCCGTATACCAAACTTCAGGACGATCTACCTACTTTCATTAAACTGTCTGTTTTAGATTGAACAAAATAAATTGTAGGTATCTATTAATTTATTAAAATTTTAAAGTAGGTAGATCGTCCTGAAGTTTGGTATACGGCCATGATTTGTCATTATAAACAACTTTTCTTAATAAAATTTTGTCGTATCCTAAACAAAAAGGGTACTTTACCTGAAAAGAAAATAGTTCTTGCTTCACCGTCACGGCCATTTTGTTTTTCAAAAAACGAAAAAATTCTTAAAATTCGTTTCACGCCAAGCAGGGCTTAATTCCAGAATCTTGAAATGAAATTCAAAAAATTTTAGTCCATTACACCTCTTGTAACATCAATCCTGGGACACACTGTATATATATATATATATATATATATATATATATATATATATATATATATATATATATATATATATATATATATATATATATATATATATATATATATATATATATATATATATATATATATATATATATATATATATATATACAGTTCATACAAAACAAAATCCAATGCACGTAATCATTGCTAATGACGTCACGGTAAGACCGCGTTGCCAGATCATCACAATAAATCTTGTTTTATAGCAACGCATTAAAAACAACATAACCCCATTTTGAAAAAGGTCGCCAAATAATAAGAATTTTTTATAAATAAAATAATATGATTTAAATTAAACAGCGACTATTTAGTTGTTTTGGCATTTTAAAAACAATCAGTTCAATACAAATACCGGATAACGCTAATGAAACTATATTTTATTTATATGTCAACCAGATGTCAACTAAAATCGGCAACATCACATTTTCGTAATCAATACTGCCAACGTTAAACAACGCGCCGATGTCAAATTCCAAATGCATTAATATTTCGGTATGATTTATAAGATTGGTAATTCTGATTATTTCAAAAGACGTCATTGGTGACGTGCATTGGATTTTGTTTTGTATGAACTGTATATATATATATACATAATCAGCTTACTTTTATTGAAACCCTGTTGTATGTCTAATTTTAAGTTAAAAAAATATTTGTTGGCCAATCATAAAAATATCTTTTTAAAATAAAATAAATAAAATTACAGATATTGAAGTGGAAGACAAGGAAGTTCAAACAGAAGACATCAAATACAACGGTGCAAATTTAGAAAAAACAGTTACAGATAATTTAATTTTAAATGAAGTAACTCGAGCAGCAACAGAATGTTTAAGAATTTATAATTCCGAATTAGGAGCAAGTGCATTAACAGATAACGAAGTGATATTATTAGTCCAACAAAAACATATTGCTGCATATCAGATAGAAAAAGCTGTTTGTGATCCAGAGCGAGGCGTCGGTATTCGCAGAAAAATTGTTGGATCAGATGGAAACTTTACAACTGCTTTAATTGATCTACCTTATAAAAATTATGATTACAGCAAGGTATTTATGGTATGATAAATTTTCTACAAAAACAAAGATTTAAATCGAAAATATTAATTTTAGGTAATGGGAGCATGCTGTGAAAACGTAATAGGTTATGTTCCTATCCCAGTCGGTATAGCAGGTCCTTTAAATCTTGATGAAAAACTAGTTCATGTTCCAATGGCTACAACTGAAGGTTGTTTGGTTGCGAGTACAAATCGAGGCAGCCGCGCTCTTCTAAAATGTGGTGTAAGAAGTCGTATTGTCGCTGATGGTATGACTCGAGGTCCTGTTGTACGTTTCCCATCTATGACTAAAGCAAGGTAAACAACATTTTTATAAGTAATTAATCGTTAAACAAATATTTATACTGTATTTCACAAGTAAATTTTGCAATTTTGTACAATTAAAAATTATATATATATATATATATATATATATATATATATATAAGCAGCCGTAGGCTAGTAATAGCGTGTTACTCGGACTCCAGAGGTCGCTGGTTCGTGCCCCGCTCGCACCAGCACCAGAATTTAAATAAAATATATCTGGTATTAATACCTTACACCACTAAACTGTATCGGTTGCGTTCTAGAGGTTCTGAATACTCTCGACTATTTTAAATTTTCGAAATCAAGATGTTTTTTATATATTCACTCAGAATTTTCGAAATTTTTTTAAATACATGAACATATTATTTATTATCCATATAAATTACACTACGAGTATACAAATAATGAAACTAGTATACAAAGAAAATTTTATTCCCACTAAAAATGCTGCCTTTGAAAATTAAACTAATTATTGATGTATGATATACATTGTAATTTTAATATCATTAATCATCATAAAATATTATTTATTGTTGTTGATAAATTACACTTCTATACGATTGAATACAAAATAGAGAAGACGAAAAGTGCGCTTATGCAGCCACATTGTAAAAATATAGCTTTATTTTATAAGTAATAATATTCTCTAAGCAGTGTGTGCCGTCGAAAAAATTTACATATTTTAAATTATTATATATTTTATTCTTGGTTTTGGCCATTCAAATATAAATCGTTAGTAGCATTATTTTTTACATTGATACATTTTTATTTATTAATTAATTTTTAATTAAACCTTATTGAAGGCTTTATAATAATAATAATAATTTACGGGAAAAGGAATACAAAAATAGTACATGATTCCGTTGACATGAAAAAATATAAATAATAATAATAATAATAATAATAATTTGCGGGAAAAGAAATACCAAAATATTACATAATTCCGTCGGCATGAAAAAATAACATTTACAATCTTGTAAAAAGTTCTTGAGATTGACAATTTTGTTTTTAAATTCGCATACATTGTAAAATGCACGTGGCAACAAATTATACAATTCAGATCCAAAATGCAAAGGAATTTGCCTCGAAACTTTTAGTCTAACAAAATTAATATTAATGTTAAATTTAGATCTAGTATTATATTTGTGATTATCTTGATTAAAGTTCAGGCTCTTACAATTATCTTTAATATAAATCAAAATTTGCAAAATATATAAGATTGGCAATGCCAATATTTTTAAAGATATAAAATAATCGCGACAACTTTGTCTAAATGCAATATAAGTTATCACTCAAATTGTGGCTTTTTGCAATTTGAATATTCTTTCTTTTTCAGTAGAATTACCCCAAAGTATACAACCATAAGCAAGCTCATTAGCAAAATTCCTAATCTCATAATATTTATAGATACACTGGAATTAATTTCACGTAACATAAATATGTAAGTGTTTAACTTACAATAATAACAATGTGATTGATGTGCTGTTTCCAGTTTCATTCACCGTCCAAATAGAAACCAAGCACTTGGCGGTTTTGTTATCCATAAATTCGTATTGTCAATTTATTACTCTATTAACACTAAAAATAATATTTTGAATTTTTTCAATATATAGAGATAGATTAATAGTAGTGAACCATTACTTACTTCGTTACTAAAAAAATCAATTATATTATTAATATCACTCACGTTGCTACTTTTATCAATCACAGTAGTAGGTATATATCAGCGTACTAAATTGTTGTAGCATTATTAATATTGCTAGGTAAATCATTTATTTATAATACAAAGAGCACAGGACTAAGGATTGAATCCAGTGATACTCCATATTCAATTTTTTGCCAATATGTTATCTGATATCTATTTTTCAAGAAGTTAGTTAAAAGTTCCGCAGCTAATCCTCTGATGCCATAGAAATCGAGTTTACTAATTCGAATATCGTAATCAATACAAACAAAAGCTTTGGTCAGATCAGACAATGTTGCTGTGACATAATCTATATCAGTAATTTGTTTTATAGCAGCTTTGATTATTGATCTATTTGGTCTAAATCCATATTATTCATTTGCTAAAGAATTATCATCTTCTATACATTTTATACATTTATATATTTCTTTCCATTTTATCAACTCAAAGTTCAATTGGATTATGTTTTAACATAACACAACACAAAATTATTCACAGCATTTGAAAATTAATATTATATATGTATTTTATATTTTTAGAATGTTTAAAATACTGCAAATAAAGCTTTAACATAATTTTAATTTATAATAAAGTAAAATGGCTGCTGGCAACACAAAACAAAACTTTAATTTTTTTATTTTTGAACAGTGAAGCAATGCAATGGATGGAAACACCAGAACATTTCCAACAAATGAAAGACAATTTTGATGGTACAAGTAGATTTGCACGTTTAACTAGAATCCATATTCGAATTGCTGGTAGACATTTATTTATAAGATTTGTAGCGAAAACTGGAGATGCAATGGGCATGAATATGTTATCAAAAGGCACAGAAATGGCATTAAAATATGTTCAAAATTATTTTCCTGAAATGGAAATTCTTAGTCTAAGTGGAAATTTTTGTACAGATAAGAAACCTGCCGCTGTTAATTGGTAAGATATTTTCAATATTTTTTCGACAATTACTAGGCACTAATTATATTAATTATAAAATTAGTTTTATATTGAATGAAATAAAGTAAATAAAGTGTAATTTTACTTAGGATTGAAGGCCGTGGAAAATCAGTAGTATGCGAAGCAATTGTACCAGCAAACATTGTAAGCACAGTATTAAAAACAAATGTACACGCGTTAGTTGATGTCAACATATCAAAGAATATGATTGGTTCAGCAATTGCAGGCAGCGTAGGAGGTTTTAATGCTCATGCAGCGAACATAGTAACAGCCATTTTTATTGCAACTGGTCAAGATCCAGCGCAAAACGTCGGAAGCAGTAATTGCATGACTTTAATGGAACCTTGGGGAAGTGACGGCGAAGATCTGTATGTTTCTTGTACAATGCCTTCCATTGAAATTGGCACAGTAAGTATTTTCATGAAATTTTAAGCTAGATTTATAAATTCAGACCTGATTAGTATTTTCACAATTGTTTTGCAATAATTCCTAGTAACAATATTTTAAGATGATATTGGCCAAATTTAAAACTACGGTTAATTTGTTTTTAAAAATCTTCCAATAAATGATTTTTAACAAAAAGAATGTACCTAATTCTTAAATTCTTCAAATGTTGAAAGAAATTAAAAATGTGGGCACAAAGTATTTAAGCAAAATTCTTTTTAACATAGAAATTATTATTCAAAATAATAACGTATCATATACCGTAATTATAGAAACGTACCTACATAAATGTTAAAATAGATACTTAAAACCGGTATTAGTTAAAATCAATTTTAAAACCAAACTTGTAGTACCAACTAATATGACTAAACAGAACAAAATAATTGAAAAGCAATAATTGTCATAGCTTCCAAAGTATTAATTTCTTTGATTAAAACAAGATTTTTTTTATTTTAGTTTTTTGCCTTGTAGTCAATTCACATATTTCATAGATGCAATCTAATGTCAAATACCTAAATATCATTTGTATAAATTTATATTTTCTTATATATCTACATGTCAAAACATTACACGATTTATTTCACCGGTAATTTTGCATTTGCAATATGTATGTATGTTCAGAATGTAAAGCATGTAAATACCACAGCTGTTCAAAATTGTTACTTTATAGTTTTGTATATTTTTGATGTTTTAAATTGTATATTTAGGGTTGGTTACATAAAATGTTGTTAACTAATTTTATAGTTAACATTAAATTTGTCTCAAAAAATTAGTACATAAACATTTTGCATAAAGGGACAAGAAACATGAATCATCTTGTACAAATTCATATTCAAATGATATCATTTCAACATAAAAAGGTTCTTATGAAAACTATCCTTATTTCAATATAGGATTAAATCATAAATTTACTTATTGATAACATTTTAAATATATATACCGGGTGTCTACTTTTTTTTTGTTACATAGGGAATACAATGCTAAAATTTTCATTTGGTGATAAATTTTCCCCTAATTATTATAGAACAAAAGTACAAATACAAAAGTTGTTTAGAATTCAAAAATGCATCAAATGATGCCAAATTTATCAATATAGGATGTTCCGATCAAGAATTAGAAGCAAATTAAAATTTCCATTTTTGCGCTCTTTACATCAAAGTGCCATGGAAATTAAACAAATAATTTCATTTCTTCTGGAGTTTGAGTTTGACAGATCGTATTTATTTTATTGTTACGTTCTGTATTATTATTATTATTATTATTATTATTATTATTATTGAAAATAATGAATAAACTTAATGTAAATGAAAAGCTATTAAGTATAAAAAGTATTAAGTATTTATTATTTATTACAATGAAAGGGTATTTTACTCGGCTGTACACTACGTACTAGCTGTGGTTTTAAATTGTGAATGTCTCCATTATAATTTTAAGTAATTGTTTAATTTATTTATTAACTTCAAGTTATAAAAACAATACATTTGAATTAGATGACTGGCATTATGCCTAATATATTTATTATAATAATTTAAACTTATCCCTGAGGATGCTGTAAGTTGTGCAGTGAAACGTCGGATAAGAGTTTAATAAATAGTAAATAGCTGAACTCCGTAAAACTTTCTTTATTTATTACAATATTCAATATACCTATAAAACAGAAAAATTCATGAATACAAGATATAGGAGAACAAAAACGAAACTAACAATTTAAATTAAATGTTCAAATAAATCGCCATTAACTGCCAAACAATAACCTAATCTGTTATAAAATTCGTGACGTACAGAGCTTAATTGTGTTTGTGTTATATTATTGCACTCTTCAACAATGGCATTTTTCAAATCAACAAGATTTTTGATATGTCGTTTATAAATTTTCTCCTTCAAATATGGCCATAAAAAGAAATCGCACGGTGCTAAATCGGGCGATCTAGCTGGCCAATTAATTGGACCACCTCTACCAATCCATGAATTTGGAAAACATTGATCCAAATATAATTTAATGTTGCAGCTGTAATGTGCCGGACATCCGTCTTGTTGATACCAGACAACATTATCTTGAGTTGCACACTCTTCTAACTGCGGACCAATATGATTTTGCAACATATCCAAATATTTTTCGTTGTTTAAATTATTTTCAATAAAAAATGGCCCAATTATACACCTGCCAAAAATTCCAGCCCATACATTAACTTTTTCTGGATATTGGGTACGTGTTGCTACCATTAAATGAGGATTTGTTTGGCTCCATATTCTAAAGTTTTGTGTATTAGGTTCGCCGTGTAAAGTAAACGTAGACTCGTCAGTAAAACAAATAGATTTCAAGAAGTTTCTGTCTAAATTGGATTTTTCCATAATAATGTTACTAAATTCGCTTCTAGCCATTTTATCCGCTTCAAATATCTCTTGGTGCGTGGAATATTTATAAGAATGATATTTTTCATTTTTTAGTACCTTATGTATTGTTGAAGGATGCAAATTTAATTCAGCACCAAGTTGACGCACACTAACATTTGGGTTTTCCGTTACACACAAAAGTATATTCAATGTATTTTCTTTAATTGCATTTTGATTTAAATTCTCCTCCTGATCTTCTGCGTTGATTTTTCTACAATTTTTACAACGTTTTAACACACTTCCAGTTTCTTCGAATTGTTTAATTATCCTACGAATAGTCATAGCGGAAGGTATGGGACGGTTTTCAAAGAAAGCGCTGAATAAATCTCTTACTCGTCGTATCGAATTTCCAGTAAAATACCATTTTACGCACTTTTTCATTTACCTTAAGTTTATTCATTATTTTCAATAATAATGATAATAATACAGAACGTAACAATAAAATAAATACGATCTGTCAAACTCAAACTCCAGAAGAAATGAAATTATTTGTTTAATTTCCATGGCACTTTGATGTAAAGAGCGCAAAAATGGAAATTTTAATTTGCTTCTAATTCTTGATCGGAACATTCTATATTGATAAATTTGGCATCATTTGATGCATTTTTGAATTCTAAACAACTTTTGTATTTGTACTTTTGTTCTATAATAATTAGGGGAAAATTTATCACCAAATGAAAATTTTAGCATTGTATTCCCTATGTAACAAAAAAAAAGTAGACACCCGGTATATATATATATATATATATATATATATATATATATATATATATATATATATATATATATATATATATATATATACAACACTGCAAATAAATATACAGAGAAATTCATTATTCACTCGGTCGCTTGCTAATCATCAAATCAAAATGCAAATCTTGTTTGACTATTCATGTACTGCTAATATCTAAGATATACATGTAAATTTTAATATTTTGTTATAATGTTTATGAAAGTGAAAACTATTATTTAACTATTATATATATATATATATATATATATATATATTTATTTATTTATTTATTTATTTATTTATTTATTTATTTATTTATTTCATTAGATAGGAGGTGGTACTGTACTACCTGCACAAGCCGCTTGTCTCGAAATGCTTGGTGTTAAAGGAGCGAATTGTCAGTGTCCAGGAGAAAATGCAAATCAGCTAGCAAAAATTGTTTGCGGAACTGTGCTCGCTGGAGAATTGTCACTGCTATCAGCTCTTGCTGCTGGCCATCTTGTCAAAAGTCATTTAAGACACAATCGTTCTTCTGCTCAAATTGCAGCACCGGCTAATGAACTTGTGCCGTCTTGTAAAGATTCTGTCAACACGTAATTTTTGATTATTCATTTATATTATTTTTACGCTATTAAACTTGGATTTATAAATTAAAGAACTCTTTATACAGGTGCCCCATAATTATTGCAACCAACTGATAAGGGTAGTAGGGAACACCAAAACAAGCAATTTCAGCTTAATTTCAGATCAAGCGGGGCCACTTTCCAATATTTGGTTAAAATTCAATAATTGTTTTGTCCATTTATCCTCTTATCGGGAGACACACACTTATTGAGAGACACTAATCGGGACACACACACACACACACACAGACACTCTTATATATATATATATATATATATATATATATATATATACCGGATATCCGCAAAATTCGAACTATTCTAGATAACTTTTTTCTTTATAAATCAATGTGATAAAATTTTATAAAACTACGTATTGGAGGTCACAGAATAATATAAATTTTACAAAAATATTGTTTTTGATTTTACCAGAAACGATAATAACTTTTGTATTTCAAATGTAAAATACTCTATTTTTACATATTTGAAGTATACGTTGAATTCCGAATTCATTCACGTGCGATAAATCTATTTTTGATCTAATTTTTGTAAAAATTAGTCAATAACAAATGTAAATTATAACGAAGAAAATGGATCTAGTCATTCGTGTTTTATTTTGTTACTCATGCGAATCGTGTATAATTTAAATTATGTTATTAAATATTTTTATAGGGAAAGTAAAACTAAAACTAAACTTGTCGCATAATCATTGAATTTTGAATTTAAATGTATGAAAATATATAACGTGTTCCGTTTGAAATATAAAAATCAATATAATTTTTGATAACGGAAACAATACTTTTACAAAATTTATGTTATTCTATTGATTTCTATATCTATTTTACTCCTGTAAAATTTTATTACAATATGGCTTGGTTGCACAAAGCATTGTTAATTTAATCAATGAGTTAACTAGGTAACTAGATGGCCAACTGTTTTCAAACCACCTCATTGATGCTTTGCGCAACAAGGTTTTTGTTTATAAATAAAAAAGTTATAAATATGAATGTTAAATTGCTGTTTTATAAAGAGTTAATTTAAAATAATGTGAACTACAATCTAAGTAAATTGTCTAAATTAATTAAAAAGATAATGATTTATAGCATCTGCATTAATTACGGCTGATTAAAAGATTAAACATGAAAATTTAATCTTACAATGGGGACTTTTTATAATTTTGAATTTTTTGTATTTTTCGGAAATACGGTATAACATCAATGCAATTTTAGACCAATATCGTTACCAAACACATGTAAATAGAATATGAATAACACGTTACGTGCACAAGGTACACATAAAATTGCTAATAACTGACAGAAATGAGAAATATTTAAGGGCGCTTATCTTAATATAGTCGCCAAAATATAAACGTCCCAAAGTACAATTGTGTTTCAAGTTTTTACTATTATACAGTGTGTCCCCGGATTGAGTTCACTATAGGTGTAATCGGCAAAAAAATTTAGAATTTCGTTTTCATGTTTTGGGATTCCACTCTGCTTTGTCTGAAAACAATTTTAAGCATGTTTTTAGTTTTTTAAAAATCAAGGTGGCCATGAAAAATGTAAAAAACTATTTTATATTCAGGTAAAGTGCCTTTTTGGTCAATAATACGGCATAATGTTCTTGAGAAAAGTTGTTCAGAATATAAAATTATGGCTTTGTGCAAAATTTCAAAAAGATCATTTAAAAAAAAATGTGTTTGGACATGCTTGCACAAGCCAAAACGTTGGGGTTGAGTAAAAATCTGTTAATACATCAATCTCATGCAAAATATCTATCGCAAATGCGAATGAACGGTCGGCGTTTTGTCCAGTCGGCGTTATGTTTAGATACATTTTTTTTTAACTGATCTTTTTGAAATTTTGCACAGAGCCATAATTTCATATTCTGAACAACTTTTCGCAAGAGCATTATGCCGAATTATTGACGAAAAAGGCACTTTATCTGAATATAAAATAGTTTTTTTACATTTTTCATGGCCGCCTTAATTTTTAAAAAACTAAAAATATCCTTAAAATTGTTTTCAGACAAAGCAGGGCGGAATCCCAAAACATAAAAATGAAATTCTTAAATTTTTTGTCGATTACACCTATAGTGAACTCAATCCGGGGACACTGTATATTTGTTAGACTATTATGAAAATTTTATTTTTAAACAGAATATACCACTGCCACTGCAGTATGTCTGTACTATTATCAATAATTGTCGACAAATGAGGTATGACTTGATACAAATATTTCGAAAATCGTTTATTTTGACAATAAATTAATAATTGTTTAGGCAAATTTTAAGCCAATAGTAACAATTTATGTTTATATTACTTAAAATGTGTCCCCATTGTTAAATAAGTAAAAAATTATTTTATTTATGTAAACTATTTTAACGATTTTATGAAAGTAATTTAAAGATGCTATAATTTTTAAAATTTTATGTAACATGTTCAGTAACATGCATAAAATCAATTTTAAATTATTTTATTTGTTTTTAAATATTTCAAAAATATTACTTCATTGGCACGTATTCTCACCTCATATGAAAAAGTGCTTTTTCAAGAAAGTGCTTTTGACGTTCACTTAAAATCATTTATTAAGCATTTTAAAATAGTTTATTTAAATTTTATAATACCAAATATAATAAAAATGATCAAATATAGAAAAATTATTTATATTTGATGACAAACAGAAGCAAAAAGTTATTTTAAAATTAATGATAAAAGCACTTTTTCACGAAAAAGTGAGGTGAGAATACGGGCCTAGTTTTTTGAAATGGTTTTATGTATGCTGTTGAAAGAATAGTGTTAAATGTACAAATGGATAAATGAAAAATATTATATGTAAATAAAGATAAAATAATGCAAATCGATCCTTTGCATTACAGTATTTATACGTATTGCGTTCTGCGCAGGTCCGCAGAAAATATTGTTATCATATTTTTAATGACAATAACCACTTATGTAATTTTACTACTAAAATGTAAACATTTTTTTTTTGGATAAAACTTCCATTATTAATAATGCAATTATACATACATTAAGGAAGTACCTATACTTAAATAAATCATAAGTAAATATTAAAAATTGTGTTCTATTTATTTATTGCTATGCATGTTAAAAGATTAGAAAATGATCTACTGTGGCGAAATTTAAATAAAAATATTATTAAAAAATCCCAAAACCACACTTAAATTAAAATAAAGCTAAATACGTATTTCGGAAGCTAAACTTCCATCTTCAGTAGCAAATAAATTTACAAAAATCTTACTTGTGATCTAAAGTACATAAACACTTAAGCACTTGTCGAAGATCACTGGTGAGTCGGAAAATAAAAATAAAATATATTAAATAAGTAAAACTATGTTGAGGTGGGGGGTGGGGGGTGTTGGTTAAAAGTCCGTGGTCAATTTTGATTGGGTAGTATGTCGAAAAGAATAGATCGTGGGATTGGTCCGTCATCTGCGTTTATAAGATTGCCTTTATTTTTGAAAATATAAAGACTTTCTAAAATATCTAATTGATTAAAATTTGTAACTTGTTTAATTAATTTTAAATTTTTAATATCTAAACCGTGGCAAGTATCATAAATATGTTGGGCTACACTAGATTTGCTAATTCTATTATTTTTGAAGTGGGCTATATGTTCTTTAAATCTGGTAATGATGGATCTTTTTGTTTGACCAATATATTTCAAACCGCATTGACATTGAATTTCGTAAATGCCTGCTTTATTATAAACATCTACTTTATCTTTCGGATTGCCTAACAAGTTACTAATAGTGTTTGGAGAAGTATAGCAAATTTTTAAATTTGTACTATTTAATTTAGGTTGAAGTTTTTTGGACAACGATTTATTGAAAGGAATTTTAACGTAATATTTTTTAGTGTTAATATCTGGTGGACTTAAAGTAGTTTTTGTTTTCAACTTTAATTTAAATTTACGTTTTCGAATTAAGTTGATGATAATTTCCTCTGAAAATCCATTATTTTGAGCTATTTCTTTAATTAGATTTAATTCTTTTTGGTATCTAGATTTAGTAAGTGGAACTGTGAGTAGTCTGTTTACTAGAAAATTGAATGAAGCTAACTTATGTTGTAAGCAATGATTAGAATCAAATGAAATGAAATTTGTTAGTATTTGTTGGTTTTCTGTAAATGTCAAACTCTAATAAATTATTATTTCTGATAACTAAAATATCTAAAAATGGGATTGAGTTATTTTCTTCTATTTCATACGTGAATTTAATTGTAGGGTATTTAGAATTTAATTTTTGAACAAAGTTATCTAAATTATCTTTTGAAATATCAAATATGGCAAAAATATCGTCAACATACCTGAGCCAAATTCTAGGAAAGTAGGGTAGTTCTGCTTTTAAGTTTGTTTCAAATTTACTCATAAATAAATCAGCTATAAAAGGTGAAAGACTGTTTCCCATACTTGTCCCCTGAACTTGTTTAAAGAATTTATTGTTGATTTGAAAAAAGTTTTGATTCATACATAAATTAGTTAATTTAATATATTCTGAAATTTTTTCTGAATTAAAGTTATTCAATGTCAGAAGATTTTGCAAAAAGTTATTAATTGTAATATCAACTGGTACGCTGGGAAATAATGAAGAAACGTCAAAAGATACCAAAATTTCGTTTTCTTTTAATTTTAAATTTCTAATTTTGCCAATAAACTCTAACGAATTTTTAACTGCAAAAGAATTTTGTTTAATTTCTAAATTATTGAACTCATTTGTTAGCCAAACTGATAATTTAGATGTTGGGGAATTTATACCTGATACAATGGGACGCATTAAGTTACCTGGTTTATGAATTTTTGGCAAACAGTACATTCTCGGTACGATGGGATTGCTAACATTTAATTTCCACTTTAACTTAGGGTCCAAAACACTATTTCAATTTTTAATTGTTGATTTTGTGTTACTGATCATGCTGGGTAAAGGGTTTTTTTTAACTTCTGTATAGGGTCCATCAGAAATCATTCGTTCAACTCGGGATTTATATTCTACTTTATCTAAAATTACAATATTATTGCCTTTGTCCGCTTTTAAATAATAACAGTTTTTTCTTTTTAATTGCTTTATAATACTATGTTCTGAAAAATTTTGTTTCAAATTACTTGAGGAAATATTATTTTCTAGTTGTATTTTACATGCATTTCTAACGAATTCTTTGGTGGTATCATTGAAATATTTAATGGAACTTTCAATTCCCGCTATAGTGTCAATTATGGGTAATGTATTGTCTGGTAAACAATAATTTAAGCCTTTAATCGAAATATTATTTTCTTTATCTTATTTTGTTTTAGCCTCCATCGTTATTTCAGTTTGAATCAAGTAGTTCGAGCGGTTTGATCTCTCCGCCATTATCAACTCAACAGGTAAAATTTTTTATTTTATTCTAATGCTAAGTTTCTTAGTTATAAATTCGTTAATATGTTTTTTTTTTAAATACATTGTTTAGTAATAAAATAATTATTAAAATAAAACGACTAAATAAAGAAAAAGATAACTTAAATCAACGTGAAAATTTATAAAATTTATGATCTAGTTACTTATATTTTGTTAGCTAGTAACTTATTTCTATGATCTGTTTATTTACTGTAAATATTATTTTTGTATCTTTTGTCCCTGACGTATCTACGATTATTAATAATTATTAATATAAAACTGAAACCTAAAGTAGTTTTATTTTAATATGAGCTCGGTTTTATGTCCTATTGTCAATTATTTTATTTTTTTTTTTTAAAACAGAGTTTAGATGATGCCTTCAATGCACTTCCTGATGAAAAGACTTCATCACTTCCAAAACCAGCAAAAAGGACTAAGCGAGGTGGACGAAGAAAGAAGTTTTAAATAATTTCCAGCTATTTAAGTTTTTTGTTATTTACAAATATAGTTCAAAAGAAATGTTAATACTTAAAAAAATATTTATTTTTTGTAATACTATAATTTTCAGTAGTTATTGTTTTCTATATTGTTGAAAAGTTTATTTTATAAATTTAATTTGAAAAAAAAAGAAAATTGATAAACGACTTGAAATAATTAAGTTTAAATGTTTATTTAAAAAAAATATGTTAACACTAAAAAACATTTATGTTTTTGTAACATTATCTTTAAAAAAATTTCAATTGTGTTCATTAGTTTAAATAATATTAGTATCTAGAGATATTTGTTTTGTTTAAATGTAATATTTATTATTTGTAAAAGAATTTTTGTTGTAAATTCTGTTAATTGTTGTTGTTGTAAATTAAAATTAAAATGAGATTTTTTTATTTCTAGAATCTAGATTGAAAAAAATCTAAAATAATTAATAATTTTATAATTTGTTCTACGTTATTATTTATTGATTTTTGAATATTCAATAACTAGCAGATAATATTTGATTTTTAATTTTAAAATACATATTTGACTTCTCATATATTAATTCATATACAGAGTGTCCAAGATAACTCCGTATGCATGGGGATCTCCGGAACTGTTAGAGATACGACCTCGGTTAAATTAGATGAAAGTTGCCTCATTAGTAGGCGAGTTTAGTCATCTTTTGTTTTTTCCAAAAAATTCCATAGGTTACTAGATATAGACAAAAATGCAAATTTTGCTGTTTTATATTTTTGCTTATAACTCTCGTATGCAAAACGATACATTATTTTGGTTTGCACTTTCTTAAGACACTTTTTTACACAGAATTTTCAGAAGTTACCAGAATTTTTGTGCCATGTACTGTTTTCGAGATTTATGATGCAACTTTCATTTTTCTTATGTAACTAGTATTTCAATGTAGTGTCATTAAAAAGATTTTTTTTTTCTCTTTCCAGTGATATGACATAGTCCTACTTTATTTTAAATAATAACATGGAAAATTGAAAAAAAATCTATTTTGCAAAGTAATAATTCATTTTTTTAGTTGAAAACTAAGTAGGCCATGTTAGGTACATACATATATATTTCTTTCTATTTCGGAAGTCTCAAGGTGACTTAATCCCGTTAATATATAATTAAGATTAAAGACTGTTGTATTATAAATATAAGATTAAAAAAAATTAAATAAATCTTGTTAAAAAAGCATAGTTTATTAAATCATAATTTTCTTACACAATAATAAAATTATGTAATACGATAGTCAGTACAATGTAAGATAAAGAGCAATTTTTTCAAAAACAATATGCACATACAGACATATGTGTTTTGTTTAACAACACATATTTATTGTTTCCTTTTCAATACTACATGAAATATAATTATATATAAATTAATAAATTATTTTATTAATATCAGTAATTTATGTTGATTTTGAATGTGTAAGTTTTTGTTAGTTTCGTGTTGATCGGTGTGATAAAAATGATTGTGAAATGACTTTTTGGATCGGAAGACGACTAAATGAACACTTGTTCACTCGCTAAACGATCCGCAAACGGTTTCACAATTTCTCTAGTTGCGAAATAAAATATTAAACCGAACGTAACGGAAATTGGTAGTGCTGGCAGAGCTTTCTTAAATATTGCTTACAATAGTGATAAAGTGATAAACCCTAAACAAACAAACAAAAATAATAATTTCTCATAGATTTTTAGGCATTTTGATCCGTAGAAAGTAGTAAATATTGTAGCCAATTTAATGTAACTGCTGTAAAACTTATTAGGTTGATGCAAAATTATCAGGCGTTTTTCTAGACGGGTTATTTGTTAATAAAAATTGCTGTTTTGTTCACTTTTTTTTTAATAAATTTGCCCGTGGAATCGACCGTCTTCCAAGCAAATGGGAAGCAGTTATTGAAATAGATGGTAACTACGCTCCGGAATAATTACTTAAAAAGTTATTGTTGAATTTTAATGTTTCTTTTCTTTTTCATAATAAATATAGTTTTTAAAAAATCTGATAATTATGCACCATCCCCTTTATATTTGAAGCTTTTTTCCCTAAAATAATTAAGGAAGCTTGAAATTATAAAAGTATAATTTTACATGTTAAAGTATTACGACCGACAGTTACGAGTAATAGAATAAAAATATGTTTTACTTACAATTAAGATTGCAACAAAACATGCTAATGTTGTATTCCAATCACCATAATTATGAAGAAGCTTTACCAACTAAAACACTGTAAAAAATAAAGTCTCCTAGACCTAATTTGACTCCACCTGAAATTTATAAGTAAAAAAAATTATTTAAATTGTAAATATGATAAATTGAATTTTCGCAAGACGAAATTACTTCTTGCTGAAACTCCATAAGACTCATTCAGACTATACTCTACTTATCATAAAAATTAGTGTTATGTTTTAGCGCAGAACTTGTGAACCAAACTACATAACCCAATTTTAATTTTATTAGTTATTAGTTTGATTACAGTCAAAAATTGCGCTTAACTTAAATTTTTATTTTGATTTCGCAAGCTAGTAGATGCCAGTTCAATTCCGAATCAACAGTATTCTATGTCTAAAACATAAAGCTAATTTTCAGATAAGTGAGAATTGTGAATTTGTTACATACGTTGTTCTTCTTCAATTTCTTGAACAGTTGGTCTCGACTGCGGTCTCATCTGTGTTCTATATTCAGTATTTCGGCCCATCGATACGTCACGTACTTCTAATTGTCGACGATTCGCACGATCTTTATGACTATTCACCCAATCGGTGGAAAAACCACTTTCCGAATCTTCTCCATTATTAACCAACAAAAAAATCAAACGGCTATAGGTTGTAGTTCTGTATTAATATACTGTAATAATTGCAAGACGCATCAATATTAACAGCAGATTGATAAGAGAAGCAACAGAAATTTATATTCCTCTAGTTAGTAATATAAGTTTAGGATTAAGAAAAAATTATTTAGAAATACACTTTATGTATTTTGAATGTATTAATTGTTTTTGTTTATATAGCACTTTTTTGCTAAATAAAGTTTCCATTATTATTGCAGTGCGATGCGTTGAGCCTTTACTGTAAAGGCCCCAAAGTTGATTAAAACAATAAATTTTTATTTACCTTCTGGATTATCCGCCATTTGTGGTAGTTGTTGTTGTTGTTGATGTTGTTGTTGTCTAGATCTATTGCTAGTACTATTATCAGGATCTCCTGTTGCCATACTCACATAACTATACATGAATGTTGCTTAAAAAAATAAATTAAATCTATCATTTTAAACCAAACACTTCGGCTCTAGCTTCTAGTTCTGTATTAATATTTATTAATAATCAACGTATTCCTCAACAGAAAGATATTTATAGTAAATAAATACTTAGAACATAGAAACAAGTTACTAGACGTAATAAAATAAGATTTATTAATTTTTAATTAAAGGAAGCCAATATAAATTTTATGATCTAGTAACTTGTTCCTATGTTCTGTTTATTTACTGTAAATGTCATTTATTATGTATTGTATATATATTAATTAATACAGAACTATAACCGTTTTATTTTAATTATGTGTTCTGAAAGATTTTTACTATATTACTGACAGAATGATTACTATTTATAAATAGTTTGATTTGAAAAAATTAAAACAAAATAGATCTCAAACATAAAATGACATATAAGTTTTTTAATGATATTTGATTTTATCCAACATAAATTTAGTGTTAAGTTTTGCACTCGGTGACGACATAAATAATTACACACAATTAACAATCAAACATTTCTAAATGATTTGATCGTCACAATGAACTGATTTTAAATTAGTTACAAAATGGAAAAAATATATTTGCATTCCGGTGAAGTTAATACAATTTTTTCAATTTGTAACTAATTTAAAATCAGTTCATTGTGACGATCAAATCATTTAGAAATGTTTGATTGTGTAATTATTTTAATTTAGTAGGCAAAATTGCGTATTTTTTGACCAGTCGATGCAACTTACATGAATAAATTAAGGCAGGAAAGATTTGTTCGTTTCTTTCTTGAGCTGTTTCAACTAAAATTCGTAGAGAACCTTTTGGAATTAATACAGCGACAAGATCTAATATAACAAAACCAAAACAAAAATATTACATCTAGTTATTTTCGTTTTAATATACTTAGATTACCCCAAATTGAAATAACAGACAATACGACCCATGTAGTCCATTCGGGCAGATATTTAATGAACACTAGTGCCATAAGTGCCGATACAAATATTAAATAAGCTTGCTGAAGACGTAAAGGGCCGTGCCAGTGGATACTAATCATACCCATTACGCCAAAATTCCACATCATTAATACGACTGTTATAAAGTCCATTGGTACATTGTAAGCTCGTAATACCTCCCTTAAAAAATTACAATTTTATTTTGTTTTCTTATAAAATTATCGAATAAAATTGAAAATTTTACTTACTCTAAATATAGATACGAAAATATGAATAGTAACATTAGCGATGAGACAATTAACCATCCGTGAATTACCTGGAAAATAAAATATTTAATTGGTTTCGGTAAATTACCGCGGTAACTAAAATAATATTCAAGATCCAACAATATTAACGGTAGATTGATAAGAGAAGCAATGAAGATAACATCAATCAGTGTGATTGAAATAAAATATAGCTTCATTTAATTAATAATTTATAATAAAATAAAACTGCTTTCGGTTCGAGTTCTGTATTAATATTTATTTATAATCGACGTTGAGTTCGTCGAAATGTCTATTATAAATGTAGAACTTTAATGTAAAGCAGTTTTATTTAAATATAATGAGTTCTGATAAATATTTTTCTTATTTTGTTACCTAGTAACTTTATCTTCGTTTGTTAACCAGTTTACAAAACCGCGTCATATTTTATGAAATTATAAATATATTTCTTAGTGGTAAAGCAATAAATATACACGTAAACTTTTATTTTTCAAAAAAATATATGCGTAATTTTTACGAGGAAAAAGCCACTTGCTCAAATTTTAAGTATAATTGTTGAGATTTTTAATTGATTTTACCATGACTTTAAAAGATTTGAATTAATTTATATATCAGATTGTACAAGTGATTTTTGCAATAAATAATTATAACTAATTCTTATATCATGTATATAGAATCTCTCTGGATACATTTACGTTTCTAAGGTATTTTTTTTTGTTAAACCAGCCATCTTTATACAACAAACTATCCAAATATCGAATCATCCATTCCAAATCACTTAATAAGTTAATTATACAAACCGTGTAACAGCGATATTTGTATAAAACTATCAAAAATATTGTCATCACAATAATAACGGTCATCAGAATAAGTGAATTTGCAACTGCCTACCATGCTTTCGTGCTAGTTTCGTGACTTTTCTCGTGAAATGGAGTATAAATACTGGAAATTTAAAATCGTATTTATTGATAGGTGGAATAGCTGCCGAATAACAACTTACACGTAAACATCTTTGGTGGTGTAGAAATTAATCGATCTGATCGTTGCAACAACTACCAACATACATAATGACACAGGAACAAATAGTTTAATAACATGCTTAGCTCCGTATTTTAATTCCTCCTCTTCGTCAGCTAAGCGGGACTCGTTAATCTGTTGTTGTAGTTGGAGATTCGGTGGTATTGTAGGCGGAGCACGAATTGACACTTCGGGAACGGTTACATTCGCCTGAAAAACACATAAACCAAAATTTGATTGTGTAAAGTTTATTACTATCGAAATGTAACCATACTGTTCCGTAATTTACATAATTAGTTGTCTCGTTTCTGGGTTTTCGTCGTCTCGATTATTGGGAATCATTATTGGGATCGGACATACCACCATTTCTTGCTACGTGCGTGTCCATCAATCTAGTATTTTCGGACACGGTTTCTATTTCACTATCGCTATCCGACATTCAATTTAATATTTCATAATATCTAAATAGAACTAAAAATGATAACAATAGCTATAGTTGACAGATTGACTCATAATTGCCTGTCACAGAAAAGTGTGAAGTTAGCTGCATGTTAGCTGCTAGTTCCTATAATTTTATAGATACCAATCGGAAAATTTATTAATTTATAATTATACAGAAATATAAATTATTATTATTTTAATATAAATATATTTTTTTCATGAATATAATCGATAAATTTTATTTTCAATAAATTGTAGACGGTAGCGCACTTTAGTCTATCTTCAAACAAAACGCGCGTTATTCATATGTTTTTGTGAAACTTTGGCAAAACGCTGTACGGAAAGTTTAAAAGTTTAATTATTTTGCGAAAAGTTCTATAAAATCAAAATGGAAAATATAATAGAAATGTTTGAGCCCTTAACCAGCCAGATGCAGGAATTGGAGGTTGAAAAGGTATACAATATTATATTACAAAACATATACCTAAAGTATATTTCTCTTGGGTAATTTTTTTCCGCCATTATGGAAATTTATATTTTGTGATATTTATTGTCAAATTAAATAACTAAATTAATGTTTATTTTTAAAAATATGGAAATTAATGCAAATATTTGATTACTATACATAATAACCGGTTATTATGAATAATTTAGTATATCTTAATTAATATTTTGAATATATATATTATGTAGCTTTATTATATTTGCCGGTAACTATAATATCCAATACTAGGTGGTCAATTTGATTAATTATGTTACGATTAAAGTAATTTAATCGGTTATTATTAATAATAACTGATTAGTATTGATAATAACCAAACAAAAATAGTTATAAAAAGTTTTAGTTTTGTTTGTAAATACTTATAGCAAATGTTTTAATCTAGTAACATTAGATTCCCTATGCATAATAGTTTTCAAACCAATTATATTCAGAATTAAAACTGTAATTTATTATTCCGTTTATCATTAAATTAAATTCTTTGACTGGTATTATAAGCTTTATTTTTAAAATCGATTTTAATTAATTCCAGTTTCAAAACAACGTAACTGTTATAAGGGCAGTACTAAACAAATGAACTAAAACACCCAAAAACCGAGCTTATAGTACCAATCTTTATTTTATTATATCATTTAAAATTTATATATATACGTGTGTTTATATTTTTGTGTAGATCAAGATAGAAGAATCTGTAAAAACCTCACAACAACAATTAGCTGAAACAATGAAATTGTATGATGAAAACCGTTTGAAATTGTATAATCTGCAAGCTGAAAATGCGTCTCTAATGCGTCTACACGAACAAAGTACCACTGCTAATACGAAAATATTTAATCGGACCCAAAAAACATATGGCACTGTTCAAAAACTAACTAAAGTTTTCGATGATACAAGCGCCATTATGCAACTGCGTTTAAGTAGCTTAAAAGATTTAGAATCGATAAACAAGGAACTTGAAGAAAATCTGATCAAGTATAACAATGAAACTGAACTTGAACGAATGGAAAATATGCGTCAGATCGATTATTGTATGAAAGAAATAGAAAGTTTGAAACAAGAATCGGAAGATAACGCGAAACGATTTGAGGAAACTTTGAAAGAGAAAAGAGATAAAATCGATGCAAAAGTAAAACACATAAATGAACTAAAGGATATATTACGAGATGAGGAAAATATAACTAAATCGCTTACGGAGAAGAGAGATGCAATTTTTAAAGAAAAAGAATCATTGGTTTCCGAACTTTTGCAACTAGAAATTAACTCTAAAGAAATGTTTGCAAAGAACGAGAATGATTTAACCGAATTAAATATCGAACTGTCGGCTTTGACTGTCACAGATAGAAACAACAAACATTTGTAAATATATTTTTATTCTTTCTTTTTAATATATCTGCCTTAGCGTATGCTGATGACGTAGTTATGTTATTGGTAAGGATATGAATCTTGTGTTGGAAATAGTATTAGTTTTTGAGAAGGATGACTTGACGAATGAATGTAATGATGGTGCACGTTTAAAGCAGGTAGATGAATTTGTGTATTTGGGTAATGCATAATCTAGAAGATAAATGTTTCCAAAGATATCACCCCTTTCTCGACTAAATTTAGGGATTTTTTTCTGTGAAACTATAAAAAATATCAAACCGCGGTTTTCTGTGGATGAAAGTATAGACTTTGAGAACTTCTTTCAAGCATTTTTATTTTTGTTGGAAATCGTCTCGAGTTCTAAACCTTTCTTCAAAGCTCTGAAAAAACTGGACGGCTGCACAATGAAAACTCCTGCCCTGTTTATCTGAAACATAAATCAAAATGCACTCTTAAAATATGATATATTATCTGGTTTTTGTCCCGAATAAATATTTGTGGAAAAAAATCGGTCAAAAACCAGATAATATATCATACTTCAGTGGTGCTTTTTGATTTTTGTTTCAGATAAATAGGGAAGGAGTTATCAGTCGTTCTGTTTTGCAGAGCTTCGAAGGAAGGGTTAGAACTTGGACGATTTCCAACAAAAATAAAAATAAAAATTTCTGAAAGAAGTTCAAAATCTATTCTTTCACTCCCAAAAAATCGCGGTTAGATATCTTTTACAGTTTCGAAGAAAAAAATTCATAAAGTTGTATGTCCTGTTTTTATAATTTATTAATATATGAAATTGTAATCAACATTAATATATTTTTGTTTTTTTGTAAAATAGGTTCAATAAACTTAAAGCAGAAAAAGAAACACTTAAAACTGGATTAGAAGAACATAATGCACTTCTAAAAAGTATTGAAATTGAAAATATCAAACTTAAAGAAACATCCGATAATTTGGATATTAATATAAATAACAGAAAAATTGATATAGAGAAATTGGAAATACAGATTCAAAACGAAAACGAAAACTTTAAGAATGAAATTGAAGAAAATAATTGCCAAAGTTTAGAGGAAGAAAATGTTGTTCTTACAGAAGATGTCCAAAGTTATATAAAGGTAACATTCAGTTTTATAATAATAAATAATTATTTGGTTACATGATTCATTAACTTATTATAGAATATTGCTGCGTGGGAAATTATGATCGAGGATTCAAAAAATCTACTCGAAAAAGATAAATCTTATTACGAAGAATTGGAATCTGAACTGAATAAAATGCGTGAAAATAGGCAAGACGACGTTATTAAATTTGAAACGACAATAAACGAATTAAAAACCAAGCTACAAGAAGAAGAAAAGCTTCAAAATGAAATTATGGAACAACAAAATAAATTAAAATCCGATATGGAAGCGTTTGAAAAAGAAATCGGCACACTTGAAACGAACTATAATACACTCGAAAGAGAGTTCACCGATGGAGAAATCGAAATGAATCTAGTTTTGGATAAATTAAAACACGAGAAACAATTGCTAAAATCGCAACTAACCGCGAATAAGAAAGCGTTGAAAAAGATTGAAACCGAATCGAAAAAGAAGAAAGAAGCTGCGTTAAAAAAACAAAAAACTACTCTCGAGGAAAAGGCTAAAGAACTCGAGGAAGAAATAAAGATGCTAGAAACTGAGAGAAACATTAAAAAGAAACAAAACGATGAAGCGCTGAAGAAGTTAGCGAATGAAAATACGACAGAAGAACTACGAAATTCCGAACTGCAAAGCAGTATCGATAATATTTTGCGCGAATTAAAGATACAACAACAACAACTGGAAAAACAAAAATTGGAAGCGAGCAACAACAAGAAATCGGAGTTTAAATTGCCCGAAAATAAGATTCCAGCTTCGAAATATTCGTCATCGAGTATCGAAAGTGATAGCAGCATTGATAAGAGAGCTCTGCTACAAACACGCAAAGAATATTTATTGAAACGGAAACAAATGTTGAAACCGCGCAATAAATACGTAAGTTTATTATTAAAATATTTTATTTACAACCGTCGACAAAATGAAACTGTTTTAGGTTAGTTTATTTAAAATCGATATTTAAAATCGTCTTCATCAGGATAAATGCTATGATTTGTTGAGTTTGGTCGAAATGTCGATTTTAAATAAATATTAATACAGAACTTAAACCTACAGCAGTTTTATTTTAATGTAATAAGTTCTGAAACTATTCTCAAGTTCTCAACTATTATTTTATGTATTTGTTTAATAAACATTATTTGTTGTGAGAAAAATATCTTGTTGTTCTTGTTGTTTAAAAAAAAAAAAATGATTTAAAATTGTCAAGATTTGGTCTAGGTCAAGTCAAAATAATTGTAATTTTTTGTATCTATATTTTGTTTTAGCATCAAGCATTAAATTCGAAAAAATCTAACCTTTCTAATCTTTCTCCCTTTCCGCCAGTACCAACTCAACAGGTAATATTTTTATTTTATGCTAAGTTTTTGAGTTATAAATTCGTTAATATGTTTTCTTAATACATTGTTTTACTAACAAAATAGTTATTAAAATAAAAAGGCTTTAGGTTTAGGTTCTAGTTCTGTTTTAATATTTATTAATAATCAATGTTTCGACGAACTAAACGTACGTTTTCATCGGAAAAAGGATACGAATGATATTTACAGTATATAAACAGAACACAGAAATAAGTAACTATAAATTTTTAGTTAAAGGAAGCCAAATTTATAAATTTTATGATCTAATAACTTATTTTGTTAACTAGTAACTTATTTCTTTTCTTTTTATTTATTGTAAATATTATTTGTATTTTTTGTTCCTGATGAAGATGTACGCCGAATACACCGATTATTAATAAATATTAATACAGAACTACAACCTAAACCCGTTTTATTTTAATATAATTAGTTCGGAAACATTTTTTACTAACTGTAAGTTGAAATAGTTATTGATATATCTAGAGTTACCGTTAAGGTTTTTATGCCCTATTATTAATCTTAAATTAAATTAATAATCTTTTAAAACAGAGTTTTCATCAAACCTTCAATTCACTTTTTGATGAAGACTTCCAGATGAAGTCACTTCCAAAACCAGCAAAAAAGGCTAAGCGTGGTGGGCGAAGAAAGGTCTTTTAAATCATTTTCAAGTATTTAAGTTTATTTTTTGTTATTTACAAAAGAAATGTTAATACTTAAATACTTAAAAAAATATTTGTTTTCTGTAATATTATAATTTTCATGAGTTATTGTTTAAAAGTTTATTGTTTAAAATTTAAAAAAATTGTTAATATTTTAGATTTGGAACTGTTCCTATAAGATTGCCAGAATGCACATTTTTCAAAATTAAATATTATATTGAAATAAAAAGTATGTTTAAGGTACTATTTGTAATTGTAATTTTTTGTCAGTTTTAAATATATGTTTTAATATAATTATAATATATTATATATGTATATATTTAGGGTTACCAACTCGGCCCAGGCCGAAAAGAGTACATTTCTTAAACAAAAATCGTACACATTCACACACACACACACATATATATATATATATATATATATATATATATATATATATATATAATTATATAATTGTTCATTTTGATATTAAAATACATGTATCTCATATCTTAGCAATTTTTTATTTATTAAATCTATAAATGATTATTGATGAAAATGATAACACGAGATATATATATATATATATATATATATATATATATATATATATATCTCGTGTTATCATTTTCATCAATAATCATTTATAGATTTAATAAATAAAAAATTGCTAAGATATGAGATACATGTATTTTAATATCAAAATGAACAATTTAAACAAAAATATACAATGTACTTTTTACCACATATTATACGACGAACACAACGTAACTTACAAACGAAAAGTTCGTAGAATGTAGAATACGAAATACTTGTAAATAGAAAATCAAAATAAACAATATTAACAAAAATACGATCAAACTAAGAGCGTTTGAGCCTTGAAAGTATGGATATTTACAACTTGTTTACATTTTTTTCAGTATTGTGGCATCAGTGTATTTTTTTTAAAAAGAGTACATTTATAGTATTTTTTGAAAAAGTAAGAGTACATAATTTTCCTTGCTCAAAAAGAGTACCTGTACTCTTAAAAGAGTACGGTTGGTCACCCTATATATATATTGCTATTTGTGTCCATTTTCTTTTAAATATATTCTCAACATTTATTTCAATTTATTTTATGTATTTTGATGTATTTATTCATTTATGTTAAATACATGAATTAATTAAACATATAAATATATCAAAATATATAAAATAACTTGAAATAAATTTCTAATACAAAAAAAGGTTTGAAGTAAATAATTCGAAAAACCGCCTAAAAAAATTATTTAATCAGTAATTCATAGATGGCTCTGTGAAATTTTTTAAACAGATTATATGATATCACGAATATCTGTCAAAGCAAAATGGAGTGAATGTATGTGTATTTCTATTTCACACGTTACACCATTTCCACCATTTTTGCGCGATTAATTTTCAATAAACCTATCTTATATTATTGTGATATATATAATGGCTACCGACGGTGAAAGTAAGAAATTAAGCGATTTAAGAGTTGTTGATTTACGTGCAGAATTGGAAAAGCGTGGCTTGGATAAAACAGGAGTTAAAGCTAGTTTAATTGAAAGACTTCAGAAGGTATAATATGTATTTTAATTACTAGTGTAAACAATAGTAATTTATTTATTTTAATGTACATGTAATTATGAAATAATCTAAAATTGTAATTTAAGTGGAACTGTTTATAATAACGATAATAACAAATATATAAAATAGACAAGAAATCGTTGTTTTTTAAAATAAAATATAAAGTAGAACATAAAACAATATTAAATATTATTATACTTACTGTAATTATATCTATAAAATGTGGTGTTTTTTTTTGCAGGCGTTAATTTCCGAAGGTGAAAATCCGGATGAATATGAATTTGATGTAAATGATAAAAAACCAATTAAAAGATTATCGACATCAACCCGTAAATACTTTATATTTAATTATTCGTTATCATTTGAAAATCATAACAGTATTTTTATTATTTTTAGGTTCTGAACAAGAACAGGATCAAAATGAATCCCAAGAACAATCAATTTGTGATTCATCCGTTTTGGTAATATATTCAATTATTTTGAACATATCTTATTAATGCTAATAATACTTTTTTTTCATTATATTTTAGACAATAGAAACACCTTCATTAGAGGTAAGTCGTGACAGTATTTTACATTTTAATTGATTTAATAATTATAACCTAATTTTAGAGTCAAGAAACTAGTATCAGTGAATCGGATAAGAGTGTTAAAAAAATTGAAAAAAAAACCACGGAACTGAATAAAGAGAATAAGGAGAAAGAAAAAGATGAAAATACTGGTGCTGAAAGTCCTCTTAATTTATCAATCGGTGAAGAAGAAGAAAGTTTTTTGAATTCAGTAAATATTTTAAAACTTATTTAAAAAAAAAAGCATATTGGTTATAGTAGTACAAGCTTGATTTTTGGATATGTTTTAGTAGCGGTATTAGTTAAAACCGAGCTTACGGTACGAGCCATTGAATCTATGCATTATTTTAAATTTATTTTACAATTACACAAAATCGCATCATATAGATCACAATAATGAATTTAATTCGTTAGACTTTGAAAAAGCCATAAGATTTTTACTTATTTTGATCGAGATATATAGATTTATTAAAAAGAAAAAAAAATGTTTATAATTTTAGCAAAAATAGAATGAAAGAAATTAAAATGATTAATTTGCAGGGAGATGAACATGATCGTTCTGAAGAAACAATTCAAAAAGATGAAGGTAAGTTTATTGAATATTTTAAAACTGAATAAATTTGGTAGTGATTTGAAATTTCTGTAAATCAATCAGCGTGAATAATAATTACTTCTATTGTTGTGTCATGTGAAGTTTTGAAATTGTGTTAAGTATTGGAGAACATTTTGAAATATGTGGCGAATTCACCGTTATTAGAAGAATATTGGTGCTTGATAATCATGTGACTAAAGTGCAGTGTTTTGTGAAAATAATATAATGCGTATATTTTTAAATAGTTGTTGATCAAAATTTTCTTTTTTTTTTTTAATCAGATGTTTCGTGTCTAAATTGTATTTTATATAATAATAATAAATATGAATAGATGTTATTGTTGATGGATGTAGTATTTTGTAAGGTTTGTTCATCTTTACAAAACGTAGTGAAGAGTTGGACATGATTTTGATAAATTGCAAAATAAATAAATAAATATTTATAGTAGTGCGTGCTTCAGATAAATGAAAGAATATATTTATAAAATTAAAATAAGTAGTATATAAAATTTAATATAACTTCTTGTGAAGTGTGTTTGCAACATTCAAGTAAAATAGGATTATAGGAGTGATTTACCGAGATCTGTTAATATATAGATGAGAAGACAGCCGCTAGCGACACGGGACCCACTTCGGATAGTGCCAAGGAAGAGGATAATGCAACTAAAGAAAAGGATCACGATGAAGACGATCAGATGAATCACGAAGAGGATACTGGAAACGGTGACGACGGAAATCATGAGGAGGGCGAGGAGGGAGATCGGGAACGTCTTGACAGTCCGAAAAACGGCGATTCAGCCACCAACAAGCAGGATCAATTGCAATCGGTTGCTTCGAAAACTGCATCAGCCTCCAATAACAAGGATGTCGTTAGGTTGGTTGTCCTACTCGCTCGCTACTTCGTTGCAGAGCACGGTCTCTCTTGTTCTGTGTTCGAAGTTCGAGACAGGATTCTCCAATCGCACCAACCTTTACATAAAAAATTATTGCTGCTACAATTTTCGTGTTTGTCCTATTATCTGATATCGGATTGTTATACAATTTAAATCAATTTATATCATATTTCTCATCAAAAAAGTTTTGTATTATAACAATCTTTTTTCAATAAATGTACATACAACCGAATTCAAAACGAAACGCGCAACTTTAGACAACAACGGTAGTAGTAGCAGCAGCAGCATCGTCAATTTAAATCCAATGGATTTAACATCATTTCTTCATGCCACTATGTCTCTGGATTTAGTTGAATTCTACCACATTTCACAATTCGTCTTCAGTTTTGTGACAACGTATCATCATTACCGCTTCATTCCAACGATACTTTCAAGGGAACAGGTTCAGTATATAATCTACACAAATTAAAAATCACATGTCATCGTTGTGTATTGGGCAGCTTCAGTTTCTTTTGCCCCTGGGATTCGCCGATTTCAAGAATTAACGATACATATATATATATATATTATATATATATATATATATATATATATATATATATATATATATATACATATATAATTATATATATATATATAATATATAGCTTTCAACAAAACAAAGCAAAACTTTTTTGATGAGACTTTTATTACTTTTACATTAATAAATTACTTTTAAATAATGTTACTCAAATACTAGCAATTTTAGAAGTATTTGTTATAAAAATGAAAAAAAAAAAAGAAAAAACATTATAATAATTATATATTAAAATCATTTTAAATATTTTACTATATATATTTAGCTCTTTAACGCTCAAATTTTTGTTTATCTTGAAAGAAATATTTTTTTTATTATGAAGGGATATTTTTATAATATTTACTAATTTGGAAAAAAAAAGATTGGTACTATTTTCTTTACAATAGTAAAAAAAAAAATACAATATATGCCAATAATTACTGTATTTATTTAAGATATTTTTAATTATTATTGACTTATTGAAAACTTATACATATTATTTGGAAATACATTAGTGCATAATGAATGTTTTCAAAAAAATTTGTGGGCGTTATAGGGTTGTATGTTAGTTGTACTTAGGAGTTATTATCGATAGCAATACAAAATTTTCATTATTTATTATATATATTTTATAGTGAGAAAGACAGTTCGAAAAATGGCAAAGAAAAGGATAAAAATGCAAAAGGCAATCCTGGTCGAAGTTTGTGGGTAACAAATTTACTACCAAGTACAAGAGCTGCAGAATTAAAGCATCTATTGTCTCGATATGGTAAAGTTATCGGAGCGAAAGTTGTTCAGAGTTCGCGTTATCCAAGACAGCGATGTTACGGCTATGTCACTATGGAGACGAGGGCTGATGCTGATCTTTGTATCGAAAAGTTGAATAATACTGAACTGAAAGGACAAATTATTCGTGTGGCCAAGGTAATTCAATTTTTATTTGGATCCGGGGACGTTTGGTTTCTAAAAAATGTTACTCGTGAAAAGAGAAAAAAACTCTCAATTTAGTTCTTTGAGCTTCATAGGAAAATTAAAAGTTGGTATGAATTTCTCGAAAAGTATATAATGATTTTATTTTCTCATAAATTAGTGCATGTTAAAATATCGTACTAATTCAAATGATCAGTTTATAAGTAAACATTAAAAATTGTCCAATTTTACGGTTATTAACTGTTATTTTGTATACCTTGTGCGGATGTTTATTCATATGCTTTTAATTTTGTTTTAATACATTTTAAAAACAAACTAACTAATCTAGAATATTTTCTTAGAATATGAATATTTATGTAATAATTTATAATACTTTAGGTAAGACCCGAGCATAGTTTGCCCGTAAAGTCATCGCCGACAAAAATTGAATCGGATGAAAAAGATAAGAAAACGAAATCGCCGCCGAAGCAAATAAAAAGTAGCTCTTCAGATAAATCTTCATCGAATAAAAAGAAATCGTCAAGTTCAAATAGTTCTGAAAAGAAGAAAGATGATGTAAGAAATTGTATGTTATTTATCAATAATATTATTAAGATATTGCAAATGAATTACAGACAAACAAAGACAGTAAAGATTCCGATCGAGAGAAGCATGATAGTCGAAGTAGTAGCAGAAAAAATCGAAGTTTATCAAAATCTTCTGGGCATCGACCTGAACGTAGAACTGATATTTTAACTTTTGATAAGATACGGGTAAAGTACTAATTATCTTTATTAATGAAAAGTTATCGTAAACTTAAAATGAATCGGACTTTTTAGGACTAGCGGACTAGCTATACAAAATGTACGAACCGGTTGTGATTCGCATTTTACCTGCAGTTTTAGATCAGTAGTAACGTGTTTGATTTTAATGATAAATAATGGAACGGTTTTGTTGTATTTGAATATTGTTATTTTTTTACTATTTCGATGTTCCTAATGGTAGTTTCTCCAAATATTTTTTATGTATAAATATAATGCGCTTTTCATTTCCTTTCATTTATCTATTTCAATCCATTTCAATTAATTTGATATTGCAATAACGATTACAGCCAAATATAATTCTCATCGCTCGATTCTGTAAATATTCTGTATCACCGATATTATATAAATAAATTATAGTTCCAGAGAAATAAAAGTCGGGTGGAATAATTGTATTATAGATTGTCTTACGAGTCATCTTACTTTGTACGGAACACCCAATTTTTTTTTGAAATATTTTTACAAACATAATCAACATGTGCATTGAATTTTAACTTATCGTCAACAATTATTCCTAAATATTTAATTTGACTTACATTATCAAAATCATATTACTACTAATTTTTATTTTAAACCTATTCAAGTTTTTTTTTCTCTTCGTTTTCCAATTATCATTGCCTTTGTTTTATTTATATTCAATTTTAATTTGTTGCTTGTGTAACACTTTGAGAGTTTTGCGTATCTTTAAAAACTTTAGGGAGCGTGCGTGATACTATTATCATTGTATAAAAAAGTCTGAAAACATGACTATTTTAAATTAAAAAAAAAAAAAGACAACCTGATAATGAAACTTAAATTAATTTTTTTTAATACATATACGAACGTGTACTTGTTTAATATAACAAAATATATAAAATATTTTTTAAATTAATAAAGTAAAAAAAATAATAAAATCGGATAATTTAACAGGAAGAACGCGAGCGCCAAAGACAACGGGAAAGGGAACGAGCAATGCGCGAAGAAGAGAAACGCCGTCGTGAAATTCAACGAGCTCGAGAAATTGAGAAACGTCAACGAGAAGAATCTATTCGTTTGGAAAGGGAAAGGGAAAAACTGCGGATTGAAAGAGAACGTCTTGACCGGCAACGAGTTGAGATAATGCGGTTGGAACGCGAAAGACAGCGATTGGAACGCGAGAAACTCGAGCAAGAAAAGCAGGAACTTCGCCGTCAACAAATGCGACTCGAAGAAGCCCGACGACCGGAAAAGAGACCGTCTTCAACATCTACTTCAAGTTATAGAAGGGATAGTACTTCGTATACCGACGACCGAAAACGGCTTGCTACCGACAGACATTACGAGGAAACACCACCTCCCCCAAGATTTGACGTTTCAGCTAGGTATTTATTTTTCTTTATTTATTATTGATCAAAGTTTCTTTTTTACCTAACAGATATACTATATATGATACAATTTTATGCTTATTTGTTTATTTCTTAGTATATTTTTCGTTACCTTTAATTATGTTATTATCTAAGGCAGTAAATACTCGTATATTTAACAAATTTTAATATTAATTGTTAAAATTGAAATTTATTAAGAAAGTATCATGTCTACCAAGCGCGGTGGAATTATAAAATAGCAATTGTGGTACGTGTTTAAAAAAGAAAAAAATGTATTATTATAATAATTTCAATAAAAATAATAACTATAGAGATGTATCGAATATTCGGTTACTATTCGGTATTCGGCCAAATATAGGTTGCGTGGAGGTCGGATGAGTAAAAATGGGTTTGCCTGATTAAAACTGTTTTGCGGAATTAATTGTTACCAAATGGTAAGAGTAGAAGAGTTATGAGATATATTGTGGATGCAACAAATGTTGCTTGCTTAAATAGGAATTTTGCTTGAATGAAAAAAATTGTGTCATATCCTTCTGGATACATGGCGTGAGTGAGTGTTTATATATTTATGTTTGAAGAGATGGAATTCGATAATTTTATAAAAGATTGTTTGTTTTTTTAGTGCGTCGGGCCCCCGCGCTTGTCAGGCCGGCCCTGATTGTAGATAATATTTATACTAATTATTAAACTAGATATGAAATTTGGTACTTTTAATACAAGATTAACATAATTATTCAATGTTTTGATTTTGTATTGTTTTAAAAAAAAGAATCAAAAATCTTTAGTTAAAAAAATATACTGCCAATCAGATTCTGAAAAAAAATTAGTTAACATTGGATATCACATTTGTACAATGTACTATTTGTGTTGTATTTAAACTCTATTTTCGTACTATATTATTATATATTCGTGCACATACGGTAATGCATTCATTAACTCTCAATACATTAACCTCCAATCTTCTAATTCCAAAAGTCCCTAGACACAGGAACTACATTTCCCTGCACAATTTTCTTTTGATTTATCACTTTTATTAATTCTAAAACAAGACATCTTTTACTCATTTTTAATCAAATTGAACCTAAAACCAGTGAACAAAAAATGTTTATGCTATAAGCAGACCACTTAAGACTGATGTTATACTTGAGGTTAGAATTCGTAAATTATATAGTAGATGGGAGAACTATTCGGCCGAATGTTTGGTATTCGGTCAGAAAATTTAGCCGAATATTTGGTATTCGGTTACTCGACTCTTTTTTTCTATTCGTTACATCACCAGTAATTATTGTATTTGTTATTTAATATCATGTTGTTTTTTTCCAGAGAATCAACGACAGAAATAGCAAATAAAAAAGAGTTATCTAAAGATTATAAATCGCGCATTGCTTATTCAAAACGCAGCGAAGAGTATACAAAACGTAGCGAAGAATATGCAAAACGTAGCGGTGAATATGAATCGTCGACTTACGTAAGCAGGGAACGAGAGATTAGAGTACCGGCTAGACGAGACGCTATCGTTCCAAATGTACCTCCTCCGCGAATTTCCAAAGAAGCACGGTGAGTATTTTTATTTTTTTATTTTACAACCCATTCAGCCTACATTAATTGAAACATAAGTTGTTATATGCCACTATTTATCTTCCTCTAGTGATTCAATAAAATACTTCGGAGACGACAGAAATGTAACTAATTTGTCCTGTTGTGTAGTGCCGTCGATTCATAAAATTAACAAAACATATTATTATTCTTCTCTCACTCTAGTCGTGTTATACTTATTTTAAATTAATCAAAAATTATATTTGAAGACTCGTATATCATCATTAATTATAAAAAAATTTCAATAAAATTTTATAAATTAAAAACATAAGCAGTACATATCTGGCCAACTATATAAAACACTATATCGATGGTCGATGCCCCAAAAACAGATGACTTTGACGTTTTAAATATTATCGGTTATTTTAAATCTTATCGTTCGACAATTTTCCAATGCTCAGGGCGCGGCCCCATCTTCCTTCGATACCTATAGTCTATGTATAGTTTTAAGATTGTAGGAATTTTACATGATTTTTTTAAAAAAAATTTAATCGATTTTATCATAATTTTTAAGGATTTTTACTAAGACTTTAAGGGGTTTTTAATTAATTTGTACACCAGATTGTGTAAGAATGAAGGGTGCTGTCATGATTCAAGCTAAATGTCTTACATGTATCGTGCTACTGTTTATTTCGTCTACGCATAGACAAAAGTAGAATCTCAGACACAAATAATTAATCTTTACGATAGTTATGATAAAGATGTATTGTAACGACACCTCGGTTTCGGTGCCGTTATTTTGGTTCCCCTTTTATATCCGGGTAGATCGGGCGCCAATCTCGTACCTCCTGCAACCTGTAATACGGGAAAGGGGAACGGGTTGCAGCTGGCTCTGTCGCGTTTGTCTGGGGTTCATACACCCGTTTAATTAAAGAGACACAATTTTATATATAATTAAAAGAACACAGTTTGGAATACTAACAACATAAATTTTATTTTAAAAATTATATTAAAAGAAATAATTTAAATTATAAATTAGTATAATTCTAAACCCATTTACAACAGTAACAATAAAGAAATATCAAACAACAAAGGTTCAATAACACAATTCCGTGCTGACCGCCTGATTTTATAAAAGCCAGAAAAATAAATCAACACCGTTCTCTCTGTCCATGAACCTAGATTCAATCTGACTGCTGAATTTTTGTAAGCCCGAAAAATTACATTTAATACTGACTGCTGAATTTGTCCTAAGTCCGAAAAATTGAATTTAATACTGACTGCTAAATTTTTCTAAGTCCGCAAAATTAATTCAGAAATTTTTCTAAGTCCCGAAAATTTAAAATTGACGACCGAATTTTCTAAGTCCACAAAACCGTAAATCTAGGGCCGGGAGCCAGCCAACTAGTTAGTTCGCTCAGACACTAAGTGAACTCTTTTTCCCCTGGGACCAGACGCCAGTCAACCAGGAGAAAGTTGTTTCAGCCTCGACGCAAGACCGAATGAATCTTTAAGCTACGAACCTTCCCTTTTATAGGCGAAAATTCGTCCAAACCGGTTAAAACTGTCCGTTACGTGCTATCTCGCTCAACTAGAGAGAGAGAGAGAGAGAGAGAGAGCGCAATACTGCTTTTTATTATTGCTAAAAACAACCTCGGCCGATCGCCACTGAGCGCGTACAGATGTCTCTATCCGTGTCATATGATAAAAAAACATATTTACTGTCGGCTGGCTTTAGCACAATAAAACATAACACATTGAAAACATCCGAAATGAATGAACATCGCTATGAGATAATTCCGTTCCTTTTGTTATATTGTAACAAAATAATTCAAATTTTAATTTATCGTAGAACGTTTAATTGACGAACTTAAAAAATAGAAAATGCAATTGTGACATATTATCTCATAGCGAGTTTTACACTTTTGTACAATTATTATTCAGACTAAATTACATGTTTTAGATTCGTAAATCTAAATAAAACTGGATATTTGTGTCGTACGCGAAGCGTATCGTCACAGTATGAACGTTTTCTTTTTTTGTTTTTTTTTTTTTAATTATATACCATTTTTAGTTTTTTATTGTCCCGTTTTGAAGAAATGATTAATAAATAATATATATATTAATGTCCTGGTTTTAATACACTTTGCTCTATGGCCCATTTAAGGCTTTGGCTACTTCGACAATTCGCTTCCAAGATTCACTGTCTTTAGCGTTTCGAGTCCAGTTTTTTTACTTTTAATGTTTTTAAATCTTCTTTTCTGCCCTTTTCTGATTTTCTTTCAAAAATTCTTTTCACTGCCTGGCATTCTTTGTACGTGGCCAATTCATCAAATTCTTTGTTTCTTGTTTTCTTTGTCAGAACGAGAACTTTTCGAACCACCCTCGTACTATTATAAAATTGTTGTAAATTAAAGATGAGTAAAATAATTTTTAAAATGTTTATTTTCCATTATCATTCACAAATAAATAACTTTCTTCTATAAGTTTTATGTTTGATGATTTTTAGATATAACGAAAGTGGACGAGGAGAACGTAGTCCGGTTTCATATCGTGCAGTTCGCGACGAAAGAGAACGTAGACCAGTTTCAGAACATCACACGAAAAGCGACCTAAGGTCTTCACGTGATCATAGATATAGAGAAGCATCTCCAACTTTAAAAGGTAAAACAATTTATTGTAGAAGAAGAAAATAAAACATAAAATTTGATTTTTATAAACTGCTGTAAATTTCAGATAGCACACGTTATCGAGAAAGTAACTCATGGCATTCTAGTGCTACAACGCCCGTGAAACCATTCGCAGGTATAGGGAGTTCGGCTAATTCTTCGAGAGAATCCTGGAGCAAATCGGACAATTGGAGACCAATGGAAAGCACGTCCAATGAGAGGTAATTATTCTAAAAACAAAAACAAACTAATAATTTAACAATACATAAAACGAAATTATTTTATGTATCTTACATTAAAAAAAGCGAAAATAAAGACAGACAATATATATACCGGGTGATTCATTTAACCTGGAATTTGTTATATTTCGAAAAATACGCATCGGACAGAAAATTTGTCGAATCTAAACTTTAATACCTCAAAGGGGGGCATCCGCTAGTACTAAATTCCCGCCAACCCCCCGACCCCTGTGGGCGGGGCGGGGGGCAACTTTGAAATTTTAAATAGGAACCCCTATTTTATATCACAGATTCGGATTCTACGATAAAAACTACGTACATTTTGTCCGCAAAAAAATTTCGATTCTCGACAGATAGCGCTATAATCGCAAAAAATAGATTTAACCTGGAATTTGTTATATTTCGAAAAATACGCATCGGACAGAAAAATTTGCCGAATTCAAACTTTAATATCTCAAAGGGGGGCATCCGATAATGCTGAATTCCCGCCACCCTCTCGCCCCCTGTGGGCGGGGCGGGAGGCAACTTTGAATTTTTAAATAGGGACCCCTATTTTTTATCACAGATTCGGATTTTATGATAAAAACTACGTACATTTTGTTCGAAAAAAATTATTCGATTCTCGACAGATGGCGCTGTAATCGCAAGAAATTTTTAAGATTTTAAAGTTGCCCACCGCCGCGCCTACAGGGGGTGGGGGGTGGCGAGAATTCAGTACTAACGGATGCCCCCCTTTGAGATATTAAAGTTTGGATTCGGAAAATTTTCTGTCCGATGCGTATTTTTTGAAATATAACAAATTCCAGGTTAAATGAATCACCCGGTATATATATATATATATATATATATATATATATATATATATATATATATATAAATCCAGGTAGCATTACCGCGTCCTCATAAAACTACTACATTTTGGCGTCCACCAGAAATACAATAGATAACTTAATTCTAGTAAGAGTATGTAACATTTATTTTGTATTACGTTAAGAATATCGTCTGGAATTTTCAAAATACTGTTTTATTTCGATATACATTTCCTCATTTTTCATATTTATTCTGGTATCAATAATGCGTCCTTTTATGGTGCTATCAATTTTACTTCCTGATGATATATTTTATACGGTACGGTCAATTTTGCGTCCATTAATATACGAATTTGTTATGGTACCATCAGTTTCGCATCCTACATAGTTGCCAAATCTTATTTTGCTAGCAAACTTAATTTATATATTAGTTAAAATATTTTATTGTCAAAGTTAAAAAAATTTAAAGATGTTAGTTTAAGATTGTATATCCTCAATTCTTAGTAGAATCATTTGTAATCATTTGACTAGTGATAAATTTATTGAAATAATGATTTTTAATTTAAAATATGGTTCCACACATATACGTATTAAAAATCATGTTGGATTCAAAAATATTTATTATAAAAATAATTACATACTAATTGTGATATATGTAAAGTTACAAATTTTTTAATATTTGTTATAACAAAAAATAAAATATATATATGATAATTTTTATAGTTCCCTATTAACAGTATAATCTTTAAACTATTGATAATTAGTGCATATTTGTATATGCAGTAATGAATTATTTTTGTAAGTATTTTGAACGAATATTTAACTTTTTCCCACGATTTATTTTTAAATATCGGAAACTCTTTAATATTAATAAATGATTTATCAAGTGTAGGATGTGCAACGGATAATTAAAGATCGAAAAATTTATAACAAAATATAAAAATAATTTAATTTTTTGTAATAAAGTATTTATAAAAGTTATAAAAGTGAAAAGAGAAAAGTTACAATTCTAGTAAATGGATTTATACAAAAAGTTAATCAAAATGAAAAATACACGTCCAAAGTTTAAATTTGAAATTTCTTTAAAATCCGTAAAACTACATTTGCTCTACACGTCTTCACAGCCTGATAGAGTCTCTATCATAGAGAAAGATGATTTTTAATTATTGAAAGTAAGATTGTTTAATTATTTTTATCTACCTTGTTAATGGAAATATAACATATAAAATTTTAGAAGTATTTATGTCTGTTTAAATGCAATAAACAATAAAATGGTAGATTTAAATTTGAATGAAAAAAATCATATCAAATTATTTTAGATTTTTTTTTCTTTGTCGTCAAAAACCGCACAAATTTCGGTTATCATTAATTAATCATTTTGCTTACCACACGTATGGAATGTTAGTACAGGCGACATTAGCTCTAGTAACATAAACAAAATAAAACTGCTTTAGTTTAAAGTTCTGTATTAATATTTATTTAAAATTGACGTTTCGACGAAACTCAACGTTTGTTTTCATCAGGATAAGTGATACAAAAGTCAATCCAGTAAATAACCGAACAAAATAAAGTTAATATGTAACAAATAAGTAACTAGATCATAAAATTCATAGATTTTTAATTAACGGAATCCAAATTTTATTTAACTCAGTGCCTTCACAGTGATTGATGTTATCCTATTCTTTATAAATTTCTATTGCTTCTCTTATCAATCTACTGCTAATATTGATTGGTCTAGCAAATACTTCATTATCTTCAAATTTTATATCATGAAGATATTCTAATGCATGTTTAACCCTTCGTTCCCACACTGGGGTGTGATATACCCCAACAAAAATGTTTTCTATTGTTTCTTCTGTATCTTTCGACAAAAATGTATGGCACTAAGTGCACATATAGTTAATAGTCTCTACTAACTGCAACAGTTTTTTCGAGCTCAGTGCATACATGGTACCCAACTTACGTGCCTGACAAAATACACTGCGGTATGTTACACCCCAGTGTGTGCTTTGCGTTGTAGATTTTATTCTGGTGTTTTTTAAGATAAACTTTATCTATATTTATTTATTTTATTAGATATTGATCACACTTGTTGAAAACGAGTCTACTAAACGAAAACATATGGTTATTCTGAAATTTTATCTTATTTCTGATATTGTGTGTCGCGATTTTTGTATGGGGTATCGCATACCCCTGTGTGTATTACGAGTTATAAAAAAATAAGTGTTGGAACGGAAAGTTAAGATAATATAAATAAAACCTTTTGAACTTTATGAATATTTATTTATTTTATTAGATATAGATGAAAACGAGTCTACTAAACAAAAACATATGGTTATTCTGAAATTTTATTTTATTTCTGATATTATGAGGCACGATTTTTTGTGGGGTATCACACACCCCTGTGTGTGCTACGAATTATAAAAAAATAAGTGTGGAACGAAGGGTTAACAATAGCAGATTTATTTGAATGATTTAGACGAATTGACCTCTTATGTTCTATCAATCTACTAGAAACAGTTCTACCTGTTTGTCCAATATAAACCTTACCGCATTCACAAGGTGTTCTGTATATACCCGAAGATTGAGAAGAATAATATCTTTTACGATTTTCAACATGCGTTGTAGATTCAGGTGTGGCAAATAGAAAACTTTAATATTCTTTCTTGATAAAATTCTGCCCAATTTATCGGGTAATATTTTTCTACAATTGGCAAAGAACCGTAAATTATGTTTTTATTATCAAGCAAATCTTCAACAACTCTAGATCTTCTTGGTTGTATTGCTTTCTTGATAAAATTTTTATCATAACCATTCATTAGAAATATATCTTCAAGCATCTTTTGTACATCTTGAAATTTGTCTTTATGACAAATTGATGTAGCTCTATTATATAAACATTTAATAGTACCTAATTTTTGTTAAGGTTTATGAGAGCGAAAAACATGAATATATTGGTTAGTATGAGTAGACTTCCTATATACAGAATGAAGAAATGTCATTTTTCTTTTCCAACAAAACATCCAGAAAAGGCAAGCAAATATTTTGCTCCATTTCATGGTAAACTGAATATTTACGTAAACATTATTTAATGATTTAAATTGTCTCTTCCATGAGGTCAAAATACAAAGATATCATTAACATAGCGTAACTATAAGGACGGTTTCAGTGACGACGACTTTGAAGTCAATACTTCAAATATTCAATACAACCGAGAAGATCTAGTGTTGTTGAAGATTTGTTTGATAATAAAAACATAATCTACGCTTTTTTGCTTTTCCTGAAATATGTTACTGATAAAATAGGCAGAATTTTATTAAGAAAGAATATTAAAGTTTCCTATTTTCCACACATGAAACTGTAACGCATGTTGAAGAGCGTAAAAAATGTTATTCCTTACATCTTGTGAATGCTGTAAGGTTTATGTTGGATAAATAGGTAGTACTGTTTCTACTAGATTGACAGAATATAAAAGATCAATTCGTCTACATTAATCAGATAAATCTGCTATTGCTGAACATTTATTAGAATATCTTCATGTTGTAAAATTCAAAAATGTTGTAGTAATTGCTAGACCAATCAATATTAGCAGCAGATTGATAAGAGAAACAATAGAAATTTATAAAGAAAAGGATAACATCAATCACTGTGAAGGGGCATTGAGTTAAATAAAATTTGGCTTCCGTTAATTAAAAATCTATAAATTTTATGATCTAATTACTTATTTGTTACCTATTAACTTGTTTCTATGTTCTGATATTTACTATAATGTCATTGGTATCATTTATGCCGATAAAGACGGACTTGAGTTTCGTCGAAACGACAGTTTTAAATAAATATTAATACAGAACTATCATCTTAGGCGGTTTTATTTTAATGTAATGAGATCTGAAAGATGTTTTACTATGTTAACATGAACAAAATTTACAACGCTATATGCCCATGATATATATCCTATATATCGCAACAGAACCGCGGTGACTTTTATCATAAAAATTTGTGACAAAACAAAACAGGATCACATACGAGTCGAAGATGCTTCCAGAAACGTTAATTTATATGCGTGGTTTACGTTTGATTTAAATTAGTCATTAAAATTAATAGAAAAATCTAATAATCAAAATTGTGTTTAAAATCATGATTCTGAGACCGGCAGACTAATATCAGGCTAAAAGCAGTTGATTTATACTACATTATCTATATAAATCTTAATTAAAATAAATTTTTTTCAGAAAATAATAAATAAAAATGCAAAACAATTATATTAAAGTTATACATGAATTTTAGTTTGTAACATTGTAGTTTAATTGATTTATTCTTTACGCTAAATTACTTAATATGTTAATTTAACTATAAAAATTATTGATAAATTTAATACATAATTTAGATAAGTAAACTTATTTATGAATATATTTACTATATTTCACTAAATTAGTTAGTAACTGATTTATTAATAATATTAAACACAGTGTAAAGCTTCTTCATGTTCTTAATAAATATTTATAAAGGAATATATGTTTATTTCTAAAATTAAAGAAATGTTAACCGATGTATATTTTCAATTACTTTACAACATTTTGAAAGGTTTTCGTAATATCGAAGCAACAAAGAAATATCAGTTAATTCCATACGAATTGGCAACATATTAAATACATCATTTTCTTTAATATTTCTAATTATTTTACAATAGGTTTTCCTAATAGTCGAAACAGCAAGCTTTCAAACGGCGCAATCTTCATAATTTAATAAAATTTTAAAAGTGCAAAACTTTAGTAAAAGATAGAAACAAGAAATAATGCTAGAAATTTGTTGATAATTTTTTTGTTAATAATTTCCATCATTATTGATAAATAAATTTAATAAAATGAAAAGAAAAATCTATTATTAAAATTATTTAATACCCACCTTATGTACTAAGCATATTTATCGTATAAACTTACTATCAGGTCTATTCTGTAAAACGAACGTTAATATCAAACACGTTAAAATCACACGTTAAAACTTAAATTTTAACGTATGGGTTAACATATTCATATTCTGTAAAATGTTTCTTAACTGAAACGTTAAAAATTATAATTTTAACGTGTACGTTAATCTATCGCGCGAAGTTAGTTATTATTGGAGTCTAAAACAGTAAATGCGCATGTCGAAACTTGATTCATTAGTAGACTGACAGCTGTATTAGCGCGTAAATTTATATGCTTGTTATAATTATAAAATTATCATTACATTATTATTGAGAAATAATGTTTGTAATAAAAGCACAATAATATTTTTTGTTCATAATATACATTGTGATATTAGAATAATATTTTGTTTAATATACATTTTTTTTTAAATATTATTAAGGTTCATTTATTATATAAACCCTTTATTTTTTGCTTTAAATATATTGACAATATAAGTTTCAATAGAGACGAATACATGTTAATTAAATTTTAATTTATATTTCATTCTTCTATTAAATTGTTAGGAATTCTCAAATCCATTTGCTAATCCATCTTGCTAATAAATGTATGTTAATGATTCTGCTTACTTCTGTCACACATCTACTTACAGATGGTTGGCTCATTCCTAGCAAGTGATTTGTACCTACACTTTGTTTGTAACTTCCATTAGCATAAAAAAATAAAGCAACTAATATCTGAAATTAAAATAGTAAAATTGTAATACGATCTGTAAATTTTTCATTTTAATTTATAGTACTTGCCCTTATATTTGGCGGTATCCCCGTACTTCGTCTAGAATGTCGCATTAAGAGAATTATTTCCTCGAACAAATCGAGAACACATAATTTTGATAATCTAAAATGTTTGATGTTCATCAGACAAAGTGAATGGATCAGATGTGTCTCGCAAATGTCTTAATAATTGTCTAACATGATTCCTATTATTAATATTCATTAATATAACAATATACATAATACTTACCTTTCATTTATTCTTTGAAGATCATCCCATATAAAAATTAAAATCTCAGCCATTTTGAGGTTATTACAAGCTTTTAACGTCACTTTAAATTTTAACACTATGTCTTGAGCAGATGTTAAAATCTAGCATTTTAGCGACCATTTTTAACATACAACGTTAAAATTTTAATGTCTATGTACTTAGAGAATACAAATCTAACTTTTAAAGAACGCGTTAAAATTTTAACGGTGACCTTGGTTTTTAACGTTGCTGTTAATTTTAGAGAATAGACCGGAGTGACTGGTATTACTGATATAAAATATTATTATGCATGCCAGTGATAATGCAACGTTGTCAAATGTACGGATGCAAGATTGACTGTATCATAAATTTTTTGTATAATATTTGAGTATACTTGCAGCGACAGTGGCGCCACCTAAGCAAATATACGATTGGAAATCACGGTTTCAATTTAGCGTCCATACTAAAATTAGATTCTTTAACGTCTGATATGCTTATAAAAAAATTTTCAATGCATGTTAATCTTGCGCCCGTATATTGGACGCAATATGACTGTGGACGCAAGATTATATGTAATTTTTACATAGCTGGACGCAGAAATGTTAGCAAGATATATATATATATATATATATATATATATATATATATATATATATATGTTCCAATTATGGAATAATGTAGAGTTAGAAAATATATATATATATATATATATATATATATATATATATATATATATATATATATGTTCCAATTATGGAATAATGTAGAGTTAGAAAATATATATATATTAAAACTTAAGCTATTAATGTTATTGTTTTTGACCATATGTTAATACATTGTATGCGGGTAGTTTTTATCGCGCGCTAACGGGTGGCGCGGGTCATTTTTGCTAATTTTTTGCGAAAATGGTAACGTACATACATACATAATTCACCATTGTATGTGTTAGAGACCCAAATTTTGTCCTTTGGAATTTGTATATCTGCATGTTGGCATCCCTTTAGAGTTTAGAGTAATAAAAAAGTATAAAAATAAACGTATTTATAAGTTACATACATTTTACCGCTAGTCTATCTGTATAAAATACGTGTTAATACGTGACCCGCGCTCAAGCAGCAGTCAAAAAATACGTTATAAATACGCTTCCCGCATACAACGTGTTAAAAGTCTCTGTAGTCAGATTATGTTTAAGTTCAGTCTTTCGTCATCAAAAACAAAAAAACTAAATCTTTGACATCATCACTGAGCACGTTTATATGAGCATATAATAAATAGGAGTATTAGGCAAGTTGCGTAAAATAATGTAATTATTGTTAATAATTTAAAACTTTTTATAATACATTTTAAATAAAATTTAGAGTTAAAAAATTGTAATTAACAAAGAAATTAACAGTACTTGAAAAGAAATTATTTTTTCTACGACCATCGTAAACTTGTACTTTTCTTATACTAAACATAAATAGAAAACTGTTAATATCTTCACGCTGTTAAAAAATGATGTTAGAAATTATTTCTTACACTTATCTTGCCAAGATATAATGTTAATTTTTTAATCAAATACGTTTACCTTTATATATAGCTCAGACGCCATCTTGGGTACTGTTTCTCATGCGATAAATGTAAATATTAATTACAAAATTTTGCAGGGTGGTCATAGGAAAAGTATAATATACAATGCGTGCAATAGGTAACTTTCGCACTCTTAGCACATATTATGCATCTAACAATACAGGGCTATTCAAAATGAAAGAACAGATTTCAAACATTTAATTCTTCCAAACTACAAAAGATAGAAACATGATTCCTACGTTCATTGAAAGAGAAAAGTTTACAATTTAAATAGAGGGGTGGTAGAAGTTCCAATCACGGCCGCATTTTGTGTGCTGCAATTAGCAAAACTAGAGTCCATTGTTGAAGTTCAACGTGCATTTCGCCGTCAATTTAATAAACAACCGCCGCGTCATAAGCAAATTTACGAGTGGCACCGAAAATTTGTAGAAGATGGTTGCATCTGCAAAAGGAAAAGCACGGGACGTCCACGCACATCGAACGAGAATATAGAGCGTATTCGTACACTTTACAAAAGGAGCCCAAAGAAATCCACATCACGAGCAAGCATAGAACTTAACATTCCTCAACCAACGGTATGGCGAATTCTCAACCATCGTCTGCACATGAAGAATAACATAAAATTGTAAACTTTTCTCTCTCCATGAACGTTGTTGGAATCATGTTTCTATCTTTTGTAGTTTGGAAGCATTAAATGTTTGAAATCTGTTCTTTCTTTATGAATAGCCCTGTATAATAATAGCCAAAACAAACTACTATTAAATTGTAAAACCGAGACGTACAATCTGTATATTTTTTAGGTGGCCGAGTAATTCATCAAGAATTTTAATGTCTTCTTCATCGGGTGTTCAAAATTCGATATATTCCGGAGGAAATCCAAGCTTGTCGGGGATAAACGCTGGTTTATCCTGTCCACCTCCCCCAGGAAACAGCAGTTATTCTATAGATCGATTTGATAATTACAAATCTCTGAACAGCTCAAGGAAATATTAACGAAAAAAAACAAAACAAACATTAGTGTGCCGATGTGTGTAAAGTTGCAACTTTACTAATATCTAGTTTGTTTCACATTATATTCATTCGATTTTCACTTTTCACTTGTTGAAGTGTAAATCAGTTTTTCATTGTCGGAGCTATTCTAACTAAAACAATAAAAAAAAACTGATTTACACTATATTGCATAAAGAGCTAGATATATTTTGGGGGGTTGGTTTAATCGAAATTTATGAAAAAGGGTCCAAAACTAAATACAAAATATTTTGTCATTTACAATAACTTGTCAAAACTTTATTCACTTTTTCAATTTATTCAATTTTTTATCAATTTTGTTTTGTGCAATGTTCTATTAATTGCATATATTTTAGTTCTGTTTCGTAAATTGATCAAAAAAGGTACAAATTAATTGTTCTTTTTTTCAGAATTAGTCATGTAATCTTTTATAATAGTTATTAATTAAATTATTAATGTAAATTTATTAGTAAATAAGAATGTTCATTTTATTTTATTGGTACATATTTTTTACCACTTATATTAAGTATTTTTTATTGCAAACTGTTCTGTATGAGACTAAACAAAATTTATTTTTTACATAAAAATGCGTTAAATATTTGTTTTGTAACTGTATATCTTTGGCAGAAACAATAAAAGATTTATAGTAGTCGTTTTTTGAACTTTAATGATATCATCTGTACTATAAAATATTGGTGTTCATAGGCAGCAGATTACATGCTAAAATAACATTAACTAAAAAAAGTTTCTCGATTTAAATTTGCAGAAACTAGTAATGCTAATATTTAAATATTAATAAATATAAACCTTTCAATGCAATAAAAGCATGCAATTATATTTAAAAAAAAATCATGTTTAAAGTTATATTTTTAGCATTATTAATATTTATTTCAATTTATAAGAACTCGTGTTAACGTAGGTCAGTTAATATGACAACAGCTTCTTATTCTCAATAAATACACATTAAATTCATTACAAACAATTATTTTATTTTTATTATTATTCATATTAATTTTAGCATTATGAATGTGGGAGATAAATTAATAAAGAATTATTTGTGATTAGTTTAATGTATGCATGTTTATGTATGTATTTGTTGAAAATGTATTATTATTAGTATTAAAAAAAAAGATAATAAATACAAAAATTAAATTAAATTTTATAAAAATGCAGTTGATAGGGATTGAACCCGGGTTCTTTCGGATGACAAACTGTTATTTTGTCAATTCAGCAACGTTATTGTGTTAGCGCGGGTTTTATAAACAAGTCATAAATTTTAATAATGCTAAACATATTATCATAATTACAGATAATTTAAAGCTTTTATGACATTAAAAGTGATGAAAATGATGTTATTAACAACAATAATAATACCAGAGTTTGATATACAATAATATATTTAAATATTCAAAAGAAAGATTACAAGACAAGTCAACATAACAAAATATATAAAAAACATTAAAACAACAGAACATAGTCTTTTGTTTTCCAAGCCACGCCGATATATAACATACACATAAAAGACTAGTCTACACTAACAAAATTGTGCACGTCGCCGACGTTATTATCTCCAACAAAAAGCTTTTTATTTATTAATATTTGGTGGCAGTATCAGTTTGTCTAAATTTAAGTCAAGAAACTTTTTTAAACAATTTTGCCATTTTAACATATAATCCGTCTATGTACACCCTGCAAACGAACACCCAATATATATATATATATATATATATATATATATATATATATATATATATATATATTACATAGTTCTGTTTTCTGTATATACCAATTTTTTTTAAGGAGGCGTTCGGAAAATGACGATTACAGGTACTGACGACTAAAATTTGTAAAATAATTTCAAAAATCTGACTTTTTTGTTATAATTTTAGAAAATAACTTATATTTCAATAAAAGAATTTTTTGAATTTGTTCTTTTAAAATTTACGAAGTTATAACAGATAGTAATTATATATTAATATTTATTGGCCAGCAGTGAAAAACAATTACAGAAGAAATACAGTGGGCCTGTCCACTATTTTTTATTTGCAGTTTAGTTTTTAGTTTAGTTTTTTTTTATATATATATAAAAAAATTGCGCATATTTTTTTTGCAAAATTTATTTACCATATGACTTAAAAATATTATTAAAAATTGCCAAAAAAATTGGTACTATTTGCTATTTCTCGTAGTTATTCATGTCCGTACGTATGACGTATGAGGATATTCAAGATACACATATATACTTTACATTTTTTACGTAATACAGACATACGTTTTGTGTAGTAAGAGACACTTATACGTAATGTCTAAGTAGCTCTAGTCGAATGCAGTTAGTTGAGTTTAAATTTTTATAGTGTTTTGTACAGTATTTTTATATTGTTATTACTAAGTCGTGTTTTTTTCAACTGACCGACAAGCTCTAAGCTCCTCGGATCAGATCCGCAACCTAGAATTGTTTTTTTGAAACAAATTGTAACTACACCACAACTGATCTGTGCTACCTTCCCCTTGCCTCTCGAGCGCCAAAAAAATTTCGGATCACTTCAGATCACTTAAAGTGTAGTTGAACATAACCTTTAAAGTTGGTTGTTGCAACCGTGTTGTTCAATTGTAAACATTATATAAAAAATAAATTTGCAGCTGTGGGATGGCGAAACAGTGGAAGAGATATCGTGCTGTTATATTAATGTTTTTTTAATTAAAAATGAACTTGTCGTAGGTTCTACAAGTATTTACTTACAATTATTTTTTCGCCATTTCTATTCGTTAGGGCGTTAGGGGTATTCGAAAATAATAATTTTTATATAACAAAAATAATAATAATAACAAGAATATAACAACAATAAATTAATAATTAGAAATTATTAACGAGAAAAGATGTTTTTTTTAAAACAGCGCAGTTCATTTACAGATCAGATCAGTTTAAGTGTAGTTCAGATAAGAACATTGTTGAAAGAAACACGACTACTGTTACGGCGTGGTTGTGGTATACGCTGGACCGTGCGATTTTGCAATAAATGTTCTAAACCCTATGACGTAATCTTTGCTTCACAACGGGACAGTGTTTAAAGATTTAATAAGTATGATTTTTGAAGCCATTTTCCATATTGATTTATCGCAGTATTCATTTTTAGATCACAATATTTGAAATTTTCTACTTTAGGTAATAGAATGAAATAAAATAATTGAATTATAGTGGTAGATATACCCATTACAAATATATAAAAGCAAATTAGTAAGTAAATATAAACAAAAAAGTCATACAAAGAAAAATATAAAAAATTGAAATTATAACAGAATCCAATATAAAGCAAAGAGAATGGTAAATATGTTATTTTGATTAGCATATTTATTAGTAAAAATTAGTATGAAAAGTTAACGAATATGCGGAGTAAACAGAATTGTATTTTATGTAGTAAATCTGGACAATCTAATTTATTGTGAATTAAATTAAATAATACGCTAATAGATATTTCGATCCTGCATTCATGTAACGAATCAATATTAAACCTCTCTAGTAAAATACAATATTCTGTTTCCCGCAAGGGATATGTACCGTGTGTTTTAAATAAATTTATTATAGATTGGATACAAAATTAAAACTCCATATTTCAATTTCAATTTGTTCGAAGAAATCAAATGGTTTAAATGCTTTATTTTTTATGTATCTGTATTTTCATATGAGGGTTGTTTTTTTCATGCGGATATCAGAATTTTAAAATGCAAAGTACAATACGATTAGACCTAATTTACACTTTATTTATCAAATGCAATTTGTTTGAATTGCGCGATTTTCTTTTATGTCGTATTTTGATGTATCTGCATCTTCTGGTAAGGGTGGTATAGACGGTTAGGGGTTGATGAAATCAATTGTTATGTGTGTTATTCAATTACACTTAATTTACACTTAATTCCTGAATGGAAGTTTGGTTGAAAATATATATTTTTTTTTAATTCTTGTATTTTGAGCTATCAGCTATATTTTGGCAAGTGTACTTCGCGGATATGGGATTGAATGAATTCGAATGGGTTTACTCTCAACTGTTTACACTTCATTTGCACTTAATTTGTTTATAGTTTTTTTAACGTTGCTTGAAGAAATGAACATGCTGATGCTTAGTCCATTAGACCTAGAACCCGCGTTTTAGTTGTTGCGGATGACCGATAAATCTTGTTACATTTAATTTATGAAACCTTTACGTAAATTACACTTAATATACACTTAATTTTAGTGATTTTTTTAAAAAAAATTTATTGTCGGGGTTTTGAGTCAAAAGACCTGTTGTTTGAAATAGGGATCTGTTCCAAATTTTCATGGTTGGACAGAATTTTTTTTTTTGTAATATACGTATATAAAAGAGATTATTGATTACAAAAACACACTTTTTGATATAACTATCATTTATTTCCATAAAGATAACGTATTACAAATCTTACTTACAACTTTACTGTTATTTATTCAAAATCACTCTCGCTAGATGAATATACTACTTTTACGAGTGTAGATGTTGATGACATAAAGAATCTATCCAGAGTCTGCTGTTTGACCGCTCGTTTCCTTTCTTTTAGAATGAATTCGTACGGAGCAATCTGAGTTTTTAATCCCCTGCAGATTCTACCACTTCTTTCGCTATCAGGATCTATACTTTCAATAAAATCAATAACTTTTTGAATCATAGATATCGAATTCTTAATGTTCCGGGTTGTTAACAGGTAAGGTACCTACTTGTTTTTCATCATCTTCTTGCGCTTTTTCTTTTTTTTCTTGGTTTAGTTCAATAAGATCATTAGTTGTCAATTCAACATCGTGCGATTTTAAAAGTTCTTCAATGTCAGAATCATTTAAATCATTAAATCCGTCACCTTCCAATTGTTGTCCTAGTGCCACTATCTCAGCAATGTCGTAATCAGTAGATACTAATAAACTGGAATCGTCTATTACGCTGGAAATACAATTTGGCCAAAGATTTTTCCAGACAGCATTCATGGTTGTGCTCTTTAAATTTTTCCATCCTTTTTTAATGTTTTCGATAGCATCAGTGATATTGTAATTACGCCAGAAGGCGCACAATGTTATTTGTTTATACGCCTCCAACTTATCAGATATTTGCTTAAAAGTGTATTTCAGGTTTTTTTTAAAAAAACTTGCAATTACTCCCTGGTTCATAGGTTGTATTAGTGCAGTTGTATTAGGTGGCATGTACATTACTCTGACATTAGAATTTAGCTGATCAAGATTTACTGGATGGCTAGGTGCATTATCTATTAGCAATAAGATTTTAAAAGGAATTTTATGAAGACGACAATATTCTTTAACTTCTGGGCAGAAAATATAGGTGAACCAATCTTCAAATAAACATGCTGTCATCCATGATTTTTTATTGAATTTCCAGTGGACTGGAAGACGTGATTTATCAATATGATTTTGAATTTGTGGATGAGCAAAGTGGTGAATTAAAACTGGTTTGCATTTGTAATCACCACTGGCATTACCACAGAAAAGCAGTGTGTCTGACTTCAGCAGATTTGAAACCGGGAGCTGCTTCTTCATTTTCTTTCGATATAAATGTACGACTTGGCATACGCTTCCAAAACAATCCGGTTTCGTCAGCATTAAAACTTGCTGAGCATTGTAACCGTTATCTTCAATAAAATTTTTAAAAGATTTTACAAATTCATAATTTGGCCAAAAAAAGCAAAAAATGTATTTTTTTTTTGGAAAAAAATTTTTTTCTTTATTTTCCAAAATACAAAAAATTCAAAAAAATATATATTATTCTACATAGGATTTTATATCTCAAGTATTTTTTCGGTACAATAATAATCGTTTTTGTAGAAAATAGAGGCAGTTAAAAATATACTATTTTTTATTTTATATAAATCAATTAATAATATTAAATTTATGATTGAATTATTAATTCAACATTCATTATGTAATTTTCAGAACAATCAGTTACAATAAATAAGTTGTATTAAACGAATAAATTCAATATTAACTTCAACATGTTTTGTATTTGAGCTACCTGTCTGAACATAGCAATTAGAACCGTGTGAACTAACGTTAAAGATAGAGCTCGTATTCATAGTCCCTCTTAGTTGCGCTTCTAGATAGTCCTTTTAATAAAAGTGCTTTTTGTTTCCGTACGCAATCTAAAAGCAGAGAATATAGTATATAACTCTATACTATATTTTCTTTGCTAAAACTAATCCGTATTGCCACTTTTATATTCTATCATAATAGCAATTTTTTTTGAAATATTTTTGTAATAAAACTAAAATTTATTACAATATTTTAAATGCCTATTAATCGCAATAAACTAATTTACAATTATTTGATTTCATAAATTTGGAAAAATGAATTTGGCATCATCGGGATTCAAACCAGAGTTCGAAATTATAATATACTAGCATAATGCCCGAGCTTCGCCATATGGTATTTACTATTTTAAACCAATATTTAATTTCAATTAAAGTGAACACAATATTAGAGAACAAACATATTTAGTCGTGCTCTGCTTGAGAGATACAAATAATTTTACTGAATTAATTCAAAACTTGTAAACATAGCAAATATACTCTGCAATCTAATCTATTGTGTTCATAATTGCAGTTTTTGATCAACTTTCATCTTTTACACTTCCCCATAATAAAACCTTTCTTGAAAAATGACTCAACACTCATCAAAATCTGTTTCATGGATTTCAAGTTATAAATGAACAGAGTTTTTGGTCAATTTTTATTGTTTACAGCGTTTTCCTGCGGCTTACGTTGCATTGCCATAAAGTTAAACATTTCTTAAAAAACGACTCAACTATTAATAAAACTCTTATCAAAAACTTTTCCATGTATGTACGTCAATTGTAGGTGAATCGAGTTTTTAGTCAATTTTTATCATTTACAGTGTTTGCCTGCGCTTCACGCTGCATTGTTTCATATTAAAACTTTCCTCAAAAAACGACTCAACTATTAATAGAACTCTCATCAAAATCTGTTCCATAGATCTCAAGAGTTATAAGCGAACAGACTGACGTTGAATTTTATATATACTAGCAATATTAACATGCCCCCTTTGAGATATTAAAGTTTGGATTCGGCAAATTTTTCTGTTCGATGCGTATTTTTCGAAATGTTACAAATTCCAGGTTAAATCCATTTTTTGCGATTATAGCGCCATCTGTCGAGAATCAAAAATTTTTTTTCGGACGAAATGTACGTAGTTTTTATCGTAGAATCCGAATGTGATAAAAAATAGGGGTTTCTATTTAAAATTTTAAAGTTAACCCCCACACCCGCCCACAGGGGGGGGGGGTAATTCAGTACTAACGGATGCCCCCCTTTGAGATATTAAAGTTTGGATTCGACAAATTTTTCTGTCCGATGCGTATTTTTCGAAATATAACAAATTCCAGGTTAAATGAATCACCCGATATATATATATATATATATATATATATATATCATATACACTTTTTTTTGTTTAATGTCTAAAATTATGTTTAAATTTTAATTTACATGTAAAAATTGAATATTATACGAAATAATTTAAATTTCTATTTAAGAAAAATGATAGATGTATGGATAGAGTTGCTTGTCTGGATAGAAATCTTTGGAGAAAATTAATTTCGGGTTAGTGGAAAAAAATTCTGCCACACCTTTCTGGGTACATGGCGTTATTGTGTATGTATGTATGAAACTATGTAACTTATAAGCGAGTTACAAATATTTTTCTGTTGTGATACATTTAAAATATGAGTTTTATTTGCACAAAATAGTAGTACTCGATTACCATAAAAATATTTTTTATATACAAAAAATAATGATAATAATAACTCTTTAATTTATTTAGCTATAAGCTACATATTACAAGTATAAGTATAAATATAAGTACAGTCATGTAAAAAAATATTTAACATTTTGCTTTTCATAAAAAACTTTTTATTAATATTAATCATAGTTATTAATAATATGAAAAAAAAGTGTGCTAACTTTTTTCTAGACAAATCGGACAGTAAATCGATTTTCAATGGGGGAGTTTAGCGTGATTGAAGTTGCGTGTAAAATTATTTTTTCTCAAATATTATATATATATATAAAATAATAACAGAAACTGTCATTAAAATTTTTGATAATTATTTCATTTATTTATTATTAACAATTTTTGTAAGGACAATACTGACGTCACAAGCCTATTGTGCGAAGTGCAGAAGAGTTGGTGAGATATAATTTTGAAAACGTATGTCGTAGTAAATGTTGATTTTTTGTTGATTCGGTTACGCCCAGCCAATAGCTTGTATCGGTAACCATGGCAATACATGTGCGTCTGATTCAGATGTCGACATAAGTTTTGCGATGACATTACTGACGTCATCACGACATGTTTTTGTATTTTTTAGGAAATCTGGGCATCTTCGAGAAAAATGATAAATTAAACATCACTTTTTAAGCCAGGTCCAACCAAATAAAGAAATAAAAAAAATACGCTAAACTTCCCCATTGTTTAAATAATTTTCGAATGATTTATAATTTCATTTATTTTGTGTTATTTATGAAAATAAAATTTAGCAAATTTTAGTCATTTCGTTTGACACAGTTTGTCAACTGATTAGGAAGTCTACTACTATTATGAATATTTTGGATAATTTATAATGGAAAGAACTATACTTATTCCAATAGACAGTAATGTGGAACCAGGGGCGTAGCAAGACCTTTGTGGGCCGGTGTGCCACTGGGAATAAGGGGCCCCCTTTACTCCTTGTATTGTTTAAAATTTTAATGTTCTTTTGGCTCATTTTAAGTACTAAATGTCATTTTTATTTTATGTCAGTTTGTGCCTTATTCGAAAAAAATTTTCAAATAAAAGTTGTTTTATTTTTATGATAATCAAAATTAATTAAAATTACTTTTTTTTAAATGCAATCTGTATTTTCAAAATTAATAAATTAAAGTGAAATTCTTAAAGAAACAACTTGCCAAGAAATATACAGGGTGATTTATTAGTAATTGGAAATATTTTAACTGGAGTATCCTGGGCTCAGAATATGACGATTTCATGCAAATCACTTAGATAAAATGTGGCTCCTTACTGAGCTACAGGGTGTTTTATTTAAAAATTTAAAAACGATTTTTGCCCAGTACTTAAAAACTATTTGACGTATCCTTATCATACTTGGCAGGAAGTGTAGGTACCATACACCATATTAAATTATGTTAAATTAAAGTTTTTGGCTTCTGCCAGTGGCGTACAACAGGGGCAAGTAAGAGGTTGATCCTTCCTAAATTCTACGCCACTGGCGGAATTGTTATTTTAGTACAATTTTTCAATTCTACAATACTTTCTGTGTAAAAAACATATTCTTTCTTCGTAACGATAAAGTCACTATTTTTCGAGATATTTAAAGTTAAACATAAGCTGCACCCTTGGAATTTTTTCAAAATTTGCTCAAAAAAATTTGAAAAAATTCAGTAAAATAGAGAAGAAAATTAGCAAATTTTAAAAATAATTAAAATTGAATATTTAAAAATAAATAAATAATAACTTAGAATAAATTATACAATTACTAATTATCTTACATTTTTTTATCTATATTCTATAAATAAAAAAACTTATTTGAATTTTATTTTATTATTTAACAACACAACAATTTATAACAAAAACTCTTTTACAAATAATAAATATAACATTTAAGCAGAACAAATATTTCTAGATACTAATATTATTTAAACAAATGAACAAGAACAGAAATTTTTTAAAGATAATGTTACAAAAAATGAAAATTTTTAGTATTAACCCTATTTTTAAATAAACATTTCAATTTATGTTCAATTTTAAACAATAAACTTTTAAACAATAACTCATGAAAATTATAATATTACAGAAAACAAATATTTTTTTAAGTATTTAAGTATTAACATTTTTTTTGTAAATAACAAAAAATAAACTTAAATACTTGAAAATGATTTAAAAGACCTTTCTTCGCCCACCACGCTTAGCCTTTTTTGCTGGTTTTGGAAGTGACGGAGCGTCTTCATCAAAAAGTGAAAAGAAGATTTGATCAAAACTCTGTTTTAAAAGATTATTAATTTAATTTAAGATTAATAATAGGGCATAAAAACCTTAACGGTAACTCTAGATATATCAATAACTATTTCAACTTACAGTTAGTAAAAAATGTTTCCGAACTAATTATATTAAAATAAAACGGGTTTAGGTTGTAGTTCTGTATTAATATTTATTAATAATCGGTGTATTCGGCGTACATCTTCATCAGGAACAAAAAATACAAATAATATTTACAATAAATAAAAAGAAAAGAAATAAGTTACTAGTTAACAAAATAAGTTATTAGATCATAAAATTTATAAATTTGGCTTCCTTTAACTAAAAATTTATAGTTACTTATTTCTGTGTTCTGTTTATATACTGTAAATATCATTCGTATCCTTTTTCCGATGAAAACGTACGTTTAGTTCGTCGAAACATTGATTATTAATAAATATTAAAACAGAACTAGAACCTAAACCTAAAGCCTTTTTATTTTAATAACTATTTTGTTAGTAAAACAATGTATTAAGAAAACATATTAACGAATTTATAACTCAAAAACTTAGCATAAAATAAAAATATTACCTGTTGAGTTGGTACTGGCGGAAAGGGAGAAAGATTAGAAAGGTTAGATTTTTTCGAATTTAATGCTTGATGCTAAAACAAAATATAGATACAAAAAATTACAATTATTTTGACTTGACCTAGACCAAATCTTGACAATTTTAAATCATTTATTTTTTTTTAAACAACAAGAACAACAAGATATTTTTCTCACAACAAATAATGTTTATTAAACAAATACATAAAATAATAGTTGAGAACTTGAGAATAGTTTCAGAACTTATTACATTAAAATAAAACTGCTGTAGGTTTAAGTTCTGTATTAATATTTATTTAAAATCGACATTTCGACCAAACTCAACAAATCATAGCATTTATCCTGATGAAGACGATTTTAAATATCGATTTTAAATAAACTAACCTAAAACAGTTTCATTTTGTCGACGGTTGTAAATAAAATATTTTAATAATAAACTTACGTATTTATTGCGCGGTTTCAACATTTGTTTCCGTTTCAATAAATATTCTTTGCGTGTTTGTAGCAGAGCTCTCTTATCAATGCTGCTATCACTTTCGATACTCGATGACGAATATTTCGAAGCTGGAATCTTATTTTCGGGCAATTTAAACTCCGATTTCTTGTTGTTGCTCGCTTCCAATTTTTGTTTTTCCAGTTGTTGTTGTTGTATCTTTAATTCGCGCAAAATATTATCGATACTGCTTTGCAGTTCGGAATTTCGTAGTTCTTCTGTCGTATTTTCATTCGCTAACTTCTTCAGCGCTTCATCGTTTTGTTTCTTTTTAATGTTTCTCTCAGTTTCTAGCATCTTTATTTCTTCCTCGAGTTCTTTAGCCTTTTCCTCGAGAGTAGTTTTTTGTTTTTTTAACGCAGCTTCTTTCTTCTTTTTCGATTCGGTTTCAATCTTTTTCAACGCTTTCTTATTCGCGGTTAGTTGCGATTTTAGCAATTGTTTCTCGTGTTTTAATTTATCCAAAACTAGATTCATTTCGATTTCTCCATCGGTGAACTCTCTTTCGAGTGTATTATAGTTCGTTTCAAGTGTGCCGATTTCTTTTTCAAACGCTTCCATATCGGATTTTAATTTATTTTGTTGTTCCATAATTTCATTTTGAAGCTTTTCTTCTTCTTGTAGCTTGGTTTTTAATTCGTTTATTGTCGTTTCAAATTTAATAACGTCGTCTTGCCTATTTTCACGCATTTTATTCAGTTCAGATTCCAATTCTTCGTAATAAGATTTATCTTTTTCGAGTAGATTTTTTGAATCCTCGATCATAATTTCCCACGCAGCAATATTCTATAATAAGTTAATGAATCATGTAACCAAATAATTATTTATTATTATAAAACTGAATGTTACCTTTATATAACTTTGGACATCTTCTGTAAGAACAACATTTTCTTCCTCTAAACTTTGGCAATTATTTTCTTCAATTTCATTCTTAAAGTTTTCGTTTTCGTTTTGAATCTGTATTTCCAATTTCTCTATATCAATTTTTCTGTTATTTATATTAATATCCAAATTATCGGATGTTTCTTTAAGTTTGATATTTTCAATTTCAATACTTTTTAGAAGTGCATTATGTTCTTCTAATCCAGTTTTAAGTGTTTCTTTTTCTGCTTTAAGTTTATTGAACCTATTTTACAAAAAAACAAAAATATATTAATGTTGATTACAATTTCATATATTAATAAATTATAAAAACAGGACATACAACTTTATGAATTTTTTTCTTCGAAACTGTAAAAGATATCTAACCGCGATTTTTTGGGAGTGAAAGAATAGATTTTGAACTTCTTTCAGAAATTTTTATTTTTATTTTTGTTGGAAATCGTCCAAGTTCTAACCCTTCCTTCGAAGCTCTGCAAAACAGAACGACTGATAACTCCTTCCCTATTTATCTGAAACAAAAATCAAAAAGCACCACTGAAGTATGATATATTATCTGGTTTTTGACCGATTTTTTTCCACAAATATTTATTCGGGACAAAAACCAGATAATATATCATATTTTAAGAGTGCATTTTGATTTATGTTTCAGATAAACAGGGCAGGAGTTTTCATTGTGCAGCCGTCCAGTTTTTTCAGAGCTTTGAAGAAAGGTTTAGAACTCGAGACGATTTCCAACAAAAATAAAAATGCTTGAAAGAAGTTCTCAAAGTCTATACTTTCATCCACAGAAAACCGCGGTTTGATATTTTTTATAGTTTCACAGAAAAAAATCCCTAAATTTAGTCGAGAAAGGGGTGATATCTTTGGAAACATTTATCTTCTAGATTATGCATTACCCAAATACACAAATTCATCTACCTGCTTTAAACGTGCACCATCATTACATTCATTCGTCAAGTCATCCTTCTCAAAAACTAATACTATTTCCAACACAAGATTCATATCCTTACCAATAACATAACTACGTCATCAGCATACGCTAAGGCAGATATATTAAAAAGAAAGAATAAAAATATATTTACAAATGTTTGTTGTTTCTATCTGTGACAGTCAAAGCCGACAGTTCGATATTTAATTCGGTTAAATCATTCTCGTTCTTTGCAAACATTTCTTTAGAGTTAATTTCTAGTTGCAAAAGTTCGGAAACCAATGATTCTTTTTCTTTAAAAATTGCATCTCTCTTCTCCGTAAGCGATTTAGTTATATTTTCCTCATCTCGTAATATATCCTTTAGTTCATTTATGTGTTTTACTTTTGCATCGATTTTATCTCTTTTCTCTTTCAAAGTTTCCTCAAATCGTTTCGCGTTATCTTCCGATTCTTGTTTCAAACTTTCTATTTCTTTCATACAATAATCGATCTGACGCATATTTTCCATTCGTTCAAGTTCAGTTTCATTGTTATACTTGATCAGATTTTCTTCAAGTTCCTTGTTTATCGATTCTAAATCTTTTAAGCTACTTGAACGCAGTTGCATAATGGCGCTTGTATCATTGAAAACTGTAGTTAGTTTTTGAACAGTGCCATATGTTTTTTGGGTCCGATTAAATATTTTCGTATTAGCAGTGGTACTTTGTTCGTGTAGACGCATTAGAGACGCATTTTCAGCTTGCAGATTATACAATTTCAAACGTTGTTCCTCATACAATTGCATTGTTTCAGCTAATTGTTGTTGTGAGGTTTTTACAGATTCTTCTATCTTGATCTACACAAAAATATAAACACACGTATATATATAAATTTTAAATGATATAATAAAATAAAGATTGGTACTATAAGCTCGGTTTTTGGGTGTTTTAGTTCATTTGTTTAGTACTGCCCTTATAACAGTTACGTTGTTTTGAAACTGGAATTAATTAAAATCGATTTTAAAAATAAAGCTTATAATACCAGTCAAAGAATTTAATTTAATGATAAACGGAATAATAAATTACAGTTTTAATTCTGAATATAATTGGTATGAAAACTATTATGCATAGGGAATCTAATGTTACTAGATTAAAACATTTGCTATATGTATTTACAAACAAAACTAAAACTTTTTATAACAATTTTTGTTTGGTTATTATCAATACTAATCAGTTATTATTAATAATAACCGATTAAATTACTTTAATCGTAACATAATTAATCAAATTGACCACCTAGTATTGGATATTATAGTTACCGGCAAATATAATAAAGCTACATAATATATATATTCAAAATATTAATTAAGATATGATAATTATTCATAATAACCGGTTATTATGTATAGTAATCAAATATTTGCATTAATTTCCATATTTTTAAAAATAAACATTAATTTAGTTATTTAATTTGACAATAAATATCACAAAATATAAATTTCCATAATGGCGGAAAAAAATTAACCAAGAGAAATATACTTTAGGTATATGTTTTGTAATATAATATTGTATACCTTTTCAACCTCCAATTCCTGCATCTGGCTGGTTAAGGGCTCAAACATTTCTATTATATTTTCCATTTTGATTTTATAGAACTTTTCGCAAAATAATTAAACTTTTAAACTTTCCGTACAGCGTTTTGCCAAAGTTTCACAAAAACATATGAATAACGCGCGTTTTGTTTGAAGATAGACTAAAGTGCGCTACCGTCTACAATTTATTGAAAATAAAATTTATCGATTATATTCATGAAAAAAATATATTTATATTAAAATAATAATAATTTATATTTCTGTATAATTATAAATTAATAAATTTTCCGATTGGTATCTATAAAATTATAGGAACTAGCAGCTAACATGCAGCTAACTTCACACTTTTCTGTGACAGGCAATTATGAGTCAATCTGTCAACTATAGCTATTGTTATCATTTTTAGTTCTATTTAGATATTATGAAATATTAAATTGAATGTCGGATAGCGATAGTGAAATAGAAACCGTGTCCGAAAATACTAGATTGATGGACGCGCACGTAGCAAGAAATGGTGGTATGTCCGATCCCAATAATGATTCCCAACAATTGAGACGACGAAAACCCAGAAACGAGACAACTAATTATGTAAATTACGGAACAGTATGGTTACATTTCGATAGTAATAAACTTTACACAATCAAATTTTGGTTTATGTGTTTTTCAGGCGAATGTAACCGTTCCCGAAGTGTCAATTCGTGCTCCGCCTACAATACCACCGAATCCCCAACTACAACAACAGATTAACGAGTCCCGCTTAGCTGACGAAGAGGAAGAATTAAAATACGAAGCTAAGCATGTTATTAAACTATTTGTTCCTGTGTCATTATGTATGTTGGTAGTTGTTGCAACGATCAGATCGATTAATTTCTACACCACCAAAGATGTTTACGTGTAAGTTGTTATTCGGCAGCTATTCCACCTATCAATAAATACGATTTTAAATTTCCAGTATTTATACTCCATTTCACGAGAAAAGTCACGAAACTAGCACGAAAGCATGGTAGGCAGTTGCAAATTCACTTATTCTGATGACCGTTATTATTGTGATGACAATATTTTTGATAGTTTTATACAAATATCGCTGTTACACGGTTTGTATAATTAACTTATTAAGTGATTTGGAATGGATGATTCGATATTTGGATAGTTTGTTGTATAAAGATGGCTGGTTTAACAAAAAAAAATACCTTAGAAACGTAAATGTATCCAGAGAGATTCTATATACATGATATAAGAATTAGTTATAATTATTTATTGCAAAAATCACTTGTACAATCTGGTATATAAATTAATTCAAATCTTTTAAAGTCATGGTAAAATCAATTAAAAATCTCAACAATTATACTTAAAATTTGAGCAAGTGGCTTTTTCCTCGTAAAAATTACGCATATATTTTTTTGAAAAATAAAAGTTTACGTGTATATTTATTGCTTTACCACTAAGAAATATATTTATAATTTCATAAAATATGACGCGGTTTTGTAAACTGGTTAACAAACGAAGATAAAGTTACTAGGTAACAAAATAAGAAAAATATTTATCAGAACTCATTATATTTAAATAAAACTGCTTTACATTAAAGTTCTACATTTATAATAGACATTTCGACGAACTCAACGTCGATTATAAATAATTATTAATACAGAACTCGAACCGAAAGCAGTTTTATTTTATTATAAATTATTAATTAAATGAAGCTATATTTTATTTCAATCACACTGATTGATGTTATCTTTATTGCTTCTCTTATCAATCTACCGTTAATATTGTTGGATCTTGAATATTATTTTAGTTACTTACCGCGGTAATTTACCGAAACCAATTAAATATTTTATTTTCCAGGTAATTCACGGATGGTTAATTGTCTCATCGCTAATGTTACTATTCATATTTTCGTATCTATATTTAGAGTAAGTAAAATTTTCAATTTTATTCGATAATTTTATAAGAAAACAAAATAAAATTGTAATTTTTTAAGGGAGGTATTACGAGCTTACAATGTACCAATGGACTTTATAACAGTCGTATTAATGATGTGGAATTTTGGCGTAATGGGTATGATTAGTATCCACTGGCACGGCCCTTTACGTCTTCAGCAAGCTTATTTAATATTTGTATCGGCACTTATGGCACTAGTGTTCATTAAATATCTGCCCGAATGGACTACATGGGTCGTATTGTCTGTTATTTCAATTTGGGGTAATCTAAGTATATTAAAACGAAAATAACTAGATGTAATATTTTTGTTTTGGTTTTGTTATATTAGATCTTGTCGCTGTATTAATTCCAAAAGGTCCTCTACGAATTTTAGTTGAAACAGCTCAAGAAAGAAACGAACAAATCTTTCCTGCCTTAATTTATTCATGTAAGTTGCATCGACTGGTCAAAAAATACGCAATTTTGCCTACTAAATTAAAATAATTACACAATTAAACATTTCTAAATGATTTGATCGTCACAATGAACTGATTTTAAATTAGTTACAAATTGAAAAAATTGTATTAACTTCACCGGAATGCAAATACATTTTTTCCATTTTGTAACTAATTTAAAATCAGTTCATTGTGACGATCAAATCATTTAGAAATGTTTGATTGTTAATTGTGTGTAATTATTTATGTCGTCGCCGAGTGCAAAACTTAACACTAAATTTATGTTGGATAAAATCAAATATCATTAAAAAACTTATATGTCATTTTATGTTTGAGATCTATTTTGTTTTAATTTTTTCAAATCAAACTATTTATAAATAGTAATCATTCTGTCAGTAATATAGTAAAAATCTTTCAGAACACATAATTAAAATAAAACGGTTATAGTTCTGTATTAATTAATATATATACAATACATAATAAATGACATTTACAGTAAATAAACAGAACATAGGAACAAGTTACTAGATCATAAAATTTATATTGGCTTCCTTTAATTAAAAATTAATAAATCTTATTTTATTACGTCTAGTAACTTGTTTCTATGTTCTAAGTATTTATTTACTATAAATATCTTTCTGTTGAGGAATACGTTGATTATTAATAAATATTAATACAGAACTAGAAGCTAGAGCCGAAGTGTTTGGTTTAAAATGATAGATTTAATTTATTTTTTTAAGCAACATTCATGTATAGTTATGTGAGTATGGCAACAGGAGATCCTGATAATAGTACTAGCAATAGATCTAGACAACAACAACATCAACAACAACAACAACTACCACAAATGGCGGATAATCCAGAAGGTAAATAAAAATTTATTGTTTTAATCAACTTTGGGGCCTTTACAGTAAAGGCTCAACGCATCGCACTGCAATAATAATGGAAACTTTATTTAGCAAAAAAGTGCTATATAAACAAAAACAATTAATACATTCAAAATACATAAAGTGTATTTCTAAATAATTTTTTCTTAATCCTAAACTTATATTACTAACTAGAGGAATATAAATTTCTGTTGCTTCTCTTATCAATCTGCTGTTAATATTGATGCGTCTTGCAATTATTACAGTATATTAATACAGAACTACAACCTATAGCCGTTTGATTTTTTTGTTGGTTAATAATGGAGAAGATCCGGAAAGTGGTTTTTCCACCGATTGGGTGAATAGTCATAAAGATCGTGCGAATCGTCGACAATTAGAAGTACGTGACGTATCGATGGGCCGAAATACTGAATATAGAACACAGATGAGACCGCAGTCGAGACCAACTGTTCAAGAAATTGAAGAAGAACAACGTATGTAACAAATTCACAATTCTCACTTATCTGAAAATTAGCTTTATGTTTTAGACATAGAATACTGTTGATTCGGAATTGAACTGGCATCTACTAGCTTGCGAAATCAAAATAAAAATTTAAGTTAAGCGCAATTTTTGACTGTAATCAAACTAATAAAATTAAAATTGGGTTATGTAGTTTGGTTCACAAGTTCTGCGCTAAAACATAACACTAATTTTTATGATAAGTAGAGTATAGTCTGAATGAGTCTTATGGAGTTTCAGCAAGAAGTAATTTCGTCTTGCGAAAATTCAATTTATCATATTTACAATTTAAATATTTTTTTTTACTTATAAATTTCAGGTGGAGTCAAATTAGGTCTAGGAGACTTTATTTTTTACAGTGTTTTAGTTGGTAAAGCTTCTTCATAATTATGGTGATTGGAATACAACATTAGCATGTTTTGTTGCAATCTTAATTGTAAGTAAAACATATTTTTATTCTATTACTCGTAACTGTCGGTCGTAATACTTTAACATGTAAAATTATACTTTTATAATTTCAAGCTTCCTTAATTATTTTAGGGAAAAAAGCTTCAAATATAAAGGGGATGGTGCATAATTATCAGATTTTTTAAAAACTATATTTATTATGAAAAAGAAAAGAAACATTAAAATTCAACAATAACTTTTTAAGTAATTATTCCGGAGCGTAGTTACCATCTATTTCAATAACTGCTTCCCATTTGCTTGGAAGACGGTCGATTCCACGGGCAAATTTATTAAAAAAAAAGTGAACAAAACAGCAATTTTTATTAACAAATAACCCGTCTAGAAAAACGCCTGATAATTTTGCATCAACCTAATAAGTTTTACAGCAGTTACATTAAATTGGCTACAATATTTACTACTTTCTACGGATCAAAATGCCTAAAAATCTATGAGAAATTATTATTTTTGTTTGTTTGTTTAGGGTTTATCACTTTATCACTATTGTAAGCAATATTTAAGAAAGCTCTGCCAGCACTACCAATTTCCGTTACGTTCGGTTTAATATTTTATTTCGCAACTAGAGAAATTGTGAAACCGTTTGCGGATCGTTTAGCGAGTGAACAAGTGTTCATTTAGTCGTCTTCCGATCCAAAAAGTCATTTCACAATCATTTTTATCACACCGATCAACACGAAACTAACAAAAACTTACACATTCAAAATCAACATAAATTACTGATATTAATAAAATAATTTATTAATTTATATATAATTATATTTCATGTAGTATTGAAAAGGAAACAATAAATATGTGTTGTTAAACAAAACACATATGTCTGTATGTGCATATTGTTTTTGAAAAAATTGCTCTTTATCTTACATTGTACTGACTATCGTATTACATAATTTTATTATTGTGTAAGAAAATTATGATTTAATAAACTATGCTTTTTTAACAAGATTTATTTAATTTTTTTTAATCTTATATTTACAATACAACAGTCTTTAATCTTAATTATATATTAACGGGATTAAGTCACCTTGAGACTTCCGAAATAGAAAGAAATATATATGTATGTACCTAATAAAGTTGGCTTAACCATAAACAAGAAAGATGTGAAGATTTTCGATTTAACAGTTCAAAAGATAATTTTAGGGTAAACGTTTTTAACGCTACGTTAGATATTATAATTGCACAATTAAAAGATAGATTTTCAAGTTTTACGGAAATAAATAAATTATTTGGAATAATTTTCTCAGAAAATTTAAAACAATTATCTGATGATGAAATAATTGATTTATGCCAACCTTTACTAGTCAAATATACTGACGATTTAACCGCAGATTTTAAGGCTCAGATATTATCTTTTAGGAAAACCTTTAAAAAACAGTTAGAAAATATTAATTCGGTATTTGAATTAGGAGAATTAATATTTACAGATTATTCTATTCTTAGTTCGGCATTTCCGGAATTTTGTACCGCTCTTATTTTGTTTTTAACATTCCCCGTATCAACTTCTAGCGCTGAAAGAACATTTTTAAAATTAAAACTTATTAAAACATATTTAAGAAACTCTATGGGGGAGAATCGTTTATCAAATTTGGCGATTTTGAGCATTGAAAATGAAAGAGCACGTAAATCACATTTAAATGAAATAATTCGCATCTTTGCTTCAATGAAAGCGAGAAAAGTTAAGTTTAGTTAAAGTTAATGAACTTGTTTGTCAACATAAACTTTAAATTTGATTTGTACTGTATGTTTTTGTGTTTGTAAACTTAAAAGATTCTATGAAAATGTATTTAACTTGCTTTAATAAACTAATTTATATAATAAATATATTTAATTCTATGAATGGTATTTTATTCCTCTTCTTTGTTTCTTATTTATTACAAAAAAATTAAAATAAACAAAAAAAAAATGGTAAGTATTAATGAAAATAAGGCCCTATTGGGCACTTTGGCTCGTGGGCCCCTCTCGCTCATGGGCCCGTGTGCACCGCACTCCTTGTACCCCCGGTTGCTACGCCTCTGTGTGGAACCAATACAAATTAACAGTTACGAGGTATATAAAACATGGTTATTTCTGTTTATTTTTACATTTCAAAGAATGTCATCTTAAAATATATATAAATATTTTTTATTTTAGTTTTCCTTGGGTCGTGCTTTAAGCAATTCATACGTTCTTGAAAAACTAAGTATACTTAGTTATAAAATGACAGCTAGATATATATATATATATATATATATATATATATATATATATATATATATATATGTATATATATATATCTGGCTGTCATTGTATTTTCAAGTTTGATGGTAATGCATGGACAATATTAGATAAGGTTATAAAATAAAAAAACAAAGACAAAATTACTCAAAATTAAATTAATATTGATATTATAGAGTTCCAATGGTACAAGTGTAAATTCGGTTCTTTTACAAAAAAAACATTAGTCGTCCTATTTACAATAATGATACAATAGAGTTAACAGAGTCCATAAAGTTCAAATTTTGTTTATTTGAAAATAATGACAGCTCTTCAGCAAAAAAACGACGGTTAAATGACTGTATTACATTTAAAGATGATATGAATGATAATTAGAAAATTGTTCAAGAGCCAGGTTCAAGTAAATCAGTAATATCTACTACTGCAGATAATTTGGAGACAAATAAATTAAACGATAATGATATCGTTTAATTCAAAAATTAAGAGATGACGCTACAGAAATGAAACTACGAATTAAAAATTTAGAAGTAGATTTGTTTCATAAAATCTAGACATTTTCGTATTGCCAGTTTTTGCGAAAGATGGATATCAAAATATATTGATTTATAAATGGCAATTTGATATATAAAATTGACAGATACAAAATAGAGAATAATATTATTGTAGACGGAGAAAGATATATTAACATCTCTAAAACTACAATCAGAGCATGGTATGTAAAATGATTTGACAAACTACAGTTGTTAGAATTGCAAATAATTCCATCTAGCGGCATAATATAATATTGATGTGTTATTGTTGTTTATATAGATACATATGAAAAACAATATATATTTGTTTATAGTGTTTGTTTTAATTATGTCAAAGAAAGTATTCAAAATAAATATGATATATACTTACTCTGTTTAATTATAAAGTTTCGGTATTTTATTTACTTATAAAGATATCCACTGATTATTACCTTTTTCTATCAACAGTTAGGTAACATTAGGGTGTGACGTCATTAATTTGATCGTGAAAATGCCAAATTATAGTTAACTACATACACGGCCTGATTCTCTAGTGATTGCTAGTTAACGATTTATTCCAACGACGAAATAACGATTTTTTTTATAAGTGTTCAGGTTATACAATGCATTTTTTGAAATATGAATAAAACATTAAACGAAAATCTGCACGATCCAAATCGTCCAGATGCAGTAATATGCAATTTAACAATATGACTGATTACCTACCTTCTAATAAGATGATGAATAATCTAAAATAATAGAACAAAAATGGGTAGAAATATGTTAGTCTTTAAATAATGTGGTTTTAAGTCTAAGCTTTTTTGGAAAGAGCCAACCGTAAAGCAACATTTAAATTAGCAGAAAATAAATAGTGTTTAGTTTACATACTTTGTTTTCTTGTGTCAAGATGACCAAAAATTAAAATAAAACATTTATACCGTTTTGTATTTATAATAATTAATTTATGAATTTTTTCAATTAAAAATTTAGAAAAAGACGTTATTTTTACTATATTTATAATATAAAGTGAATATAAAAAATGCATTAATCGCCGTATATATATATTTATTACAAGAACTAATTAATCATTAGTTATTTTTTAAATAAAGATATTTATAATAGTCAATTATTTTTTCAAATATATATATTAAAAAAAAAAAATAGAATGAGATGAAAAAAATTAAGCCGCATTGAAAGATTGGAAATTTAACTTTTAAGTATTTATAAGTATGGCTGTCGGTACCTCATGTATAAATAGACATAATTTATGAATTTTTAAACAATGCCTTGACAGAAATGATCATCAAAAAATGATGATTAAGATTTTTGTAATTTTTTTTGTAATGATTCTTCTTCTTATTTAATATACGTCATTTCTTTTCCGATATAAAGTCGTATCTTGAAATAAAAAATTAATTGTTATAAGTATAACTGTTTTTTTTTATTATACTTGAAAAAATGAATAAAATTTTTTTGTTTGTTAAATTTATAAACATGGTTTCTTAAATGTATTTCTTTATTAACAAGATTTCTATTATTAAAAAATTCCAATACAAGAATCATTAACCACGGTTAATACATGCTCGCGAAAAATCACTTTTATATTTAATAGAAGGTAAAATAATGAATATAGCATTCTATATCTGAAAATTACAAAGTTTTAGTACAGGAATATATACTTGGGCCCGTATTTTCACCTCACTTTTAAAAATGAGTTTTGTCAAAATTACTTTTGACGTTTACTAAAAATTACTTATTAAGTAATTTCAATTAGTTTATTTGAATTTAATATTAGATATAAAAAAAAATATCAACAATTGAAATACTGTTCATATTTGATAAGAAGTAGAAGTAAAAATTTATTTTAAAGCAAAAAATAAAAGCACTTTTTCATAAACAAACGAGGTGGGAATACGGGGCATGGTATTTAAATACATACATTTGGTAGATTCTGTATTATTATTATTATTTTAAAAAGTGATTCCTGCAGCTCAGATAACATTCTTGAAGTGATTTTTCTCTTTTTATTTATTTACATAAACCTGAAAATATGTAGTTTTGTTTATGATCTATATAATTACATATAATACTAATTTAAAATAAACTTTATATTTTGCAAATATAAAAGTACAACTTTTTTAGTCATAGAAAATTATAAAAGTTTCCAATTACAGATAGTTCTAAAATTTTAAAATTTATTTTATTACTAAATTTATTGCAGTATGACAAATATAAATAAACAAATATATATATTCTGTGTGTGTATTTTTTTTTCAACGTAAGTTGTCATGTATCAATTATTAATGTTGATTTTCAATAACAAAGTACATGACATCAACTCAAAACATGACATTTATTTAAAATATAGATGTCGTTTTATAATATTAAATATACCACTGCCTTCTATAAGTTAAGTCTCAAACTTTTCGAATTACACATTAATGTTGTTTTTCGTTAATATTTCCTTGAGCTGTTCAGAGTTTTGTAATTATCAAATCGATCTATAGAATAACTGCTGTTTCCTGGGGGAGGTGGACAGGATAAACCAGCGTTTATTCCCGACAAGCTTGGATTTCCTCCGGAATATATCAAATTTTGAACACTCGATGAGGAAGACATTAAAATTCTCGATGAATTATTTGGCCACCTAAAAAATACAAATAATATATGTTATATTTATATTTTTCTTACAATTTGAATTAATCATAAAATAAGAATATAATTAATCTCCCTAATTGACAAATGTATGTATGTTTCTCCAGCATCTCCTCCTAAACCCCTAAACCGATTTTGATGGAAGTGGTGTCATTTTAATTGGTTCATTCCCTATTTGAGAATATGCAAGTTTCATCTTTCTACGATTTCATCTTGCTTCTCAAAAATTTGAAAAATTATGTTTATAATGCAAAAGTCAAATGACAGCTGTGTGAAGTTATCTACACTACTGATAGAAGTGTTGCTTTTGAGTAATATATAATAGTACAATTGATATTTTATTATTATATTATTATTATTATTATTTGTTTATTTATTTATTTTTATTATGTTTATATGTTTAATTACTATTTTCGACTTCAAACGTGACCCTTTAAGGGTAACGGGTTTCCTAGTATATATTTTATTTAGTAATATTTACACCTCAATTTATTTAAATTAATTTGTTAGAGTAATTTTAACTGAAGTTTGGTAGTAAACTTTTAATCTGATATTTAAAATAAAAATTTATATTGTTTTGATAGAAAATAATCTATTAAAAATCTATTAAAAATAGCCAAATTTTTTATTTATAAAAAAAATTGTATTCAAAAGTGTTTATTGTACAATTATTGTAAGTTTCGTCTTTCGTCATTATGTTGGTGATAAAATATTTGAACCTAATATATTTGCATCTAATTTAATATAAGATAGTATTTAAATAGTTTAAAATCAAAATTTCATGCAGTAAATTTATATCAGTGATATTTTACTACATTTACAAACAATGATGTTCTAATTATATAAAATAACTTTTTGACATTCGTATTTTTTTTTTGCTATATATGGAAACAGTGATTTTTTTCGTTAAATTGTACGTTTACATTTGTCTCCGGTTTTCTTTGAAATATTTATAAAAATCAGTAATTTTCAAAACTAATCTGAGGATTGTTTAATAATTCAATTTGAATTATTAAACAATTATTACAATATCAATTTATTAACAATTTTTACTGGTGAATTCGTTAAATTTAAAGAAATGTTAAAGTCAATTTCGAAAGAATGTCAGCAAATGATTGCTAATTTTCACCTATGCTACATGTAACAACTGTAAGAGATGTAAGTAATTATTATTTTAAAATATTTAATTGATATGACAGATAAAGATATAAGACAAATAATTATTTTACATTAGACATCAAATTTTTTAAAAAAATGTGTCAATAGTATAGACGATTTCGACAAAAATTAGAAAAAACACAATCTTTGGAAAGTCAAAAAGAAAAAAAAAACTACGATAAACCAGTGATAAATATGAACAATTTTACAAAGTCCGCTATTTGCAATGTAATATATATAATGTACTCATGAAGTAAAATTATTGCATATGTGAATGTTTCAATTCAAAGATTTTTTTTAATGCCCAAAATAAAAAATTAAACTGGAGAGACAAACTTTTCGAGTCTTCTTCTACGCAATATCTAGACAAAAACGTTACAGAAATATTTCAAAGAAATAAAATGCTGGGGTACATAAAATGAAAAAGAATATTTTTAAGGCTATAGATAGAATCTAGATCTAGATCTTTTTATTTTAAAATTTTCCGGACAGACCGGTTTGTTTTAATATTGTTGTTACATGAACTATGTCTGAATTGATGCAAATAATACTTTCTTGTTATCGTTTGATTTCTTGAAATTTAAAGCAATATCCCGTTCGCATTTCAGAAAACGAATTTTTTTCAATTTTATTACACGAAATAATAATACATTTACCCTATACTTTATTTATTTATATACATATTGGTGGAAAGTTTATGGAATTTTTATTTTATTTTTATTTCATTTAAAATATAATAAAAATTTAAAAATTGTTAGCAATAAAACAATAATATTATGTAACTTGCGTAATATTTTAAAAGGATATTTATTATATGCTCATGTAAACGTGCTCAGTGATGATGTCATAGATTTAGGTACATTTTTTGGATAACAAAAGACGGAACTTAAACATAATCTTACTATAGAGACTTTTAACGTATGGTCAAAAACAATAACAGCTTAAGTTTTAATATATACAGAATGAGTTTGTTAAATAGTTACAAGCGAGCGTAGGAGAAGCGGTCTAAAGCCAAAAGGCCGATTTTGACAAAAGACTGACTCGGATAAAAACCCAATGGACAAAATGCCGACAGAAACGAAAGGTTACAGACAAAAGGCTGACGAACATAAGGCAAAGATGTTCTGTTAAGCATCTTATTATCTTTAGATTAAGTTCATAATGATTATTATATTAGGTTGGATATTTTAGATCGAGTGCATAATCAGGGGCGAACTACCCATATACCCAATCTGTGCAATCACAGGGCCAGTTAGAAACTTCAATTTTTTTTACTATTTTAATGAATCTTATGTAAAAAAAAATAGGAGTAGTTTATGTGGTATGTTCTATACTGAAAGGTGTTGATAAAAAATATCTCATTTGGATATGTTATTATTACTTTATTAATGTAAATAATACTTTCGAACTAACTCGCACATCAAAATACTAACTTTTTTAATAGATTTATTATTTATATCAAATTTTATCAGTAACAGTAGTTTTCTTTAAATTAAAATTTTTCCTTCGAATAATATAGTAAATTTTGTAGAAAAGTATATATTCTGCAAAAATAACTATACAATTTATTAGAAAAGTTATATTAATTTAACTATTAACTTTAACTAAGAATATTAAAAAAAATAACAATTACAGTTAATCAAAGAAACAATTTGTAAAAATAAACTGCTTATTACTCGTAACAGAAGTAGGTAACTAAGGATGTGGGATAACTAGAAGGAATCGGATAAGAAATAGATTAAATTTAATTCAAAATTAACCGGTTAATTTTAGTTCCAGCGAGTTTTAAAATATCAAGTTATAGGTTCGTTATGTTGCAATATATAGGTACATTTTCAACTTTGTAAAAAAAAAAAAGTTTTTGAAAGCAACGACTTTTAGAAAGCTTAATAAATCACAACTAATTTTAATATTAAGATCAATAGAAGAAATATATTTAAACAATAACAGTAGGTAATTTAAATACTATTATTTATTTATTGTTACCATAAAATACTAATTAAAATACTTGTTTCGATGGTGAAAACAGATACAGATATCTAGAATTATTTAAAAATTAGAAAAATAAAAAAACAGATTGCAAATATTTAAAAGGACAATGTCATGCAGAATGTACGACGAATGCTAAACGCATGAAAAAACATTTAACTATACATAATAAATGCCCAACAAAAATTTGAAATATAATGCGAGATAAATTACATAAATGAATAATAAAGATACAGTCGTCTTTACAGTCACATAGAACTGACAAAAACTATAAGTATATATATATTTATACGTATTTAATCATAAAGTAAGTTTTCGTAACAATTTAATTGTTTTAGTAGTAAATAAAGTATCTAAGGCTGAACATTTCGATGTAAACGAATGAGTCTGACATCTTTACATACTTTTGCCGATAGTATGAATAGTGCAACAAAAGAAAATTTGAATGTTTTATTAGTACGTGCTTTATTTGTGAATGCGCTATACCATTTCATGTATTGTAAGATTCTTATTTTAAATGCTTTACATAAACAATAAAACCTTATAACTTGCCGAGCAGAAAAACAATTTTTTACATTACTAGAAAGAGTATAAATTTGTTCAGCAATTATTGCAAACAGAAAACCAACAAACCGATATTATAATATAATATTAAATATAATATTATCTACACCAAAATTTATATTCTACAAAAGTATAAATACAAAAGATAATAAACATTCTGCAGTATATATTGCACATTTATTATCAGAAAATATAGATGAAATTGATTCGGAACAAATAACTGCTGTGGTAACAGATAATGCTACAGTAATGAAAGCAGCGTGAAATATTTTAGTTGACAAATATCCAAAGACTTGTTGCGAATGCGACGCACATGGTTGAAATTTATTATTTAGATATTTTTTTCTTCTAATCAAATTACTTGATATCTAAGACATGTAGAAGCAATTATTAATTATTTTTTTAATATACATATTCCACATCAAATTCTACAAAATAAAAAAATTCGAATTCTATGAACATAATATATAATAATTATATATTTGTATACCGTTAATTAAAATCAAAAAAGCTTTACAAGCTTCGCTTTTTGGCTTAAATTTTTTGAATATTATACCGCAGCTATTTAAAAAAAAATTCTTGATGACGAATTTTGGTCAAAGATTAATGATATTTACAAATTATTTGTAATTTGAATAAGAAATTTGAAAGTGACAAGTTATAAATATTATTTGTATTATCAGATTTAGAAAGTATAGAAAATTCTTTGCATGAAAATATACAATTTTTAAATAACGTGAATAGAAAATATGCCACTACCTGTTTTCAAGGACTGAACACATATAAGTATGCTAAATTATTGCATACCCTAACAGAACAAAAAGCATACATTTCATTAGAAGAGACACTAAATTTTTGCAAGAAATTCAATTTGAACGAAGACTTAATATTAGCAGACTTAGCTGATTTCAAAACACAACAAGGACTATGGAGTCGCAATTTTATTTGAAAAGTAGCAGACAGTTGCCAACCAGTTACATGGTGGCAAGTATTTTGCTCGAAGAGAGAGTTTTGTAAATTAACCACAAATTTTTTATATATTATGCCAACTTTGGCTTTATGTGAGATAAATTGGAAAACTTTTTCAATAGTTAAAGTAGAAATAGAATAATTACTAAACGTACATACACATTAGTATATATATATATATATATATATATATATATATATATATATATATATAAAACATAATTTAGAATTATTCAATCTAATAGAAATAAATAAGGGTTATAAAGAACTAAAACAGAATGAAAATGAGAACACGGATTCAAATGAAAAAGAATTGGAGAAAAACTAACTAATTTTCAATCTGAAGATGAAAATGATAATGAAGGAAGCAGTGATAACACATATGAAATATCGGACGTCGATGGTACAAGTTTACACAATAAAGAAAATAGTAATGATTATGGAATATCAGACAATAATGATGCAAGCTTGCAAGACTTTCCATTACCAGATATTTGTGAAATATCTAATAATGTTAATGTAACATTACAAGAATCACCAATATTTGAGTATTTATTTTACGCAGAAGCAGGACCTAGCACACCGAAAGTAGTTTTAAAAAACACTGTACCACATATTAAAATTAAAAAGCTGTAGCTTTTAGTTCTGTTAAATTTTTAATTAATATAAATTAGCAGTTTTCAAAATAAATTTAAATTTGATTTTTTTCGGATATATATTATAAAATCTGTTTAAAAAATGGGCACGCCTGTTTCAAAAAACTATTTATTAAATTTAGTAGTGAGAAATTTTAATGGATTCTCCATCAGACTACCTCGTCTCTCATCTACACATCCCACAGAAACTTTGTAAAAGTAAGTGAAGACTGTTAATAAATTATTCACATTTGTTATATATATATATATATATATATATATATATATATATATATATATATATATATATATATATATATATATGTCCCGTCGACTAATCATAAATAAATAGAAGTAATGGAATAATGATTATTGTCTGTCTTTATTTTCGCTTTTTTTATGTAAGATACATAAAATAATTTCGTTTTATGTATTGTTAAATTATTAGTTTGTTTTTGTTTTTAGAATAATTACCTCTCATTGGACGTGCTTTCCATTGGTCTCCAATTGTCCGATTTGCTCCAGGATTCTCTCGAAGAATTAGCCGAACTCCCTATACCTGCGAATGGTTTCACGGGCGTTGTAGCACTAGAATGCCATGAGTTACTTTCTCGATAACGTGTGCTATCTGAAATTTACAGCAGTTTATAAAAATCAAATTTTATGTTTTATTTTCTTCTTCTACAATAAATTGTTTTACCTTTTAAAGTTGGAGATGCTTCTCTATATCTATGATCACGTGAAGACCTTAGGTCGCTTTTCGTGTGATGTTCTGAAACTGGTCTACGTTCTCTTTCGTCGCGAACTGCACGATATGAAACCGGACTACGTTCTCCTCGTCCACTTTCGTTATATCTAAAAATCATCAAACATAAAACTTATAGAAGAAAGTTATTTATTTGTGAATGATAATGGAAAATAAACATTTTAAAAATTATTTTACTCATCTTTAATTTACAACAATTTTATAATAGTACGAGGGTGGTTCGAAAAGTTCTCGTTCTGACAAAGAAAACAAGAAACAAAGAATTTGATGAATTGGCCACGTACAAAGAATGCCAGGCAGTGAAAAGAATTTTTGAAAGAAAATCAGAAAAGGGCAGAAAAGAAGATTTAAAAACATTAAAAGTAAAAAAACTGGACTCGAAACGCTAAAGACAGTGAATCTTGGAAGCGAATTGTCGAAGTAGCCAAAGCCTTAAATGGGCCATAGAGCAAAGTGTATTAAAACCAGGACATTAATATATATATTATTTATTAATCATTTCTTCAAAACGGGACAATAAAAAACTAAAAATGGTATACATATAATTAAAAAAAAAAAAACAAAAAAAGAAAACGTTCATACTGTGACGATACGCTTCGCGTACGACACAAATATCCAGTTTTATTTAGATTTACGAATCTAAAACATGTAATTTAGTCTGAATAATAATTGTACAAAAGTGTAAAACTCGCTATGAGATAATATGTCACAATTGCATTTTCTATTTTTTAAGTTCGTCAATTAAACGTTCTACGATAAATTAAAATTTGAATTATTTTGTTACAATATAACAAAAGGAACGGAATTATCTCATAGCGATGTTCATTCATTTCGGATGTTTTCAATGTGTTATGTTTTATTGTGCTAAAGCCAGCCGACAGTAAATATGTTTTTTTATCATATGACACGGATAGAGACATCTGTACGCGCTCAGTGGCGATCGGCCGAGGTTGTTTTTAGCAATAATAAAAAGCAGTATTGCGCTCTCTCTCTCTCTCTCTCTCTCTCTCTCTCTCTAGTTGAGCGAGATAGCACGTAACGGACAGTTTTAACCGGTTTGGACGAATTTTCGCCTATAAAAGGGAAGGTTCGTAGCTTAAAGATTCATTCGGTCTTGCGTCGAGGCTGAAACAACTTTCTCCTGGTTGACTGGCGTCTGGTCCCAGGGGAAAAAGAGTTCACTTAGTGTCTGAGCGAACTAACTAGTTGGCTGGCTCCCGGCCCTAGATTTACGGTTTTGTGGACTTAGAAAATTCGGTCGTCAATTTTAAATTTTCGGGACTTAGAAAAATTTCTGAATTAATTTTGCGGACTTAGAAAAATTTAGCAGTCAGTATTAAATTCAATTTTTCGGACTTAAGGGGAGGTTCTCATCTAGCAGCCCAAAAAACGGCCTAACTTTGGAATTTTTTTCCGCGATTATGGAAGCGCGCTGAAAAAAACGGGTTGGGGATTCGGAATGCTTGTACAATGGACTTTAAATTTCTGTCACAAATAAAACAAAATGGCGGCCGTGAGGCCTAATTGAACAGGCCCATGTCAGCGAGGAATCGGTCGATGGTGTACATCGTACTGTCTCAGCATCAATCTGAAATCAAAAAAGGACAACAGGGTCATAAAGTTGAATACATTTGAGGGAGCATAGACCTATAAAATTGAAAAATTGTTTGTTTGAACTATTTTTTATGGGCCTCTGAAGTGGAAAAAAAAAGGCCGAAAAATCGACCTAAAAGTTCATGATAGTGCCAAAATGTCAAAACTTGTTTTTTTTTCAAGTTTTTTAGGTCTATGCTCCCTCAAATGTATTCAACTTTATGATCCTGTTGTCCTTTTTGGATTTCAGATTGATGCTGAGACAGTACGATGTACACCATCGACCGATTCCTCGCTGACATGGGCCTGTTCAATTATGCCTCACGGCCGCCATTTTGTTTTATTTGTGACAGAAATTTTCGAAAATAAAGTCCATTGTACAAGCATTCCAAATCCCCAACCCGTTTTTTTCAGCGCGCTTCCATAATCGCGGAAAAAAATTCCAAAGTTAGGCCGTTTTTTGGGCTGCTAGATGAGAACCTCCCCTTAAGACAAATTCAGCAGTCAGTATTAAATGTAATTTTTCGGGCTTACAAAAATTCAGCAGTCAGATTGAATCTAGGTTCGCGGACAGAGAGAACGGTGTTGATTTATTTTTCTGGCTTTAATAAAATCAGGCGGTCAGCACGGAATTGTGTTATTGAACCTTTGTTGTTTGATATTTCTTTATTGTTACTGTTGTAAATGGGTTTAGAATTATACTAATTTATAATTTAAATTATTTCTTTTGATATAATTTTTAAAATAAAATTTATGTTGTTAGTATTCCAAACTGTGTTCTTGTAATTATATATAAAATTGTGTATCTTTAATTAAACGGGTGTATGAACCCCAGACAAACGCGACAGAGCCAGCTGCAACCCGTTCCCCTTTCCGTATTACAGGTTGCAGGAGGTACGAGATTGGCGCCCGATCTACCCGGATATAAAAGGGGAACCAAAATAACGGCACCGAAACCGAGGTGTCGTTACAATACATCTTTATCATAACTATCGTAAAGATTAATTATTTGTGTCTGAGATTCTACTTTTGTCTATGCGTAGACGAAATAAACAGTAGCACGATACATGTAAGACATTTAGCTTGAATCATGACAGCACCCTTCATTCTTACACAATCTGGTGTACAAATTAATTTAAAAACCCCTTAAAATCTTAGTAAAAATCCTTAAAAATTATGATAAAATCGATTAAATTTTTTTTAAAAAAATCATGTAAAATTCCTACAATCTTAAAACTATACATAGACTATAGGTATCGAAGGAAGATGGGGCCGCGCCCTGAGCATTGGAAAATTGTCGAAAGATAAGGTTTAAAATAACCGATAATATTTAAAACGTCAAAGTCATCTGTTTTTGGGGCATCGACCATCGATATAGTGTTTTATATAGTTGGCCAGATATGTACTGCTTATGTTTTTAATTTATAAAATTTTATTGAAATTTTTTTATAATTAATGATGATATACGAGTCTTCAAATATAATTTTTGATTTATTTAAAATAAGTATAACACGACTAGAGTGAGAGAAGAATAATAATATGTTTTGTTAATTTTATGAATCGAAGGCACTACACAATAGGACAAATTAGTTACATTTCTGTCGTCTCCGAAGTATTTTATTGAATCACTAGAGGAAGATAAATAGTGGCATATAACAACTTATGTTTCAATTAATGTAGGCTGAATGGGTTGTAAAATAAAAAAATAAAAATACTCACCGTGCTTCTTTAGAAATTCGCGGAGGAGGTACATTTGGAACGATAGCGTCTCGTCTAGCCGGTTCTCTAATCTCTCGTTCCCTATTTACGTAAGACGACGACGACGATTCATATTCACCGCTACGTTTTGCATATTCTTCGCTACGTTTTGTATACTCTTCGCTGCGTTTTGAATAAGCAATGCGCGATTTATAATCTTTAGATAACTCTTTTTTATTTGCTATTTCTGTCGTTGATTCTCTGGAAAAAAACAACATGATATTAAATAACAAATACAATAATTACTGGTGATGTAACGAATAGAAAAAAAGAGTCGAGTAACCGAATACCAAATATTCGGCTAAATTTTCTGACCGAATACCAAACATTCGGCCGAATAGTTCTCCCATCTACTATATAATTTACGAATTCTAACCTCAAGTATAACATCAGTCTTAAGTGGTCTGCTTATAGCATAAACATTTTTTGTGCACTGGTTTAAGGTTTAATTTGATTAAAAATGAGTAAAAGATGTCTTGTTTTAGAATTAATAAAAGTGATAAATCAAAAGAAAATTGTGCAGGGAAATGTAGTTCCTGTGTCTAGGGACTTTTGGAATTAGAAGATTGGAGGTTAATGTATTGACAGTTAATGAATGTATTACCGTATGTGCACGAATAAATAATAATATAGTACGAAAATAAAGTTTAAATACAACACAAATTGTATATTGTACAAATGTGATATCCAATGTTAACTAATTTTTTTTCAGAATCTGATTGGCAGTATATTTTTTTAACTAAAGATTTTTGATTCTTTTTTTTAAAACAATACAAAATCAAAACATTGAATAATTATGTTAATCTTGTATTAAAAGTACCAAATTTCATATCTAGTTTAATAATTAGTATAAATATTATCTACAATCAGGGCCGGCCTGACAAGCGCGGGGGCCCGACGCACTAAAAAAACAAACAATCTTTTATAAAATTATCGAATTCCATCTCTTCAAACATAAATATATAAACACTCACTCACGCCATGTATCCAGAAGGATATGACACAATTTTTTTCATTCAAGCAAAATTCCTATTTAAGCAAGCAACATTTGTTGCATCCACAATACCTCTCATAACTCTTCTACTCTTACCATTTGGTAACAATTAATTCCGCAAAACAGTTTTAATCAGGCAAACCCATTTTTACTCATCCGACGTCCACGCAACCTATATTTGGCCGAATACCGAATAGTAACCGAATATTCGATACATCTCTATAGTTATTATTTTTATTGAAATTATTATAATAATACATTTTTTTCTTTTTTAAACACGTACCACAATTGCTATTTTATAATTCCACCGCGCTTGGTAGACATGATACTTTCTTAATAAATTTCAATTTTAACAATTAATATTAAAATTTGTTAAATATACGAGTATTTACTGCCTTAGATAATAACATAATTAAAGGTAACGAAAAATATACTAAGAAATAAACAAATAAGCATAAAATTGTATCATATATAGTATATCTGTTAGGTAAAAAAGAAACTTTGATCAATAATAAATAAAGAAAAATAAATACCTAGCTGAAACGTCAAATCTTGGGGGAGGTGGTGTTTCCTCGTAATGTCTGTCGGTAGCAAGCCGTTTTCGGTCGTCGGTATACGAAGTACTATCCCTTCTATAACTTGAAGTAGATGTTGAAGACGGTCTCTTTTCCGGTCGTCGGGCTTCTTCGAGTCGCATTTGTTGACGGCGAAGTTCCTGCTTTTCTTGCTCGAGTTTCTCGCGTTCCAATCGCTGTCTTTCGCGTTCCAACCGCATTATCTCAACTCGTTGCCGGTCAAGACGTTCTCTTTCAATCCGCAGTTTTTCCCTTTCCCTTTCCAAACGAATAGATTCTTCTCGTTGACGTTTCTCAATTTCTCGAGCTCGTTGAATTTCACGACGGCGTTTCTCTTCTTCGCGCATTGCTCGTTCCCTTTCCCGTTGTCTTTGGCGCTCGCGTTCTTCCTGTTAAATTATCCGATTTTATTATTTTTTTTACTTTATTAATTTAAAAAATATTTTATATATTTTGTTATATTAAACAAGTACACGTTCGTATATGTATTAAAAAAAAATTAATTTAAGTTTCATTATCAGGTTGTCTTTTTTTTTTTAATTTAAAATAGTCATGTTTTCAGACTTTTTTATACAATGATAATAGTATCACGCACGCTCCCTAAAGTTTTTAAAGATACGCAAAACTCTCAAAGTGTTACACAAGCAACAAATTAAAATTGAATATAAATAAAACAAAGGCAATGATAATTGGAAAACGAAGAGAAAAAAAAACTTGAATAGGTTTAAAATAAAAATTAGTAGTAATATGATTTTGATAATGTAAGTCAAATTAAATATTTAGGAATAATTGTTGACGATAAGTTAAAATTCAATGCACATGTTGATTATGTTTGTAAAAATATTTCAAAAAAAAATTGGGTGTTCCGTACAAAGTAAGATGACTCGTAAGACAATCTATAATACAATTATTCCACCCGACTTTTATTTCTCTGGAACTATAATTTATTTATCTAATATCGGTGATACAGAATATTTACAGAATCGAGCGATGAGAATTATATTTGGCTGTAATCGTTATTGCAATATCAAATTAATTGAAATGGATTGAAATAGATAAATGAACGGAAATGAAAAGCGCATTATATTTATACATAAAAAATATTTGGAGAAACTACCATTAGGAACATCGAAATAGTAAAAAAATAACAATATTCAAATACAACAAAACTGTTCCATTATTTATCATTAAAATCAAACACGTTACTACTGATCTAAAACTGCAGGTAAAATCCGAATCACAACCGGTTCGTACATTTTGTATAGCTAGTTTCACTTTAGAGAAACTGGTTCAAGATAAAACATTTTCAAAAATAAAAAGTCCGATTCATTTTTAGTTTACGATAACTTTTCATTAATAAAGATAATTAGTACTTTACCCGTATCTTATCAAAAGTTAAAATATCAGTTCTACGTTCAGGTCGATGCCCAGAAGATTTTGATAAACTTCGATTTTTTCTGCTACTACTTCGACTATCATGCTTCTCTCGATCGGAATCTTTACTGTCTTTGTTTGTCTGTAATTCATTTGCAATATCTTAATAATATTATTGATAAATAACATACAATTTCTTACATCATCTTTCTTCTTTTCAGAACTATTTGAACTTGACGATTTCTTTTTATTCGATGAAGATTTATCTGAAGAGCTACTTTTTATTTGCTTCGGCGGCGATTTCGTTTTCTTATCTTTTTCATCCGATTCAATTTTTGTCGGCGATGACTTTACGGGCAAACTATGCTCGGGTCTTACCTAAAGTATTATAAATTATTACATAAATATTCATATTCTAAGAAAATATTCTAGATTAGTTAGTTTGTTTTTAAAATGTATTAAAACAAAATTAAAAGCATATGAATAAACATCCGCACAAGGTATACAAAATAACAGTTAATAACCGTAAAATTGGACAATTTTTAATGTTTACTTATAAACTGATCATTTGAATTAGTACGATATTTTAACATGCACTAATTTATGAGAAAATAAAATCATTATATACTTTTCGAGAAATTCATACCAACTTTTAATTTTCCTATGAAGCTCAAAGAACTAAATTGAGAGTTTTTTTCTCTTTTCACGAGTAACATTTTTTAGAAACTAAACGTCCCCGGATCCAAATAAAAATTGAATTACCTTGGCCACACGAATAATTTGTCCTTTCAGTTCAGTATTATTCAACTTTTCGATACAAAGATCAGCATCAGCCCTCGTCTCCATAGTGACATAGCCGTAACATCGCTGTCTTGGATAACGCGAACTCTGAACAACTTTCGCTCCGATAACTTTACCATATCGAGACAATAGATGCTTTAATTCTGCAGCTCTTGTACTTGGTAGTAAATTTGTTACCCACAAACTTCGACCAGGATTGCCTTTTGCATTTTTATCCTTTTCTTTGCCATTTTTCGAACTGTCTTTCTCACTATAAAATATATATAATAAATAATGAAAATTTTGTATTGCTATCGATAATAACTCCTAAGTACAACTAACATACAACCCTATAACGCCCACAAATTTTTTTGAAAACATTCATTATGCACTAATGTATTTCCAAATAATATGTATAAGTTTTCAATAAGTCAATAATAATTAAAAATATCTTAAATAAATACAGTAATTATTGGCATATATTGTATTTTTTTTTTTACTATTGTAAAGAAAATAGTACCAATCTTTTTTTTTCCAAATTAGTAAATATTATAAAAATATCCCTTCATAATAAAAAAAATATTTCTTTCAAGATAAACAAAAATTTGAGCGTTAAAGAGCTAAATATATATAGTAAAATATTTAAAATGATTTTAATATATAATTATTATAATGTTTTTTCTTTTTTTTTTTTCATTTTTATAACAAATACTTCTAAAATTGCTAGTATTTGAGTAACATTATTTAAAAGTAATAAAAGTCTCATCAAAAAAGTTTTGCTTTGTTTTGTTGAAAGCTATATATTATATATATATATATAATTATATATGTATATATATATATATATATATATATATATATATATATATGTATCGTTAATTCTTGAAATCGGCGAATCCCAGGGGCAAAAGAAACTGAAGCTGCCCAATACACAACGATGACATGTGATTTTTAATTTGTGTAGATTATATACTGAACCTGTTCCCTTGAAAGTATCGTTGGAATGAAGCGGTAATGATGATACGTTGTCACAAAACTGAAGACGAATTGTGAAATGTGGTAGAATTCAACTAAATCCAGAGACGTAGTGGCATGAAGAAATGATGTTAAATCCATTGGATTTAAATTGACGATGCTGCTGCTGCTACTACTACCGTTGTTGTCTAAAGTTGCGCGTTTCGTTTTAAATTCGGTTGTATGTACATTTATTGAAAAAAGATTGTTATAATACAAAACTTTTTTGATGAGAAATATGATATAAATTGATTTAAATTGTATAACAATCCGATATCAGATAATAGGACAAACACGAAAATTGTAGCAGCAATAATTTTTTATGTAAAGGTGGGTGCGATTGGAGAATCCTGTCTCGAACTTCGAACACAGAACAAGAGAGACCGTGCTCTGCAACGAAGTAGCGAGCGAGTAGGACAACCAACCTAACGACATCCTTGTTATTGGAGGCTGATGCAGTTTTCGAAGCAACCGATTGCGATTGATCCTGCTTGTTGGTGGCTGAATCGCCGTTTTTCGGACTGTCAAGACGTTCCCGATCTCCCTCCTCGCCCTCCTCATGATTTCCGTCGTCACCGTTTCCAGTATCCTCTTCGTGATTCATCTGATCGTCTTCATCATCGTTGTCTTCATCGTGATCCTTTTCTTTAGTTGCATTATCCTCTTCCTTGGCACTATCCGAAGTGGGTCCCGTGTCGCTAGCGGCTGTCTTCTCATCTATATATTAACAGATCTCGGTAAATCACTCCTATAATCCTATTTTACTTGAATGTTGCAAACACACTTCACAAGAAGTTATATTAAATTTTATATACTACTTATTTTAATTTTATAAATATATTCTTTCATTTATCTGAAGCACGCACTACTATAAATATTTATTTATTTATTTTGCAATTTATCAAAATCATGTCCAACTCTTCACTACGTTTTGTAAAGATGAACAAACCTTACAAAATACTACATCCATCAACAATAACATCTATTCATATTTATTATTATTATATAAAATACAATTTAGACACGAAACATCTAATTAAAAAAAAGGAAAATTTTGATCAACAACTATTTAAAAATATACGCATTATATTATTTTCACAAAACACTGCACTTTAGTCACATGATTATCAAGCACCAATATTCTTCTAATAACGGTGAATTCGCCACATATTTCAAAATGTTCTCCAATACTTAACACAATTTCAAAACTTCACATGACACAACAATAGAAGTAATTATTATTCACGCTGATTGATTTACAGAAATTTCAAATCACTACCAAATTTATTCAGTTTTAAAATATTCAATAAACTTACCTTCATCTTTTTGAATTGTTTCTTCAGAACGATCATGTTCATCTCCCTGCAAATTAATCATTTTAATTTCTTTCATTCTATTTTTGCTAAAATTATAAATATTTTTTTTTCTTTTTAATAAATATATATCTCGATCAAAATAAGTAAAAATCTTATGGCTTTTTCAAAGTCTAACGAATTAAATTCATTATTGTGATCTATATGATGCGATTTTGTGTAATTGTAAAATAAATTTAAAATAATGCATAGATTCAATGGCTCGTACCGTAAGCTCGGTTTTAACTAATACCGCTACTAAAACATATCCAAAAATCAAGCTTGTACTACTATAACCAATATGCTTTTTTTTTTAAATAAGTTTTAAAATATTTACTGAATTCAAAAAACTTTCTTCTTCTTCACCGATTGATAAATTAAGAGGACTTTCAGCACCAGTATTTTCATCTTTTTCTTTCTCCTTATTCTCTTTATTCAGTTCCGTGGTTTTTTTTTCAATTTTTTTAACACTCTTATCCGATTCACTGATACTAGTTTCTTGACTCTAAAATTAGGTTATAATTATTAAATCAATTAAAATGTAAAATACTGTCACGACTTACCTCTAATGAAGGTGTTTCTATTGTCTAAAATATAATGAAAAAAAAAAGTATTATTAGCATTAATAAGATATGTTCAAAATAATTGAATATATTACCAAAACGGATGAATCACAAATTGATTGTTCTTGAGATTCATTTTGATCCTGTTCTTGTTCAGAACCTAAAAATATTAAAGATACTGTTATGATTTTCAAATGATAACGAATAATTAAATATAAAGTATTTACGGGTTGATGTCGATAATCTTTTAATTGGTTTTTTATCATTTACATCAAATTCATATTCATCCGGATTTTCACCTTCGGAAATTAACGCCTGCAAAAAAAAACACCACATTTTATAGATATAATTACAGTAAGTATAATAATGTTTAATATTGTTTTATGTTCTACTTTATATTTTATTTTAAAAAACAAACGATTTCTTGTCTATTTTATATATTTGTTATTATCGTTATTATAAATAGTTCCACTTAAATTACAATTTTAAAGATTATTTCAGGCTGATCTTTAGAATAAACCCCCCAGATGTTGCTGTATTCACAAATATTGAAAAAACCAGATTTGCGCATGCGTGAACATCAGAATGTGCATGCCTGGTGTGTACAAAACAGTGAACCTCAAAATGTTTCATTAGTAATTTTATCAATTTCGTACGTTAAGACTTATATATTGTTAAGAAGTCCGTTAGGGTAGGTTAGAGTAGGGTAGGTTAGAGTAGGGTAGGTTAGAGTAGGTTAGGTAGGTAGGTTGTAGGTAGGAGTTTTTTTTAAGACCGTTAAGACACAATTAAAATCACATTTTGTCTTGTCACACATTTTGAGAGTCACTGGTTTTTCAACTAACGTGAATACAGAAACATCAGGTAGAGCTATTGTAAATTTATACCTTATTTCATAATTACATGTACATTAAAATAAAATAAATTACTATTGTTTACATTAGTAATTAAAATACATATACCTTCTGAAGTCTTTCAATTAAACTAGCTTTAACTCCTGTTTTATCCAAGCCACGCTTTTCCAATTCTGCACGTAAATCAACAACTCTTAAATCGCTTAATTTCTTACTTTCACCGTCGGTAGCCATTATATATATCACAATAATATAAGATAGTGTTTATTGAAAATTAATCGCGTAAAAATGGTGGAAATGGTGTAATGTGTGAAATAGAGACACACATACATTCACTCCATTTTACTTTGACAGTTACAGTTACACACACTAGACTACGTAAGTCAAGAATAATATTAAATAATCAACGGTTTTATGTTACATATACCTATAATCTACTATGTTGTTTCTAAAATAAAATATTATTTGATAAATAATTAAAATATTTTTTTTCGAAATATTCTTAAAATTAACATTACCTGTTGCCAGTTTAATTTCGCACGACAAGATTAGTATATTCACGACTAAATTGTTATAAATCATGATAGGAAAATATAATACACCACATATAATGTTCCTTACTATAAAAAATGAAGTATATTACATTTTTTTTTCTTTTGACAAAAATGTAAGTGAACGACAAAATATTTTTTCACGACAAAAAATTAAAAAAAAATTTAACCTATTAATCCACCTATCTAGCACTGAGCGCAACCAAAAATCTTCAAGTGTAATAGTGTATTGACTTTCTCTAAATAAATAAAAAAAAAAAAATACCCAACTTACCTAGCAATGAGTCTGATTAAAATCTTCAGATGTATTGATCTTTTTTAAGCAAATAAAAAAATAATAGTTTATTATTTTGTAGTGCTTTATTTATCCTACATTTGTCGTTTAATATACTAATTTTTTCGTAAATTTTACCATTTTTCGTGTCACAGTTTTCGTTTGAAATACCAATTCTGTCGTGCAATTATATATTCTCTATTTAAAAATATGTAGTTTATAATCTAATTAATGCAAATAGTTTTTAAAAAAATATTTAAATTTTTATATTAAAAAACTTACACAAACATATTTAAAATAATATACATTTACGAGAATTGAAATCATTAGATTATTGAAGGAAACGACGTGCATAATTCTGCAACATATGATTCAAGAATGCTATGCAAATCATCTACATTCGTATATGTTTAGAAAACAAAAGTATTATAATCAATGGTATTATACATTATACCTATCACAAAAAAAATTCAACAAAAAATTTCAAACGTTTCGAATTTTATACTAGTAAACAAGCAATTCTTGTGTATATGTTTATCATTTTATTTTAGAAATGGTTTTAAAAATTTTAATAAAATAAAATTCTTATTTGTTCGCTAGAGTAATAAGCATGCGTATTTTGCATTGATTGGCTATGTTATTGAGAAATTTCAAATATGATAAAATTTTCAAAGTATATCTAAATAACTATAGTCTTTTTGGATTTGAAAAAAATAATATTAAACAATTTACTCAATCTTTTATAATATAAAAATAAATTAAACAGAAAATGGAAAGTACTCCATTCTTAATTAATTAAGAAATTCAGCCCTTTTAATTCTTTATAAATATGAATTTGATAAAATCTTATGTATAGCTAGAAATAACTTTAAATTATAAACAAAATAGATAAAAATCTTTTAAAAATCACAATATAAATTGCAATATGTAAAAAATAATCGTTAATTTATTATAACATAAAAATCAATTACAATTAATTACAAATACATTATGTCTTTATTTAAGGTAAATTATGAACAGAAGTTAGATACAATTATTCAAACGTTGTTTTTTTTTAAGAATACGTCAGTTTTTTAGCAATAGCAGTTTTGTAATTCTGATTATAAAATGGAGAATGGTTCTGGTCTGTTAAAGATATATATTTAATAATATTTAAACTATTCTGCAATGCTAGATAGAATGAGACAATATGAAAACAAAAAATTTGAAATATATTGAAACGAGGCTGATATTTGCACTTAAAAAATATAGAATCTTTCGGCCAATTAGATACGAATACTTTATACATACTTCTTGCATGATTACTACTTTTAACACGAGCTCTTGATCGGCTGAGATTTTGATCCTCATGAGTGACAGCTTACTCTTTGAGTAAGCGTCCTACCCGTTTTTTTAAATTGTTATCATCCATAGCTCACACAACATATTCTGAAGTATAATAAAGAAGTTTTTGAGTTACATTGTTATTTGAGTATATTAATTCGGAAATAGTGTACTAGACTAGTCACCCATTTCATCTTAAATGTGTAGCTAGATAAAGAGTTCTATTAGGAGATTGTAAAACAAAACATGGAATAACTACAAAAATATTATTACCTTTACTACATTATAAATAATATAACAAGTATACACATATTTTTGTAAGATAATTTATTTATCCAGTTTAAAATTTATTATTACAATATAATTAATGAAAATTTGTATATTTATTACATATTTATGTGCATTATTTTTACCGACCATCTATAATAGTGAGGGAGGCATTGTAACAATACCAATTTTCATTTCTCGAGATTATTATGGATAAGCACGAATTAGGTTTTTGAAACATGAATCAACTGTTTTTAGCGTAATGTTAGTCTGTAGACAGGTGTAGAGCAAATTCAGTTTAAGGGATTTTAAAGAAATTTTATATTTAAATTTCAGACATAAAATCTCAATTTGATCAAGTTTTGGTATAAATCCATCTACCGAAAGTGGTAGTTTACTGATGTCAGTTTAATATTTTGCAACAGAGAAATATTTCAAAAAAAAATATATTTAACAAAAGTTGCATTACAAGTTATAGTTATAAATAACAACTTTTATGTGAGACATTTTTTTGGAACTACTTAATACATTTTTATATTTTTCTTTTTTTTTGTGATATTTTTTTAAAGTAATTTTGACATTTACTGTACATTACAAATACGTATCATAAATTTCATTATAATTTCGCTGTTAGAAAGTAATTTTTTTAAACACTTTGTGGTAGCTACAGCATATTTTTTGAATATAATAACAATAACGGGGTATTTGCAAAAAAGGTTTCAAAACGCCTTATGTCCGAAAATAAGAAAAAATGAGTTAAATTCTCATATTCAAAATATCTTGTTTATAATGCTATATTAAAAAAATGTGCAATATTTCCTTGGTTTATGAGTATTTTAAATTTAATAATTTTTAAATGATACAAATTTTGTTACGTTTTTTTGCCCTACTGCAGTCAAAATAGTACATTTATTTCATAATACTGTTTCAAAACTCGCTATATGCACAAAAATGTTGCAAAATCTGTTATAGTCAAATATTAAAAAAAAATCAAAAACTGTTCACAATATTTTGACCCAAATCACAAATATAAAAAATATAGTTTTTTGCGTTTTATTCAAAATATTTTTATTAGAACTAAACGTGTTTTGGAAATGAATAATGCCAAAAAAATTTTAAATTTTGAATGTTCATTCTAAATTTTCTTAAAACAGTACAAGAACTATAATGTGATATCAAAGAGTATTTGCCCAAAGATGCATCTTAATAAAAAATTACATGATAACACATATTATATATTATTTATATTTAGTCGCGCGAATTTGACAGATGTTACTACATATAATGTTTATATTTTGATATATGTATAATTTCAACTATATTTAATACTAATAAATAATAAAACAAATTTTATTTTACTGTTATAAATAACGTTTAATATCAAATAAATTACTTGAAAGTATCTCATTTTATGAAATTAGAATTAAAATTTTAATTCCTGATTTATAGCCGTATATAAATAAATAACTTAATTTGAGTTTTTAAAATTACAGTCCAATTTGATAGAATTCGATAAATTATATAAAAATATAAATTGGATCACAGAAAAAATTGTTTAGAAATTACATGAATAAATAATGATCCCCTATGAAAAGTTATTTTCCTACGTCTATGTGATTAAGAAGAAGTAGAAGAAGAAAAGAAAACATTGCAAATATAAGCGGTTTACTTTAAGCATGTAGAAGGTCGTCTTCTTTTGAACAAAATAAAACAAATTTTCGCAGTTTTGTTCTTCATAAATTGTTGTATCTATCCAACAACATTCCGTGTGTTGTTAGTTGTTATTTGTGACGTCACTGTTCTCATCACGTATGTTTGGATTCGTATTGGACGAAGCCGTTTCTTTGTAGCTGATACATCTGCGAACATGCAATTATTTCTAGCTAAACCCACTACATTTATTCAGTAAAAATAGACAATAATAGTTGTGTTTAGAAGTTTCTAGAAATACAGATACAAAGTTAACTAGTATATGAATATATCTTTTTCATTTATTTGTACTATTCAACTATTTTTTTTATATGTATTTCAAAATAAATAAATAAGTAATTGATAAATTTACAATTACAGAACTAGCACAGTTTACTACAGTGCCATCTGTATATGGGGAGTAAAGCACACTTAAAGAATATTAAAATTGCCAAAATGTTAAAATTATTTTACAATTTAACGTACCTATTGTATGTACGTACCTACTTATGACTGCCACATAAATACTATAATTGAAAAATAAATTATATAAGGCACAATATGAAAATCTTAATATGTAAAATGATTTTTAAAGTAATGAATAGATGGCATTAGAATCTCTTTTGGTTTTCGAAATAAAATGATTATTTTTTTACAAACAAATAATAAATAAGAATACAAACATAAGAAGAATAATAACAAGAGTACATACATAATAAGAATAATAAATAGCAATGATCTAACTGAATATAGGTACTTATAAGACATTTTACATAAATAAGAATACAGATATTTATAAAATATTTTCTATTTCGTAAGTATAAATGAAATAATGTCTTTATTGACAAATACCAAATTATAAGATATTATTATTCTATTGATATTTTCATTTTCGATTATGCAAATATATGACAATAGGTACGTAAATCATCTACTAAAATATATGCTAAAGAAGTGATGTGTCATGAATAACTTTTAAAATGTCTTAATTTATAAACGAAAAAGTAATTGCGTTTAGATATAAATTAAGATGTAGATTAATAACTTACAAATATGGCAGTGTTAATTTGCAGCGTTTTACTTCCGAAGTAATTAACCATAAGGCTCGCATAAGACTGCTACCGACTTCAAATAAATGTTTCGTATTTATAGCTTGTGTCTGCAATTAGAAAATAGTAATAATTAATTTAACAAAACATAAATGTGTATATTTTTCTTCTGCGTTTTGTAATAAATTTTAAGATTAAGTCTATTATTTTTGTTAAAAAGTCCTGTATCATTCATAACTAAAATAAAAATATACCTATTTGTACTATGTTGTTTAAGACTTTAACAGAATAACCAGTACGTCATTGATAAATGTATTATTTTATTTAATCTAAGTTTCTAGAAAATATTAAGTTCTTAATAAATTAAACATTTTTAATGCAAATAATATTTTATTGTTAATTGAAATGTTGTAGCAAAGAAAATAAAATGAAAAATACTTTGTGAGGTCCAACGTCAAATCCGCAATAAGAACATTCGACAGTGTAGGAACATTTAACTCCGAATTCACGCCAAATGGTAATACGTGCTGTACTTTCTCTATTCTTTTCGACACTAAACTTGCATGATTTAAGATTAAGTGACTTGGTTATGTCCCCCAATACAGTTGGATAATGCTGAAAAACAACACATTTCATTTATACTTAGCCTATAATATATATATATATATATATATATATATATATATATATATATATATATATATATATATAATTTAGTGTGAATAATTACCGTGTTAATAATTATATATAACGATTGTAACGGGATACGGTAATGGATTTTTAAATTATAAAAATGCAAGCATTCAAATTTTTATCAATTTATTACTAATCCAATATTTCGCCAGCATTCGTGGCTTCTTCAGGGAAGCACTAAAACATGTTATTAATATGTAACAATTATTAAATAAAAACCAAACTGTATGTATGATGTATAAAATTTTTTTATATGTCAACTAATTAAAAATTGTACATTGTACAGTTACAATTTATATTTTTGATTTAATTTTAACTTTCGACATAACTAATTGCATTGTTTTTAATTATTTATTATATTTATTTATTTGTTTTTAATTATTGACTCTCTCGTGATTTTATATTAAGTGAAGTTTTGTTGTTATTTTAATTAATGTATTCTGTTTATGATCCTACTGTTTTAACAAAAAAAAATTTTTATTACATTGAATTGAAGATGATATCAGAAGTTAAATTAAACCATTTTTAAACATTTATACCATTTAATAACAATAGCATTTAAGTTTTTAATCATACATGTAAGTCTTTATATAAAAAATTTTTATACATCATACAGTTTGGTTTTTATACAATAATTGTTACATATTAATAACATGTTTTAGTGCTTCCCTGAAGAAGCCACGAATGCTGGCGAAATATTGGATTAGTAATAAATTGATAAAAATTTGAATGCTTGCATTTTTATAATTTAAAAATCCATTACCGTATCCCGTTACAATCGTTATATATATATATATATATATATATATATATATATATATATATATATATTAATTTACATAATGTTACTTGTTGGCTATTGAATTTGAACTTACTTTATGTAGTTTCATTAACTTTACTCTTTGCATAATTGTTTATTCTAATTATTAATAACTTACTAATGAAATAGAAAATTTAAAAAAATTTTAATGTTTTTTCAAAGTATAAAAACTATATATGCGGAAAAATTATTACACAAAAATAAATTCAAAACCAAACAACTCTGATAAATAAATGCAAACAAAAATAAATAAAAATGTGAATAATGAATGCATTAAGATTTCACTGTAATTGTTTTAATTTCTTAATAAATGGGATAGTTTTCCAAATTATTAAAAAAAAATTAAAATAGATTTATGTAAATCGTTTGTGTGAAAATGAATATATATGTTAAATTTGTGAATGAATATATATGTGAATAAATATATACCTATGTGAAAATAGTTGTTCAGATGTTAATATTTTTTACATAAATACATAACAATACTAGAATGACATGCTAAAAGTATCATTTCGATATTTTATTGTCATTTTGATCGGAATACAAACCGGTTAACCGGTATTTTTGTAAATATTTTGCGAACGTTAACCGTACCTAACTTTAACCGAAATTTTCAATTTTTTAAGAATAAATAACCTATAACAGAAAGAAATAAAACTATTTTCTTTAGAAACAAAACCGAAATATGAAATATTTTTCATCAACATAATTTCTTAAACGAAATTTATGAATATTAAACTTTGCTGCCAAAAGCGTCTGCACATATTCACATTAAACATTTTTAAAGCGGTTGGATAAAATTTTTTTCTTTTTTGCCCTAAATTAAGAAAATAGTATTTTATAACTTATAATTAAATTTTGATTTTCTCTAAATAAATAATAATAATGGTTAATAATTTTACTAATTGGTCACATAACAAATATTTTTTAATATGAAAATAAATTATAGTTTAACGAAAAATATATATGTACATTTATTTTATCTTATTTTATACAATTAACCGAAAAGTTATTTGGTTAAAATCGATTTAGAATATTAAAAAAAAAATTGGTTAAAGAACGAAAGCCGATATTAAAATATAGTTCTTGATACTAGTTAACTATCTATCAATATTTTTACTGATTATATGCCCTGATTTTGATTGACACTTTTCATTACAAAATTTATTATTTAGGCACAACATTTTTGATAATTATAAAATATATATGTACGTATACATACATGTAATCTGTCCAGACGTGAAAAATTTTATGCAGAACAATTTGTTTTATAAAAAAAATATTTTTGTGTACAATAATCCCAATTCTAATAGTATATAAGCACAAAAAATAATAGTTATAAGAGGAAGACAATAAATTGATATATGTAGTCTGCACGAGAAAAATAAGACATTTTGAAAATGATAATTCATAGATAATGGTGAGCTTGTGAAATTCACACATGTGACATTTACGATCATAATTTAACCAGCAAATTTATACGTGTTCTATTCTTTTGTATCAAAAATAATTTACGCTAATTTTGATACAATGAATTGACTTTAATCCCCGATATTGTTTTTACAAAATGATCCAAATTGCTTGTCCGTGCAAAGTGATCTAAAGTGGTTGTCCGTTTCAGATAGAGTGACCTTATTTAAAAATATAGGATTCCATTTTTGCATATAGATAAAAGTTTACTTGAAAGGTAACGGAAAACTGAAATTTAAACATTTTCAATTATTTGTTATAATTTTTCAGATTTTTGAGATATAATACAAACTTACAGATTTCAACTAGAAACTATAGGCAATTTTACCCTTTTTAAATTCTGCGTTTTAAAAGCTTTTAAAAAATATATTTTGTTACATTATAATTTTATTCACTTTTCTCAAATTTGTAATAATAATAATTTAAATAATTTGCATTTGCAATATTATAAAAAATATATCAAATAAACTATAAAAACAATGGGCCTGTTCACTATTTGTTTTTTTAATATCAATCTACTATTAAAAGTAAATTTAATAGATTTATTTAATTTTAAAATTTGGTCAACATTAGCCTTAAAAAATATTAAAATTGCTGATTTGGCGAGAATGATTCGGCTTCTTCCGCATCCTTACGTGTGAGGTACTAGAAGATTTACTAATACACGTGTTCGTAAACCAATAAAATCACGTTTTATATATATAATATATATGTATTTTATATTTCCGATGTGTTAAAAATATATGTATTTCGTGTATTATCGTTATATTACAGTGCGAAACAGCTAGCAAGCATATTGTTTTTATATCCTTGAGACTATAGAATATTTTTTTGAAATTAAACAAAGGCTGTAAATAACGAAACAAAGGTATATATATATATATATATATATATATATATATATATATATATATATAATATACATATTATATCTCCAGTATGACATAGTTGCGTCTTGTAATATAATTTAAAAAGTATTGTTTAGTAGCTTTTTTTTAAAAAAAATGTCTCAATAAATGAGTAGTAAATAAAGCTGTAAGATCAATTTCAGCAAAAATGAGATTTCAATTATAACTTTTTTGTAATAAATATATGAAAACTAAATTACATTAGATATTTTTATATGATAACTAACAAGTTGGGCATTTGTACCTGAGATAATCCGTTGCTACTAACCTAATAACCAAACCTAACTCAGGCTGCCCAACTCGGACACCCAGATTAAGAGACCCCCTACCGAATGCCCAACTTGGCTACACCGGTTATAACAAATTATTGAAAATATGTAAATTTTAATTTTCTGCCACATCTCAAACACAAATGATGATAGTCAACTTTTATTAAAATTGACATGCACGAGTGTGGTTTTAAGTAATATTACACAAACACAATCACGATATGTACTTATAACGGTTTGGCTTAAACTCTTTTCATTTATACAGAAATTAGATTCCGGCAAACATTTCTATTCCGATAAGCAACTTTTACTTCATCCAAATTCAAGATACCTCTCGTACATTCTCTTTTATTCCTACCATTTGGAAACATTCGCTCACGCAAAACACTTCCAATCATGCTAACTCATCTCCTCATCGAACGCAGACGTACACCTTCGATATCACTCATATATTCTTTTAACCAAACGTTCAGTAAACATTCATCTTAATTGAATTACATCAACTTTTGCACCATTTTTTTTTTGTATATTTTACCATCTTCAACACCAATAATTCATTCTGCACCCACACTCTTCCAGAGCTGGGTTAAGTACTTCTAAAAAGTACTTAAGTATTAAGTACCAGTACTTTTATAAAATGTACTTAAAGTATTAAGTACCAGTACTACTTTAAGTACTCTAAGTACTTTATAAAAAGTACTTAGAGTACTTTCTGCGAACAAAAAAAAAGGTTTAAATTTAGTGACAAAAATTGATATATAGCAACAAAATTTTATTCAAAACAACTTTTTCTAATAACTTTTTTCATATTTTAACAAATAATGTTAAAATAACAAATTTTTTGCAACAAATCCTAAATTTTTCATGTCTGTGGAATGGGATAAATCAACACAACAATTTATAATTATAATTTAAAATTTTTATAGATTAATATTGTGATAATACATATACCACTAAGCTATAAAGAAATATATAGTATTAAAGTTAAATTTTTAGTTAAGTTTTAAGTAATTTTAACATAAATAAAATGTAATTTTCTAATTTATTTTTTTCCAAATATTTTTTTTAATTAAGCGGCTTGAAAACTTTTAAAATTATATTTTGCTGTTTGCTTTCAAAACAACTAATTTTTCGAAATTTAAGTTACTCATTGTTTGACAATGAGGAGCATTGATTATTCCAGCAATGAAGATGGCAGAGGCGTATTAAATTTTATAAATAATTTTAAAATATTTGGATATTCTTGCAAAATATTCATCTGTTTTTTTAGTAATCCAAATATTTAAAATAATAATTATTAAAAATTAAAACAATATTGCACAAAAATTGTACGTTTCTAAGTCTTTTAAAAATTTTGAAACAAAAAAATTGTTGTTTTAATTTTTTAATGAATAGTGCTCTAAATTAAATTACTTCCCATATTTTACAAATGAAATTATAACAAAATACACAATTAATTTGCTCTAATAATTATTATTTATTTAAACACGCAATTATTTTTTTCTTAAAGTATTAGATTTATTTGATCTATACATAACATATAACTATGAAGTGAATAAAACAGCAGATATTGATGCGGCATTAAACAGTAGACGCAAGTGCGTCAATCAAAACAATGTATAATATTTTACGTAAAAATACTCACTTGTTTTATCCGATATTTTTAGAAAAATAATGCAGAATTTATCTGTCAATAAATATAAGTTCAGAAATATTACACACGTTTGCAAAAATATTTGAAATGAATATTCAGAATCAGTATTTTTTAAATACTCTAAGTACTTACATGTACTTTAAGTATTTTTATGTACTTTAAGTATTTGCATGTACTTTAAGTATTTTTATGTACTTTAAGTACTTTTATGTACTTTAAGTACTTTTATGTACTTTAAGTACCACAAAATTACTTAAGTATTAAGTACTTATAAAAAAGCCTTAAGTACAAGTATTAAGTATCACATTTGAAAAGTACTTAAAGTAAAGTACTCTAAGTACTAAATACTTAAAGTACGTACTTAGAGTACTTTTACTTTAAGTATTACCCAGCTCTGCACTCTTCTGATAACACCACATAGCCCACGCAAAAATCTTATTTCCATAGTAGTCATTTTCTTTTGCAGCCAAACTCAATATTCACTGCTATACATAAATATGATACATGCACCAATTACGTGCCTCTCTGGACTAGAGCTGGACGATATTTGAATTTAATATGATATTTAGATAATATCGATATATCAATATTGTCGATATATCGATAATTAATATTTAAAAAATATAAATATATCCACATTTCAATATATACCGATACAATTTAAATATTTATATATTTAATGAAAAATTTAGCTTACATCAATCAATAATTAAATAAAACAATATATCACGATATTTTTACATTAACAGTTTAATTAAAATTGAAAATTAAAATTTTAATAATGTTCAATTTTTACATCATGAATAAATATTTTAAAAATATTTGTAATATGTTTTTTTAAAGTATGCAGAAACTAGAATAACTGATTTTTTTTTATTTACATCATCCATCCGTGGGAAGAATCTCAAATATTTTTATTTTAAATTAGAATTTCATCAATCTTAAATTTGCTCAGATATCAAAATATCGATATATCAAAATATTAAAATTTCGATATATCGATAATATCAATATATCGCTATATCGTTATAACAATATATCGATAATTTTTATTTTTAATATCAATTATCAATATATCGATAAATAATCGATATATCGAAAAAAAATTCCAAGCCTTTACTGTGGATACATTTGTGTACCCAAAACCTTACAACCAGCATTTACTCGTCTTTCAATCTCTCGGCCAAAGTGGCCATCTACTTATAATTGAAATTAATCAATTTTCGTATATAATTAAATTTTGTATTCATATTTAAAAATTTAAATATAACAATAATTTTGTTTATAATATTTATAAAAGTAAAATATAAAGTAAATTTGTACATTATTAAGAGTCAAATTCAAAAATGTATGTAATTGATTTTGTTTCTACAAATTAGTTCGGTTGTTAGCAATTCCAATTCAAGAAAACTACCAGTTCGGTTACAGTTTGCATAGGCACCCTTGTTCAAAAAATTATATTGCACCTTTTTAGATCAACACAACGCAAAATTAAAAAAGTACATTTTTGAAGGTAAAGGAATATGTATACAATACAATATGCTATTTATGTGACTCATCTTTTCAAATGCTATTAAATATTGCATCTACTAATGTAAATAATATAGATGGGAATGAAAACTCTGGTTTACGAAAAAAAAATTGTAAACTTCGCGTAATTCTGATTTATATCTGCTTTTCATTTTTTTTAATTAACTTGGTTTTGATACCTAAATAATTTTATTCTATTTTCGTTTTGAAATACCTAAATAACAACATTCAAAAACATATTTAAAAAATACACATATTAAAAAAAAATGAAATAAAAACACTTTGTAAAATAATACAAATAGAAACTTACCGTCAAATAATAATACAAATTTAATTATTTACTGTTTGAAATTACAAAAAAAATAATGAAATCTAAATATACTAGAAAGTATTCACAAGTATAAAAATGCTAATAATATCACTTTCTGGGTAATATTATGCTGTAATATCTCAGAACAATTTACAAGTGTATTGTTACAAAATTTGAAATATAAACACATTAGTTCTCGTACAACATTTAATTTTTAAAAGACGTACAAATAGTACGTTGGTTGACTTGAGCCTGGGTCTTGCTTCAAATAGCAGTATGTTATTTGAAATCGACAAGTAATTTGGAATGCTCTGTATTTCATGAATCATGATATTATATTTTTATATAAATTATTTTTAAATAACAGATTACTTTTTATTTAAAAAAAACTTTAAATAGTAGCACAATATTTATTAAAAAAATTTAGCAAATTTTTAGAAGAATATTGCAAATATGAATTCAATGGAGTCGTTGCATATATTTTTTGTATTTCTTCAATCAAAAATATACATTAAAATAACTACGTAAATATCTGTTTCAAAGCAAAAATTATATATATATATAAAAAAAATAAATAAAGAGATAATAAAGTTGAACGTCAAATTTGAATTTGCTTGTCGTGACGTATTAGTGTATCAGCGCTTCTTTCGGTAACAAGGTAACAACAAAACAGTGATTCCTATATCTGTTATATCAACATCAAAATCACTTGTTTTATTTGAAAATTTAAGTTCGTCTTCACAACGCGTAATTATAATATATATATATATATATATATATATATATATATATATATATATATATATATATATATATATATATATATGTAAAATAATATTTCACAATCATCATATTTATCCTAATTTAAATTTTTAAAAAACATAACATACGGCAAAGCTGCTCGATCAACTGACAGATGATAGTACAGAACGCATCACACTGTTCCGAAAAACACCATGACGTCACTCACAGCAAGCAAAACTCGTGGCGCGCAAAAATCCTTATTTTTTCGAATTTTTTATAAGAATACTGTAATATATTTTAAATGAACAAAATATGTTTTGATATTGTTTTTATGTAATCTTTCAATATTTCATTTGAAAATAGTGAATTTAACTAAATGCAACGAGCCCATTGTCTTGAAAAAATGAATGAAGAAAATAATGATTTGTTTTTTATATTCCTCATGTGTACAATAGTATAGTACCTACTCGAACAAGTAAATACATAAACAAATGAATGCGAATAAGTTTTTCTTGTAACATACCTACCTACCTATATGAATAAAATAAAGAAAAAAGTAAGTATTTAAGTACTTACCATGTACTCTTCAATGTTATCGGCGAGACGCCGATCACTTTTTTTCCAACTGGCCTTATTCGAACATCCGTACAGAAAGAAGTTCTTCTTACGGCTATGTCCGTGGTAGTCAAGGTACAAAGACACTGGCCGTTTGTAATCTTGAATCACTCGTTGTATCATTGCCTATGAAAATATCATTCATGGAAAACAAAAAACAAATTTGAAAGAAATTATCTTTGCTTTTTCTATTTGTATTACATATATTGAAAATAATTTATATTTATGTGTGAATGTAAATGTGTGTAAAATAATAAATAATAATTTAAATTTTGTTTTCTGAATAAAAATAATAAATTTTGCGCAAAAAAAGACCATTCAATTCCGAGTAACATATACAATTTTTTAAAAAGCGTTTGAAACAAAACTATACTACAAATAATATTTGTACATTTTATAAATATAAATATGTATTAAAAATTACTCCTATAATTTTGTAAGCAATGATGTAACGTTAAGTGGTATAAATTGTGCAACTACTACATAAAAAACATCCAATAAATATAAAAAATAGAAAAAATTTACTTTTTGTTAAAACAATTTTACTGTAACAGGTTAGAATGAAATGAATTTTAATTGGTATCAATTGAAGGAAAAAATATTTGGAATAGGAAACATTGGTTCTGTGTGATAATATATGAATTAATACTTGGAAAATTAACATAAAATATTAGTATTTTTTCTTCACATTTGTTCAGTAGCGGACCTGCATATTTAATCAGTCCGGGAAAATTGATGTACCGGCCTTGACAAAAGTACAAGATTAGAAGCATTTGGGTAAATCCATATAGAGACTATTTTGACATTATTAGTTGGCAACGCTGTATAACAATAAAATTATATAATTTTTGCGAGTATTAATAGAATATTTTGTAAAAATTTGACTAAATTTGGATAAATAATGTAGCCATAATTGATTTTAAGAAAATTTAGTAATTTTTTCTTGGAAAGTTGACAACATTATATTTTAGTAAAGTTATGTAATTTATGTACATTATTTATCCGATTTTGATCAAATTTTTAGAAAAGATTTCTCTGGTGCATACATAAATTTTATAATTTTAATAAAATATAGTGTTGCCAACTTTCCAAAAAAAACTAACTAAAATTCATTATGGCCACATTATTTAACCGATTTTAATAAAATTTTCACGAAATATTCTCCTAGTGCCTACATAGATTATATAATTTTAAAAAAATACAGTGTTTCCAACTTTCCTAGAAAAAATTTACTTAAGTTTTTGAAAATTTATTATGGTTATATTATTTATCTGTAATCACAAAAGATTTTTCTAGTGCCCACAGAAATTAAATAATTTTACTTTCATACAGAGTTCCCAACTTTCCGAGAAAAAATTACTAAAATTTTCAAAATTTAATTTTGGTTTTATTATTTATCCCGAAACAAAAAAAATCCCAAAAATCAACTTTTGGCATCAAAAATCAGAAATCGGCAACTAAAAGAATTCAATAAAAACTGCGGAAATTGATTAATGAAATTTCATCCATGACCTGTTAGAATTCTGATATATGACACAAGTTATTCTCCAAACACAAAAAAAAAATATTTTGATGTTAATTTTTATTTTATAAAAAACAAATAAAATTTATGATATTCACTAATAATTACTCCTAATATTTTAAATAGCGTATTAATATAACATTGGTTATTTTTTTCAATTCAGGTGCTGAAAGTAGTAGAAGTTTTTTTGCTGAAAATTTGCATATCGATACAAAATTGCATTCTAACAACTTTTACTAATAACTTTTGTCGATATTTTGAAAAAAACAAGAACTCAAAAAATAATTTGTAAAACTTTGGTTAATTTTGCATAAATAATGTAGCCATAATTGATTATAAAATATTCTAGTAAGTTTTTGGCAACACTGAATTTCAGTAAAATTATATAATTTATGTGGGCACTAAAAGAACTTTTGTGAAAATTTGGTTAATTACGGATAAATAATATAGCCATAGTTGTTAACACTGCATTTTACTAAAATTATATAATTTTTGTAGGTATTAGGAGAATCTTTTATGAAAATTTATTTAAAATCGGATAAATAACCATAATGAATTTTTAAAACTATACTAATTTTTTTTCCAGAAAATTAGCAACACTAGAAAAAATAAATCCAAATGCCCATCTTGGGCACTAACAGAACATAGTCTGAAAATTTGGTACAAAATAGTGTAGGAAGAGATGCGATCACAAAAAATGGGCGAGCGACGACACATACCTACATAAACTAAGTTCAAATTCGTCATCTAGATTCTAGAGGCTATATGAAGAATTTCTATATATATATATATATATATATATATATATATATATATATATATATATATATATATATATATATATATATATTTATTTTAATTTTTGAAAATGTTACAGACATCGTACCGAGAACTATACCAATTTTTCCTTGCAGTCAAAGTGATATAAGAAAAAATGTGCGTGCGTCTTTTGCTCACTCGTTCAAATTTTGTGATAGCGTCTCCTAGACGTCCTAAACCATGCGGGTTTATTTTAGCTAGTGTTGCCAACTTTCCAAAAACAAAATATTAAAGTTTTAAATATATATTATGACTACATTAGTTATCAGCGATGAACCAAATTTTGATCAAAATTTCTCCTAGTGTTCTCACGGATTATATACAGTGCTGCCAATTTCCTAGAAAAAATTACTAAACATTTTAAATTTTAATATTGGCTTTATTATTTTATCCAAAATTAATCAAATTTTCTCAAATGATTTTCCTATAGTGTCCACAAAAATTATGTAATTTTAATACTATACAGGGTTGGCAACTAACGAAAAAAAAACTCACAAAAAATTTAAAAATTTAATTGTTGCTTTACTATTTATTCAAAATTAATCAAATTTTCACAAAAATAAATCCGGTGTTTATTTTAATCAAATATTATTATTAATTTAAATTAATATTATTAATTTTATTTTAATCAAATCGTCAGATTAGATTCTCCTAAACCAACTTTTAAAAAAATGATAATATTGTATGTATGCATGCCGGAAAACCTATTCAAAATTTATTTAAAGCATACTTTTTTACGATTTAAAACAAATTTTTAGGATAGATTCTTTTATATGGAAAATAATAATTTTTAATAACTCAAATATACATATATACAGTGTCCTGCACCTCACCTCCCGTCTTCTGTAGCTCATTTATTAATTAAGTTAGAATTTTGATATTTTGCAGGCGTTTTCTGTACCTCCGAGTCTATTTCAGGAAAATATTTTTGATTATACAGGATGTCCCAATAAAGTGTTACGCCATGATGATATATCTTTTTAAATTACATGCTATACTTTTTTTTCCTTATTTGGGTGTCTTTTATGGTTGCCTACATATTCCTAAAATTCTATTAAAATCGGTTCGTTGAAGTCAGCGAAAAAAAATAAAAACCAAAAAAAGTCGGTTTTGCACCACTGGTTTTAAAAATTAATAAAAAACGCAAATAGTATCTGGTTAATACAATTTTAGGACATAGTCATTAAGTAAAGTCTAGTAGTCTCGTTAACCAAGTTTTTATTGATCCAGATTATACAGGGTGATCAAAATCTAGTGTCAAACTTCGCAAACTTTAAAGCACTTTATCTTTCTTATTCCAAATGGGAACCCCTATATATTTTTATATCATTCGATGCGGAATTAAAAAACAAACATTTTTTCTAATTACAACCCTATGGCAATTCTTAACATTTTACAAGTTATTCACCAAAAACTTATTTTATCAACTATTCCAATAGCAATTTTAATTGATAAAAATCGAAAGTGCCTTTGTATTCCATATCAAAAAATAACACTTGGATGTAAACAGTTTAAACAAAAATTAGTAATACGAAGAACTCACTTGATTGAAGTCAAGATAGATATTCTATTGTGACTTTAATAAACTCTAATGTTAATAAATTGTTTATCAAAGGCACCTTCAATTTTTATCAATTAAAATTGCTATTGGAATAGTTGATAAAATAAGTTTTTGGTGAATAACTTGTAAAATGTTAGGAATTGCCATAGGGTTGTAATAAGAAAAAATGTTTGTTTTTCAATTCCGCATCGAATGATATAAAAATATATAGAGGTTCCCATTTGAAATAAGAAAGATAAAGTGCTTTAAAGTTTGCGAAGTTTGACACTAGATTTTGATCACCCTGTATAATCTGGATCAATAAAAACTTGGTTAACGAGACTACTAGACTTTACTTAATGACTATGTCCTAAAATTTTATTAACCAGATACTATTTGCGTTTTTTATTAATTTTTAAAGCCAGTGGTGCAAAACCGACTTTTTTTGGTTTTTATTTTTTTTCGCTGACTTCAACGAACCGATTTCAATAGAATTTTAGGAATATGTAGGCAACCATAAAAGACACCCAAATAAGTAAAAAAAAGTATAGCATGTAATTTAAAAAGATATATCATCATGGCGTAACACTTTATTGGGACACCTGTATAATCAAAAATATTTTCCTGAAATAGACTCGGAGGTACAGAAAACGCCTGCAAAATATCATTGAAGTTATATAATTTTCTGGGCTGGTATAACGTGGTCGATCTATCCTCGTCGCAGATACATCGTAGATAGCACCCTAAGTAATTGGGTAATTGATCACAAGCACTGAGTATGTTGTTATTATTATTATTATATCGTTAATTATCATTGTGAAATGATAAATATGTTAATTTATAATGCAAAATTTTACAAAAAATATTCATAAAGTAAGTAAATTAAAAAAATAATGTTTCAAAAGATATAATGACAGTTCATTAACAGTTTATGCAATATTATGTCCGGTATACACAATAATAATAGTTCGAAATAATTTCAAAGTAAAATACCATGTATGAAATAAATTTTTGGACTTTTATGACGTAAACTAACTGGTTTATTAATAAATTTGTTTACTTGTTTCTGCAGTGTGATAGTAATTTATGGCCTGTTAGGCCGGGTACACATTCTTAGCACGCAGGCGTACGAGGCAAACCGAACCAGAGACCTATAATCAAAATGGACTGGAAACTTGCAGTGTGATCTTGTCGCCAAAAATTTTAATGCAACTCGCATATGGCAAGTTTCCAGTCCATTTTGATTATAGGTCACTGATACGGCTTGCCTCGTTCGCGTTGGTGCTCAGGCTCAGATGTATACACGGCCTTATGTCAAATTCAAAATAGTATTTATTTGTATAGTATTATGCTAATGTTATTCATTCTTATTATCTTTAAAGTAGTATCATGGCTCTTTGTAATTAATTTAAATTTTTGAAATTAAACTAAAAATTTTAATTTTTCTACAGTTACTGTAAAATATCCCCTATTTACTGTAATCTAATTGTGCTGATCCCAAAAAGTTTAGCGCCATTGTTTTTCGATCTTCGTGTAGCCAATTTATAAAATTGAGAATATATTACTGAACTTTTTACGTAATCTAGTTGCAAACTCAATTATCCACTTAAGTCATTTATATCTAACCTTCTTTAAAAACTGAATATTTTTTATAATCAAATTTTATATATCTACATTTACAAAATTTCACACATTAATTAAAAATCTATAAATATTTATTCAATGTAAATCGCTTAATGTAATTATATTAGAAGTTAGAGTTAATGATAACAACTAAATGATATGAATGATACTGATTTGTAATAATATCTGAAAAAACGTTATAGTGAAAATTTTTAATGACTAGAAATATGTAAAAAATAAATAGTAAATAAATAATGCAAGGAATTAAAAAAATTAAAAAATACATATAACATTCTTTCAATTAAATTTGAAAATAAATATGTAATTATTCTACTACATACTTATATATTACATTTTATTTTGTAAATAAAAAAAGCTGCTGCCAGCTACTCTTAAGCTGTTAATTTACGAAATATAGATAGATAGAGAGAAAGAGAGAGAGAGAGAGAGAGAGAGAGAGAGAAAGAGAGAGAAAGAGAAAAGCCAGGTACCCTTTAAACTTAAAAATATAAATAAAAAAATGCAATGAACAAAAACAATCCTAAGAAAAATTGACAATATACTCGTAAACCAAAGTTATATGATTATCATAAACGATGTTTTTTTCCTTCTAGTTGTACCTATACGATTGGCCCGTTCTTTAACATTAGTCGTGATTTCAATAAACGGACTGCACTGCATAAGATAAAAATTTCCTAACCTTTTTTTTTACGGATTGGTGATTATTAGTTTTGTTATTTTACATAGCTGAAATAATAAGAGCAAAGGCATATTTCATAATAGATAAAAAATAAAATTGAAAACTTAATACCTATGTACCGATAAAATACAAAATATTTCGTAGATTTAGCGTGAGGTGCGTGAGTGAATATTAAGTAAGAGAAAAGGCGGTGCGGCAGAGCGCAGCGAGTTGTTTATTGTAAATGCAGCAGCAGCAGCAGCAGCAGCATATACGTAGCAGCAGCAGCAGCAGCAGCAGCAGCATATACGTAGCAGCAGCAGAAAGCTGAACGTAATGGTGCGACGCAGGAGGCAAAGGAATGTTAAATTATCTTTTACCTTGACGTGGAACACCTCAGGATGGCGCACACTGTCCGGATTTTGCCAGCAGCGATTTAAATCTTCAGTTGTTAGACCGCATCGGCAACTATAAATAAAAGAATTCAGAAAAATAGAACAAGTCTTTCTTATGTATTTCTACAACACAACGGCTGACTATCAAGCGAATAATCAACCTGTTATGTTTAAATAAAAATTATCTACTATTTTCTTTTTCTCCATTTGCTTTTTTCTTCTTCTGTTTTACGTTTACGTTACGAACAGATGACTTTTACTTTTTAACTACTCGTACATCTAACTAAATATTCATTATACTTAAATGAACTTTTTTTTAAAACGTTTTTAAACGGAACGGAACAACGCTATTTTTAGATACACATATTTTTTACAATCACTTTTTATATTCAGTTTACTAATTAAATTACTTATTGAATGCTTCTTTTGCATCTAACTTTTCTTTGTTAAAAATAATAACAATATGAATCATGAAATATAGGTACTAAGTAATAATAATTTTCAGCTAAGACATTCTAAACAAATATTATCATTAATTTTACTAAATTAATTACATTTAACATTACATTTAACTTAAAATTATTGATTTAAAGCGACTATAAATATTTTAATATAATTTATACTAACTAATTAGTTTTACTATAATTACAAAAATGTATATAATAGTCACAAGTGACTAGTGAGTGGTTCAGGAGGGCTTGTCCATAAATATATCTTAGCTCCCGACTGCCCCACTCCCCCCTTCCAATATAATCATATACGCAATTTCTTCAATTTATTGTAGCTAGACTATGTGTGATTTTGTTTATATAATTATACCGGTGTCTACTACATCCTGTAAAAGATTATTTTCATTTTTAAAATAAATTGAAAATTATTTAAGGACGAAAAATCAAATGTTAAAGTCGAAAAGTATAAGTTCAGTGATGTTAGTATATTTAAAATAACGACAGCTAATTTAATAAATCACAATGAAAAAGTTGAAAAATTTGCCACTTTAAATCAAAATAAAAGAATTAAATTACTATCAGGATTGTCTGTTATATTTTGAGATTACAAAAACAAATATTTATTATCGAAAATGGCTTTATTGTTTTTTCAAAATATTCTCCATTAACCGCTTTTTCAGGTGTCAAAAAACTTTGACCTTGCAATTTGTTTTTGATGTGCGGGAATTAAATGAAGTCATTGGGTTCTAAATTAAGACTATACGGCGGATGAGCCATCAAATTGACGTTTTGAGTGCTCAAAAAGTCACTTGTTGTTGTTCGAGCCGATGTATGAAAGCTCGCATTGTCATAGTGGAGAATGATTTGTCATCGGCGGTTGGTTTTCTTTATTTCTCCGAAGGCGTCTGGCAAACAAATGGTTGCGTACCATTCAGAATTGACCGTTCTATGTTACACCAATGGTACGGTTACATGTCCAGTTTTTTCGAAAAAACTAATATTTTGTTGGCCAAATGTTCATGCAACATTCAATGTATACTAGTCCCACTATTGTCCAAGGATACCTCAATCTCACGATATGTAAGTCACATGACGATCTTACAATATCAGTTTACGCACAACAACCAATTTTGGAAGACCTGCACGTAATTCGTCATTGAGCGAACTACGGCCACATTCATTTCGATAAACCATCGATAAACACTGGTCCTTGATGGTGCTTTATCGCCAAAAGTCGAATTAAATTTATCGATGCATTACTGTTTTCATGTAGAAAGTTGTAAAAAATAATTGTACTAAAATGTTCACGATTTTATCCAATTTTTTGGCCGAGATGAATTTTTCAAGTTACTGTATACAGCACAAATATCGCTCGTACGTCAAAACGTTCTGAATACGTATACCGTCAAAAATGTCAAAATTTACGATAAACACGTCAGTTGCCAGATGGCAGCACTAGGGTTGACCAATTCCGATATATAAAAGACAACTCCTTGCATTAGACACACATAAATATCATCTTCCTACAAAATTCCAACTTTCTAGCCCCACGGGAAAAATCTAAATATTTTTTTGGATCTCTATACATAGATACATTCATGTGTACATACATTCTTTCCACTTTATAAATATAAAGTACATTTTGAGTGTTTTTGATTAACAAATTATATATATATATATTTATATATATTTAAAAAATTTTGGATTTTGACTAATAGTATTGTAGATAATAATCGATTTTTAGGAAAATAGTCAGAAAAACAGGTAGGTGTAAATCAAAAACTCATTTCTGATTAATTGTCAAGCTTTCGATGACAGTATCCCATCTTCTTCAGGACATTATCAACTATTGCGTTTCATACCCATATCGCAGCTCAATGTCGTGAAAATAACCCATTCCAGAGAAAAATATTTCAAAAATTTTGGATTTTGACTAATAGTATTCTAGATAATAATCGATTTTTAGGAAAGTAGTCAGAAAAACGGGTAGGTGTATATCAAAAACTCATTTCTGATTAATTGTCAAGCTTTCGATGACAGTATCCCATCTTCTTCAGGACATTATCAAATAGTTGATATATATATGTATGTACTTTCTATAGAACGTATAGTTTAATAATTATTACATTAAGAACATTTATGAAATATATTTTTATCAAATTAGTAAAAATGTAGCAAAAGTTGGTCTTATTGTTGGTATATATATATATATATATATATATATATATAGAAATGACTCATTAATAGAAAAAAAAAACTAAAACTTGTTTATATTATTATTTTCATTTGGTACTTATACAAAAATAAACTTTTAAAAAGATAGGTCATGTTTTTGAAAAATTAGAAAAAACAAAAAAAAATGCTGACTAATAAGTTCATTACTGATAATCTAATAACAAATCATATATTTATATATATATATATATATATATATATATATATATATATATATATATACATACTGGGTGTCCGAAAAGTTTGGACTGGGTCAAATATCTCGAGAACGAAAGGTTGGATTAACACGATTGCAAAGGAACGTTGTTTTTGACACAATTATCTACCGAATTCTGTTGTAAAAAACCACCCCCACCCCTCCTAAGGGGGTGAGCGTAAGGGTATTTTTAAAATTTTAAATGAAAACCCCCAATTTTTTTTTCATTTTTGGATTCCTTGACAAATTCTGTGTATGGCCCCAAAATTTCACACCCAACCCTCGCCACCCCTCCACAGGGGATGAAAAAAATGATTGAAATAAAAATGATACTGAACAGTTTAAATGCTCAACTAAATCCACAACGAAAATAAACATGTCAAAAAAAACATGTAACCCCACCCAAAATTTCACCCCCAACCCCCGCCACCTCTTCATTTTTATTTCAATCATTTTCTTCATTTTTTTCCTCCCCTGTGTAGAGGTGGCGGGGGTTGGGGGTGAAATTTTGGGTGGGGTTACATGTTTTTTTTGACATGTTTATTTTCGTTGTGGATTTAGTTGAGCATTTAAACTGTTCAGTATCATTTTTATTTCAATCATTTTTTTCATCCCCTGTGGAGGGGTGGCGAGGGTTGGGTGTGAAATTTTGAGGCCAAACACAGAATTTGTCAAGGAATCCAAAAATGAAAAAAAAATTGGGGGTTTCCGTTTAAAATTTGAAAACTACCCTTACGCTCACCCCCTTAGGAGGGGTGGGGGTGGTTTTTTACAACAGAATTCTTTAGATAATTGTGTCAAAAACAACGTTTCTTTGCAATCGTGTTAATCCAACCTTTCGTTCTCGAGATATTTGACCCAGTCCAAACTTTTCGGACACCCAGTATACATATATTATAAAAGTAATGAAACATAAGATATACGTTTCCATGGAATGGAATGAAGGAAACATAATTGTTGTTACGGACTTACAGCGTCGCTAGGATATGTAATTGCGTATTTTACGGAAACACGTGACGTATATAACAATTGAGAATTGACGAAAAATGGATACGTAATGATTATATGTCAAATACATCTATAAAATAATACACAGTAATAACTAATTCTCCATTTAAATCTGTCAAAAGTAATTAAAATTATTAATTTCCTAAATGTTGGTTATTATTCATATTAAACATAATTGTATTTTTTTTTATTATTTTGTAAACGCGATTCGATATTATATGGATGTTGCCAAGACCAGGACAATGCGTTGTTATGCACGAAAAACAGCACTTTTGTACGTAAAGACGCATAGTAAACATAGCATTAATAAATATTTGTTCACAAATTATGATCGTCTAAGATGAACTTTATCGTTATATATTTATTAGAAACAGAATGACATTGCATAATAAAATTGTAAATATTAAATTTTAACTAAATTTAATTTAATCTTAAACACGATAAATTAAGTTTTCGTAATGAGTCACACTTAAAAAAATTGTTTTATTTAATTAGAATTTGATTTTGGCACTCTTCAGTAATCTGAATGTAAAACATAAATTTATTTAAAATATTTATTTGGTGAAAAGAACATTTAATTTTTATGTTTAATTGTTTATTCTTCATGTATCGATATAACTGTAAATGGTAGAATATTAAGAAAATAATATATATATATATATATATATATATATATATATATATATATATATATATATTATATATATATTAGCATTTAATAGTATTTTAATAACAATGGTCCGTATTACGAGCTTGATTTTAAAATTGGTTTTAACTAATATCGGTTTTAAGACAACGCAAAAAAATCGAGCTTGCAATATCAGGCTATGTATTCTATTAAAAATATGCCTACATCTTGTTAGAAATTTATACATTTGATAAATACTTTTCAAGTATATTTTTTAAATTTTAATCATATTTCAAATCCTTTCTTAATTATTGTATATCATCATTAATTTTTATACTTGACAATTGGCATATTGGCGTATTAGACTTCTTTATTATTCCTGTCATTAATCCGTAGGTTTTTCTAATAAAAGTTAATAAATTTCGATACATCAAAACATATAAAATTGAAAAGTTTTGCAAATAATTTCAATTGAAAAAATAAGTTCGCCTTTCCCAGACACGACACCAGACAGGATATGTACTCGAATAAGAAAAAGAAGTAGATATAAGGTAAATATAAAAACCACATCACGAACACATTTTTCTCGGTACATCTCTCTAAATTTATCGTAAAACAAATCATCAATAGATAATATGTAGATATCGTGTATATGTATGTATGTATGTATGTATGTATGCATGTAAATTTAAAGTGCATGGAATTGCTTACAATTAGATCCGAACGGACGGTTATATTAGAAATTCCATCAAGGTATCTAGCCATTTCCTCTACAAAGGTGTTCAGCTACAATCCGGTGTTCAGTGTAGGTGTGTAAATGCCTAAGTTAACTTCGAATTACTGCATTATATGGTCCTCCGTATAGACTTCTTCCGGACTGCTATTTCTATTAATTTATGTTCTGCATTTGTCTTATGCTTTGAACACTATGGGTTTTCTGTTTTTCAAATTGATTCACATTAAACTGCTAACGTATGGTATTATATTATATGTGTTGTATATAAATTTATTTCTAACCAGAAAATAATTCAAAATATAATTTTATTAATAATATGATAATAAATATTTTACACAAAAAAAATGATAATTAATTTTTTTTAAATGTCTAAGTCTAAAGTTGCGGTCGAAATAAAAACATGTAAAAAAGGTTCGTTTTATGTTTCCTACAAAAAATATTTTAATATTTATTATAACGGATATAAGAGACCAAGCATTCAATTAAAAACCAAACAGTTTTCCTGTAACATTTTAAAATGAATTATGTTTATGGACAGTTTAGAAACGTTACAACGCACTTTACAAACTGTTATGGTTTATATTTAGAAGGGTAAAATGCAGGTATAAAAATTTGGACCACCAAAATAAAACAAGTCAAAATAATAAAAAAATATTTTATGGTTTTTAAAAATTAAATATTTTAAATTTAACTAATAAATTATAATGTTCTTTCAAAGCGTTCTTACAAAATTAAATAAGTATTGAGAGATATATTAACTACTCTAAAATATATAAAAATATGAATCATTTTAAATACATTTTAATAGGATATTCAGATAATTGAGTATTATTATTATTATTATATATTTATATATAGAAACGAATTTGTCGTGACTGGATAACAATGGTTAAAGATAAAAATTCCACAGGTTAAACCAGTCTGTTAGGGCTTTTGATAAATGAAACTCAATTGAAAAACTATCCAAGCTTTCGAGTATATTTATTGCATCATCAGGAAGCTAAGATAGCATATATGTAATTAATATAAGAATGTTATATTAATTATTTTATGCTTCCTGATGATGATATAAATATATATCGAAAACTTGAATAGTATTTTAATTGAGTTTTATTTATCAAAAGGCCTAACAGACAGCTTTTAACCCATGAAATTTTTATCTTTATATATGTATATATATATATATATATATATATATATATATATATATTTATAGTATATGAAATAATGGGTGACGTAGCCAATTGGTCAGATGAAATTCAAAAACTCATTTGATATTCAAGACGAGCTTTGAACACCGTCTGTGCCTTCATCAATTTAATTACAAAATATATATATATATATATATATTCCGATGCCACCATTGGAATATCGAAAATTATAATAGCTACAACTTTGGTTAAATGGGACTTTTTGTGCACATTTATATGGCCATCACAGATATCATTATTTACCAGAAAATTTCCATATATCACTAGATAATTGCAAAAAACTAAATATATATATATATATATATATATATATATATATATATATTATTTCAGTTTTTATTTTGTTCGGGCCGGAATGTATAGTCATGAACTGGTAGGGACGATTATTAATTACATAAGTATATTAACGTTATTTTATTCAATCTCGATATTTCGTGCCAATTTGCGCACGTTTTCAGCAGTTACAGTTGTTAAATTGATGTCAATTATTGAAAATCGTTTATTAATTGTGGTGTATTTAAAATGAGGTTGTATCATATGTTGTTCTTTTCCATATTCCATTACAAAATAAATACACATACATGAAAATATTTTATAGACGATACTTTTACAAACTAATTCTGTTTTAATATACAGGGTGATTTATTAGTAATTGGAAATATTTTAACTGGAGTATCCTGGGCTCAGAATATGAAGATTTAACCTAAATCACTTAGATAAAATGTGGCTCCTTACTGAGCTACAGGGTGTTTTATTTAAATATTTAAAAACGATTTTTGCCCAGTATTTTAAAACTATTTGACGTATCCTTATCATACTTGGCAGGAAGTGTAGGTACCGTACACCATACTAAATTATGTTAAATAAAAGTTTTTGGCTACTGCCAGTGCTGTACAACAGGGGCAAGTGAGAGGTTGATCCTTCCTAAATTCTACGCCACTGGCGGAATTGTCATTATAGCACAATTTTTTGAGTCTCCAATACTTTCTGTGTAAAAAACATATTCCTCCTTCGTAACGATAAGGTCACTATTTTTCGAGATATTTAAAGTTAAACATAAGCTGCACCCTTGGGATTTTTTCAAAATTTGCTCAAAAAAATCTGAAAAAATACAATGAAATAGAGAAAAAAAATTAGCTATATAATAACTAAGTAACTTTTTTCTCTAGCTCATTCTGGTTTGGCAGAAAAAATTATTGAATATAAAAAATTAAAATGCAAAAATTTAGTATGGTGTACGGTACCTACACTTCCTGCCAAGTATGATTAGGATATGTCAAATAGTTTTAAAGTACTGGGCAAAAATCGTTTTTAAATTTTTAAATAAAACACCCTGTAGCTCAGTAAGGAGCCACATTTTATCTATGTGATTTGCTTTAAATCTTCATATTCTGAGCCCAGGATTCTCCAGTTAAAATATTTCCAATTACTAATAAATCACCCTGTATATATATATATATATATATATATATATATATATATATATATATATATGTATATATATATATATATATATATATATATATATATATATATATATGGGTTTACCCATATACGCTTCTAATCTTGTTGTACTATATTTTATAATGAATTTTATATTATACAATATTCTTGAATTGTTTGAAGCAGTGTAGTTTAACAAATTGGATATTGTAGTGATAGTAGTTATTATAAAATTGTAAAATGCCATTGGCAGTGAGCAAGCAGTGTAAGTAAGAACTAACCGTAAGAAAAGAAACAATATGCGATTGTGCGTTTAGAGCGTTTGTGTTTGAATATTTAGGCTGTCCTTGACTTGAAAGAGCAACACGTTCCACGTTCCCGACGCCCTGACCAACAGGCAAACCAACGAACGATGTAGTCTTCTGTTTTTATTTTCTTTCGGACATGCTATTGCTATACAACGCAACGTATAGTGTATGGTCGGTGACGGTGTATCCACGGTGGTATTAGTATGGTGTATAATACAACAACGGCTATACTCGTACCATACGAAAACCAAACACAGAAAGAAAACTTCACTCAACCACAGTAGCTCGAACACTTACTTTAGTGTGTTCTTGCGTTGCGTGCATACACTCTTGTATCGAACATATTTCGATAAATGCAGAGACGGATTTTTTATATTTCGATATTCGATATTTACTATTATTATTTCAATTTTAACCATTTAACAGCGACAGTTGTCAATAGACAACTGAATAACAAGTTTAAAATTCTTACTTAATCATGACTACAGCTGTCGTCCATGAATAACCAGAAATTAAAGAATAAAACACTCTACAGAAACGTTTTTAGTGTAACATATTCTAAGTTAGTGTTTTTATAATTTTAAATCTGCTACCTTTTTAAATATTTTTCTGAATAACCTAATCCATCTATTGAATTTATAGAATTTTCATGGCTGATATGTCGTGGTCGATCTATCCTCATCGCAGACGTGTTTCGCCATACATCGTAGATGGCATCCCATCCTCAGTGCTTGGTGACTTAATCATTCAGTCACCAAGCACTGAGGATGCTATCTACGATGTATGGCGAAATGTCTGCGACGAGGATAGATAGACAACGGCATACCTACTAGCCAAAAAAAATTCTATAAATACTAATACCGACCATGAAAACCTGGAGATTACTTCTAATTCATCTATTTTATAAAAAAGCAAAATAAATTTATTTATTTGAAATTTACATTTACTTGATTTCTCATTCTTAAAAGTGAATTTTAAATTAATTCATTTAATCAAATGCAACATTTAAGGTACAAATTTTACACTTCAATAAATGTTAAAAATAACTGATATATTTTGACAATTTTCTATTTTTTGTTTTTTATAAAATAATTTTATAAAGTTCTCAAATTAATGCATATTTTTAAAAACGTAGTCCTGTTTTATAAAATAATTTAAAAAGTTATATTTATTAAAAACTACGAAACCTAAACATTTAGATAAATAATAATATTATTTGAAATTGCTGTAACTTTTTCCACTGCTATATTTATTCTTATACATTATTAATGAGATCACCCAGAAATTTTTGATTTTTTTATATATGTATTAAACTAGAATTATTTTTTTCTTTTTGATTAAAGTGAAAATAGAAAAAACCATATTTTTTTTAAGTTACTAAAATTCATATTGTGACATGCGCCTAAAGTTACACGAAAGATTAAATAACGATTAACGAACTAGATATAAATATAATAAATTATAGGTATAATACAGAAAAAGATGATAAAATAAAAGTATAAAATATATCAAACTTTGGAAACATTCGGAACATTAAAACATGATGGTTTGATATTTATAAATTTTGTTGAGATTACTTATATGTTTAGAATAGAGATGGCACAAATAGAAAATAGTGGAATACCAAATAATCGACCACAAATTAAGGCCGAATGTCGCTCATTCGGCGGTCGAATAATTTTCCTCACTACAATTTTTGTTTTATTGTTTACCTAATTGTATAATTTTTAGTTGTTTAGTCACTCACATTTTAACTTTAATTTACTAATTACTATATATATATAAATATTTTATATATTATTAATTATTATATTAAGCATAAAGTTTCGCTTTATATTAAAAAATACTGATTTTAATTTTTATTGGATCACCCCATTTTATTTAAGTTATTAGTAGGTTTCACAAATTCAAATACATAAAAATAAGCTCTAGTGTTCGATTTTACATAATTCTTTTGTATAATTTAATCGACAAATAAATTTAAATAAAAAAGTTGTAATGATGACCCGGTTACACTGAACTCTGTAGGTATATTAAACTTGAAATTGAAAACTATTAATATATATATATATATATATATATATATATATATATATATATATATATATATATATATATATATATCCCATTACTTGCAGTGTGAAAAATATTGTTATTGAACATTTTGGTGTTTGTTTAAAAACTAAATATGTATACTAATTGGAAATTTAGATATCACTTCCGATATTCTCGTAATTCCTAGGTGGAATATGCTACATGCTCGAAAAGCTAAACATATTAGCCCGTAGTACGAGCTCGTTTTTAAAATTGGTTTTAACTAATATCGGTTTCAAGACAACGTAACTGTCACAGGCTTTAATATCAGTAATAGTTTCTAAACAATTTTTACTTGGATTGTCAAAGGTGCGGGCCGTTAGCCCACAGCCAAGCAAGGGATATACAGTTTATAGTTAATTCCAAACCACTCAGACCCAGTCCATATCAGTTCAGTGATACAAGGTTTTAATACCAGAAATAATATTTTAATTTAATTTCTGATGTGAGCATGGCCCGAACCATGGACCTTTTGGGTTTGAGTCCAACACGCTACCTACCACTTCCGATATTGATCAAATTAAATTATAATTTAAAAAATCAGCTTAACTTGTTTTATTTGTAAAGATTAAAAAAAAAATTGATAAAACATTTTAAAATAACATTTTGAGTCCCTATACAAAATTTTAGTTTTCATAGCCAATTTAAATAAACATTTTTTAGACGCATAAATTAAATATTAAAATATTAATAAAGTTCGTATAAATTTGCATTATTTGAATTTAATTGAATATTTTTATTATATCTGATATGAATCTTGTATTGAATATAATAAATTTAAGAAAATATAACAACTTTATATCAAAATGATAATACCTATTTATGAAAAATTAATACATTTTTCAATAACATTTACTAATAATACATTTAGGCAAGTGATATTATTGCCAAAAAATTATTAAATTAATAAAAACACATATTTTTCAAATATATTACACATTACGAAAACATTCGTATTTTTAATTCAAACTTTTAAATAAGTAGGTATATATTTTTTTATTTTACAAATAGAATACATATTTGGGTACCATATTGAATGTGGTAATCTAAAATTTGATGAATAAATGATTTATACATGAAAAAATTTCTAAAAAAATTAATTTTTTAAATAGGTGTGGCAAAAATATTTTTATAAAATTTTTGCTCGTTTAATTATATAATAATATGAGCTTTGCTTGTTCAAAAGGAATTGGATCCTTTAAATAATTGAGAAAAAAAATTAACAATATAGAAATAATATTTATAACCTATTCCATATGATGGGTCGCCGATGGGTAGCCGGTTATGTGGGCCGGTACTCGCATTACCTAAGGAATCACTGTACTGACACTACTGACTACATGAAAGAAGTATTTTTATAATCACAGTTTGTTTCAATTTTACACTAGAAGCAGCTCGTTAAAAAAATATATAAGTGAATTTATCATTAGGTTGAATATAGGGCAGCCTAGAGTTTTAATAAATTGATAAAGTCATTAACAAAATAAAAGAAATAAAATATAAATATATTAGAAATTATTCAAAAGTACAAAAATACAAAAAACGTCACGTCTCTGGGTTAATTCATTGCTAAAATTTCTTAAACAATTATAATTAATGCTCTTTTACATTATTTCGCGATTTTGGGTTACTATGCGAAGTTTACATGTTTGTTATTATAAAATTTGAAATCTTTCATAATGTTATCTAAATATTTTGCAATAAAAAAAAAAACCGAAATATTTTATTCCGTAAATTGATACATACATTTTACTTAGAACTATATACAAGTTACCCCGTGTTCACACCATATGCATTCCATGCGCCGAGCGTGCGAAAATGTATGATAAAGAAGAATCACACGTCGAGCCCTTGAAACGGTTTTTGCAGGTGTTTGCAAAGTACGGCCGCGTAAGCGCACGAAAATGTTTTCTACTTACTTCTTTATGACAGTTCCAGAATGTAGCTCGTATAATAACAAATTTTAAATAATTGAATAACTGTTAAATAAATTATAATTTCATTTTAAACGATATTATAGAAATGAAAAATTAAAATTTAGTAACTAATTATGTAGTTATGTAACATTAAATTTGTGTATGTGTTGTTAACAAATATTCATAAATTGTTTATTGAAACTTGTGACACTCGTTTCATATGATAGTTTGTTTAATTATAGAGGAAGAGAAAAAATTACGAAATAAACAAAAAACAAGAAAGAAACGTAATGTATTGATTAAAAAAATGGAAAAAAATAGTGGCATTTTATTTTTCAAGCGCGTGAGTGTGAAAAAAGTATGATGAAGAAGATACACACGCTCAACGCATAAAATGCGTATGATCTGAACACGGGCTTAAGAATCATAAAATCCCACATCCACATAAACTGCTGATATAACAACAAAATCCCACCACTGCAAGATACTTGATTCCGTATAATTAATTATAAAGCAAAATACTGATTGTTAATTTTTATATTTTGTATTGTTCATGTTTGTTAACTAGTTACCTACATTCTGTATTGGAAATTTTCCAGATCAAACTGTAAATCACTATCCGTTATTATTTTTTTGGAGTGGAACCATAAATCGTTTACGTAGGTAATTGTCGCAGTCGGTAGAATTCTCAAATAAATAATAATCACTTAAATTTCGGTACGTTTCTACGTTTTATTGAAAATCTACGATATAACGGTAGTGTCATGTCCAGAAAACCGTCAAACGAGAAGCTCTACACCAGCGAAAGAATATCGTAACGCAGAAGAACTTCATCGTACAGCCACAACCCTGACGAATACAAAGTTGCCGCAATATAACAACTCACCATCAATTGAAAACCAGTCAATCGCTGACCAATTATCGATCACATATTGTTCAACGTCAGTCCAATTTATATAAGACATCAACGTCAGACAAATGGACAAAGTGATTGTTATTCTGTAAGTACATTTTAAATATCATTTAGAGATATATAAAAATCAACCAAAATCGATTCAGATACAGATTCAGACCAATCCTGTAACTCATTACAAAGCCTAGAAAATTTAAGTAACAAATTACAACATTTAGAAAATTTATTTAACGAAATTAATATATTTTTTTTAAATGACTGAAGTAAAAATATTTAAGCATAATTCCCAAATTTAATGGTGAACATAAATTACTTTTAAGATTCATAGAAACTTGCGAAAAACTTGTCAATAAATTTTAATGAAAACAGTGACTTAACAGATTTTCAAAATGAATATCTGAGTATCCTAGCAAAAATCAAGAGCGCTGCTGCTATCAATATTGCCAGTTGTACAATCTCAAATGGGTCACTTTTAAAAAAGCACTATTAAATGCGTACGTTAATAAACGTAATTGTTTTACAATAAATATTGAACTAACTGAACTTAAACAAATTAACGAAACTGCATTCGAATTTTTTTTTATAGAGTTTAAGAAATTTTATACTTACAAATTTCATATATTTCAACATAAATTAAAGAAGACGAAGGTAAAATAGCCTATTTTCAATCATACACTGTTAGAATCCTTTTAAGAAGACTAAAAATGTACTCTAATGAGAACTAAAAATCCTTCTGTCACGAACACCGCGCATAATGTGCCGACTAATGATGATTTTTTTCAACTAGAAAGTCAATTACTCGTATGTTCACAAAAAATATTAGAGTAAAACAAAATCAAACATTCACACACACACACAAATAGGTCACCTTTATATGATAATACACAACCACAACTAATCTACAGACCTACACTACCACATGATAATCATTATACAAATAAAAATCGAATGCAAAGTCAAAAATAATACCTATTTTAACCAAATCCCTACACCCATGCCTATGAGTGCGAGTACATGACAAACGTATACAACCAAATCTAGTCCCTCTGATTTTGTTACTACACGTCCTTATCAAAATATACATAAGCAATATAGACAAACACCAAAATATATAGCAGAGGAACTTTTTAATACAGAAATCACAGAAATAAACGATTTAAATCATGAACAAAATCAATATATAATTATCAAAATTTCGAAGAACAAAATTCTAACGATCAATATATTGATTATCAAAATTATGACGAAAATAACATTATTATTTCTGAATCAGACGATCAAAATGATCCATGATAAAAGCTTTGGAAACAAGCTAAATTTCGAATCATTAACAATACCACTTAATCAAAGCGACTTCCCATTTATTATTTACCCAAATACAATTTAAAAGTGCTAATCGACACAGATAGTAAAGGTTTTTTCATAAAACCGGAAGTTGCAAATAAATTCTTTAAAAATAAAATTCAAAATAACACATTTCATATCACATTAGCTCACGGCACATCAGTAGAAAATTTAAAATACCATTTATTTGACTTTCATAATAATTTCGACATTTCACTCGGACTCTTTAATTTAAAAATATTAGAAGCTATTATTGATCTCACTTACGACAAAATTATAACACCAAAAACTGAAATAAAAATTCATTATCACAAACCTATTACATACATGCATTACATTACAAATTAAAAAAAAAAACAAAAAAAAAATTAAATTTAATATTAATAACATTATTTAATAACATTATTTCAGAAATTAATATTACACTGTTCAAAATTTTAGAGCAAAAGAGTAAAATGTTCTAAGGGTAATCGAATTATTTCTATTATAAGTGTACTTTTTTTACACTTTCATTGAGTAATTATTTCTTATATATATATACAGGGTGTTTCACAACTTAGAGCAAAAAATTAAAAGGTATATTCTGTACGACGTGCTGATCATGAAACAAAAAGAATTTTTTTAAAATTTGCAAAAAAAATTGCATCGTATTTCAAGCAAACATTTTTTTTGCCACTGGTCGATAGTTATTTTTAATAATTGTTTTCAAATCGTCTACAATGAAAGTAATTGTTTACGTAATATCTAATACTAATAAAATGTGTAATAGTTTAATTAATAATTTAATTTAATTTGATAGGTAGTGGGTAGGTAGTCTTTCGTCGACATTGCTGTTAATTATTATTATCTTTGCTGGTGCACTGTTCTCATTTTACAGTGAATAGCAGTGTAGTGTAGTTTTTGTTAAAATGAATGCATTTAGTAACAGTGAATTAGTGGACATGATGTCAATTTATGGCGAAGCACGGCAAAATTCGTTATTGGCACGACGTCTGTATGCTGAACGTTATCCTTTACGCCGATTACCCACTCCCCGTTCGTTTGTGAGGATAGTCCAGCGCCTTCGAGACACAGGATATGTGCAACCTAATCGTGGGAGAGGTGGTGGCCGCCAGCATCAACACGACAATATGGTTAATGATATCTTAGATGCTGTACATGCTGAACCAACTATTAGTACCCGAAGAGCGTCTCAACAATTAGGAGTATCACATAGTTCAGTATGGCGAATTTTAAGAGATCAAAACTACCACCCATTCCATTTTCAACGGGTACAGGGGCTAACAGAACCTGACTATCAGTTTAGAGTACGATTTTGCAACTGGCTTTTACAAAAACACACTGAAAATCCGAATTTCCCCTCGTACATCATATTTTCTGATGAGGCTACTTTTACGAGGGAGGGAGTTCATAACTATCATAACTCTCATTATTGGAGTCAAGTAAATCCACACGTTGTTGTACGGGGCAGTTTTCAGCATCGTTTTTCGATAAATGTTTGGGCAGGTATTGTTAATGGAATATTACTTGGGCCGTACATTCTACCAAATAGGATGACTGGAGCTAATTATTTATTATTTTTACAAAATACTTTGCCAGAACTACTTGAAAATGTGTCTTTAAATGTGCGTCAGCAGACATGGTTTCAGCACGATGGTGCGCCATCACACTATGCTCTAAATGTAAGAGAACATTTAAATCAAGTATTTGAGGACAGGTGGATTGGTCGCGGTGGACCTGTAGCTTGGCCTGCTAGATCCCCTGACCTAAATCCGCTGGATTTTTATTTTTGGGGTCATTTTAAATCCCTCGTCTACGACAACCAAAATGCGCCGGAAAACGAAGAAGAACTTAGGCAGAGAATAGAAAATTCAGCAGAAATAATACGAGAACAAAATTCGTGTCAAGACTGTACTAGGTCATTAATTCAACGTGCTGCAATGTGTGTAGGGATGAATGGTGCAAATTTTGAACAGTATTTGTAGTTTTGCGCTTCAGGTATGTTATTTCCCAAATTATCTTGATATTAAATAATACAATGCATTAATATTATAAATTATTTTGTATTCAAAGCAATTATTGTCTCTAAATAAAACTAACATTACATAATGTTTCTTTGATAATTAATTTCATTTAATATTTCTTTCTATGACGTATGCTACTCCAGTGGTTCAAAAAATGTCTATTTCAAGTAAACTACCCTTAACTTTGCGAATTTTAAAAAAATTCTTTTTGTTTCATGATCAGCACGTCGTACAGAATATACCCTTTAATTTTTTGCTCTAAGTTGTGAAACACCCTGTATATATAAAAATATATATTTAATTTTTGAAAATATTTTGGACATCGTACCGAGAACTATACTTATTTTTGTTTCAATCAAAGTGGTACAAATGAAAATATTTCTGATTTCTAAAAGTAATTTTTACCCTAAATTTTCATAATAAATGTTAAAAGTAGGGAAATAAATGTTTATTCTTTAAAGTGTATGAAATTTTTACATTTATTACTCTAATGTGAGATTTTAATAAAGTATCATTTTGTTTGTATTCTTTTGGCGATTACCCAAATGCCGCTGTCCTTGTATAGGCATTAAAAAGGGTAAAAAAATTCCCAACAGTGTAAGAATATTAAAATATTATCCTGTTATAAATACAAATGAAAGAGAATGCAGAGTAAATATTTCAAAATGTTTACATGCTCAATCATTACGTAATTTTGAAACAAACAATATTAATTTTGAAAACCAAAAAGTTAGTAACAAATTGTTTTTTTTTTAATAATCTTTGAACGTTTGAACCCAACCTATTTAGCAATTAATCTGTGAAGAATTATGACGACGAAGAATTGTAAGAGTGGAGAATTGTTTCGGCAAAAAATTGTGATCGAAGAATTGCGGGCGAAAAATTGTGATCGAAGAATGTTCCGTTCCGTACACGAACTCAGATACAAATGACACGATACACTCAAATTTAGAACACCCAATTATTAACATACCGACTTATTAGCAAATCTCCTATAAACGTAGGTAAAAATCAAATTATCATTTCGGAAGATAAACACTCCCCATCACCACTTAAAATTAAGAAATTTCATGCTAGTAAGATGCGAATCAAAATTCAAATTTCTGAAATTAATTTTGAAAATGATGTAAGAAATTGTTATAATAAAACCTAATTACTTATTATTACTTTAAAACTTATTACAGTTTCCAATTAACTGGTGCGATCTTGGATGATTATTTTGTTAATAGATATAAAATAATATCCTAATCTAACTATTTCGTGCAATAATTTGTCGTGCAATAAAAAGTCGATTTGGTATATATATATATATATATATATATATATATATATATATATATATATATATATATATATATATATATATATATATATACAGCCTGATTCAGAGTAAGCGCCTTATTTTTTTTTTAGCCACACTATGGGTACTACTTTCAAAATATTTGGCAGTAATATGTTTCAGAATATTCTCTACACGATGGTGATATCAGATTTTTAATTGAACGAATCATTTCAAAATGGCGACGTTCAACTTTTTTTTTTTAAATGGAATGCCATAATTTTTTTATTATTATTAAGATCCTAAAAACATTATTTTTACGATAGTATTTTTTTTTTCTTAAAAATTCATTTATTTCCCTATCAAAAAACAAACTAACATTTTAATCTAGTAGCGCATGAATGTTTTACACCCGATGATATTTTTGTCCAAATATCAAGAAGCGGTAGACAAACTAGTAGTCAAACGTCAAACACCACCATTGGACGACGTTTCAATTTATGTATTGAAAAAGAAGGAAAACATTTCGAGCATTTTTTGTAAATACCTAATTTTTATATGATGTAAATTTTTCATTTTGAGTTTCAAAAAGTAGATGTAGATGACAAAATAAAGTTTAATTGTTTCTTTTGTGTCTACCGCTACTTGATATTTGGACAAAAATAACTTAAATTTGCGCTACTAGATTAAAATGTTAGTTTGCTTTTTGATAGGGAAAGAAATAAATTTTTAAGAAAAACGAAATACTATCGTAAAAAGAATGTTTTTATGATCTCAATAATAATAAAAAAATTATGGCATCCCATTTAAAAAAAAAAAGTTGTACGTCGCCATTTTGAAATGATTCGTCCAATTGAAAATCTGATATCACCATCGTGTAGAGAATGTCCTGAAACATATTACTGCCAAATATTTTGAAAGTAGTACCCATAGTGTGGCTAAAAAAAAATAAGGCGCTTACTCTGAATCAGGCTGTATATATATATATATATATATATATATATATATATATATATATTTAATTATATTGAAAATTAATGAAAACACTAAGTCACCTGACGAGATTTAAACCCACAACCTTCCGATCTCCGGTCGGGCGCTATGTCCGATTGCATTTTTCAGTACAGAGAACAAAGCTAAAAATTACGGCGTTGAAATGCTCTGGACATTGTAAAGACCCACGCGGTATGATAGTTTACAAACCCCAGTTCAATTCAGAGTATAATCTATTTTGCTAGGTAAATTGCGGCCCGTAACGTAAGTTAATGCAGTCCGCATACAAATATAAACTTATATGATGATTATATGAATAATTAATCTATTTTTGTGTGAAAATAATATTCAAAATTTATCTTTTTGCAACTTTCGGCCTACTAGATCTTATAGATGCCCACTCCTGGCTCAGATTAATTTTTTTTGCAGATAAAACTATTTGATATAAAAAATATTTAAATAAAAAAATATTTTCAATATACCACGTTTTAAAAACGGAATAAAAAATAAAAAAAATAATTTCTCTCCTAGAAAAACATGGGGCGCAATCCTTACTATTATAATATAATAGTAAGGATTGAGCCCCATGTTTTTTTAAAAGAGAAATTATTTTTATTGGTGGTATATTAAAAGTATTTTTTTTTATTTAAATATTTTTTTAACTAATTATTAATATTAAAGTAGAAAGTTGCGAATATCATGTTGCACTGATATCACTAATGTCACTGATGTCATAATGTCACTAATTATGTCACTATTATGTTGGCGCCCACAAAACTATAGCTAAGCGTATCCACTAATGGCTGAAAAAATAGATTTTAGTGCGGGAATACTGTGCGAGAGAGGTTTTTTATATCATTTTGTTTTTATTTGATTTTGACATTTTTTAGAAGACAAAATTCAATAATTCGGCGAAAAAAAACATTCAGTTTTTTTCAAGACAACCTACTAATTTATATTTTTTTTAATGTGATATTTTTAGCCATTTTTATATATATATACAGGGTCCTGCATCTCACCTCCCGTCTTCTGTAGCTCAGTTATTAATTAAGTTAGGATTTTGATATTTTGCAGGCGTTCTCTGTACCTCCGAGTCTATTTCAGGAAAATATTTTTGATTATACAGGATTGATAAAAATCGAAGGTGCCTTTGATAAACAATTAAAATTGCTATTGGAATAGTTGATAAAATAAGTTTTTGGTGAATAACTTGTAAAATGTTAGGAATTGCCATAGGGTTGTAATTAGAAAAAATGTTTGTTTTCCAATTCCGCATCGAATGATATAAAAATATATAGGGGTTCCCATTTGAAATAAGAAAGATAAAGTGCTTTAAAGTTTGCGAAGTTTGACACTAGATTTTAATCAGCCTGTATAATCTGGATCAATAAAAACTTGGTTAACGAGACTACTAGACTTTACTTAATGACTATGTCCTAAAATTTTATTAACCAGATACTATTTGCGTTTTTTATTAATTTTTAAAGCCAGTGGTGCAAAACCGACTTTTTTTGGTTTTTATTTTTTTTCGCTGACTTCAACGAACCGATTTCAATAGAATTTTAGGAATATGTAGGCAACCATAAAAGACACCCAAATAAGTAAAAAAAAGTATAGCATGTAATTTAAAAAGATATATCATCATGGCGTAACACTTTATTGGGACACCCTGTATAATCAAAAATATTTTCCTGAAATAGACTCGGAGGTACAGAGAACGCCTGCAAAATATCAAAATCCTAACTTAATTAATAAATGAGCTACAGAAGACGGGAGGTGAGGTGCAGGACCCTGTATATATATATATATATATATATATATATGTAACGTTTATTAATGAATCAATTAGTTAATATTGCATTGTCATCCAGTTCTGAGTTATGTTTAAAGTTTCAAGTCTCTAGCTCATCGGGAAGTTAGTTTAAAATCGACTGCAAAATGTTCCAAACAGACAAGCAAACAAACAGACAGAACAGAAAGCCAGTTAATAAAAACATGTTAAAAATGTAACTATACGTATATCATAAATACTTACTAAATATCAGCTTATTAATAGACTGATAATTCGTAAATGATAAGGGCTAAAATATAACTACTAAGAGAAAAATATTTAATACTAGATTAGTGTACAGTGTGCTGCTGAAATAAGTGCTAATAAAAAATTGTTTTGCTATGTAATTTAATAAAAAATGCTATTAATATAATGCTATATAATTATTAAAAGTATAAAAACAATTTGAAATATAATTATTTTCCATTCTGCAATAGTGTGTTGTGAATTAAATTTGTATTATATTTACTAACATCCTTTGATTACAAAATATTTTAGTTTTGAATTTTAATTTATTATATATAATATACTGCTTTACTTTTAATTGTTATGCAGACAGATTTAATTTCTTTGTTTTTAAAATTATTTAGAAAACGATAATACTATCATCAGATATCAGATATTTTTAATTATTTTGTAAAATACTGTCATAAAAATTCATTGGCAATAATTATAGCAAAAATATTGAAAACGAAAATGGATTATGAAAGATAAAGAAAAAATGTAATACTCGTATATTTGAAAGTTTTCAATAAAACATACTTTTTAATTGAAACCAAATAGTTTCACATACAAAAACTAATCACAGAATTTCAATTGATAATACACATTTATTATAGCAATATAGGTTGTGCTCTGAACTGAACTGAACTGAACTGTGGTTGGTAAACTATCGTATCGTATTATAGCGCATGACTCTTTACAACACCCCGAGCGTTTGTTTCACTGCGGTATTTAGCAGCTATGAGCTGTACTCGTACTGGATGGGATTAGGCCGATTAGACCACACGACCACAGTTTAATTTAATTTTAATTTACAAAAAATAATTACAAATACGAATGCCTAATGAACGTTGGATTAAAAAAAAATATATGAATGATTTTGAAGCTATACGATTGCGTGGATGTCCGATGAGTTGTTGGAGTGGTATGATTGAGAGAGTTGCTTGCGTGAGCGAAAGTTTCCAAGTAGTATGAATAGAAAAGCATGTATGAGAGAGGAATTATGAATGTGGATGAAGCTAAAGTTGCTTGTCTAGATAGGGATGTTTGGAGGAAACTGTTTTCGAGATAGTGAAAAGTGAGTTTGTGCCACACCCTTTTGGGTACATGACGTGATTGTGTATATGTATGTAGTTAATTTGTTCTCATTTAATAATAAAGAAAAGTTATTTTAACCCATGCTATATATGTTTATTATTTTCATTTGTTTGATTTGATCTGAAATTTAACCCGATTAAAATTATTATATGTATAATGGTATAAAGTTCAAAAAATTAAAAAAAGCAACATATGAATTAAAAATTATTGCTCGACTCTATAATAAATGACATTTAAAAAATTTATATTACATTTTGTTATATTGGCATGAAAATAAACAATGTTTCCATAGTGACCATATAACAGCAATGTGTCAATATATGAATTGCGTCAAAAACGAATTTCAAAATAGTTTTTTCAAAGTCGACACCTAGCTAAATCTATTTACTATTTTAATATTAATTTGGAAATATCACAAGTATAATTTTACAAGTTTGGTCAAATTAAAATAGAAATAATAAATTTGAAGAAAAAACAAAACAAAACATTCAATGAAATGTTTACAAAAGAATATATTAAATTAAAAAAAAAATTGAAACAAAAGATGAGTCAGGCATTTTAATTTTTAAACAATAGATTTTTTGTTGCTAGAATTCTTCCAAGAATTTTTATTGGATATTATTTGAAACCAATATACAGAGTATCCCATTATACTGAACGAAGAGGTTCACAAAATATAATATAAACTATAAAAATATCATATTCAGTTTAACTGAAAGTTTCATGGATACGGCTATTTTAAAATAAAAAAATTTGAATATCTATTATGTACTTAAAAAAAAATACAATTTAAAAAATAGATTATGAAATTATCTATAGAAAAACAATAGTATATATTAAGAAAATAAAAATTTATAATCATTTGTTTGTAATTTTTTTTCTTTTTATTTCATCGCAGACGTTTCGCCATACATCGTAGATGGCAAAATGTCTGCGACAATATATGTAATAAATTATTATAATACTAAAATTATATTATATAACTAATTTTTTCCCGAAAATTGACATAAATGTTTAAATTATATATTTGCATTATATTTTTTAACTACAATGCTTTCTACTTTTCTCATTCGTAAACATACACTTGTAATTTTTATTTCATATTTAACAAAAAAAAAATATACATAAAATATTTTATGCTTTTTGCATTATGGTAAAAAAGTTGGGCAATTTCATTAACATAGGTTTTTATTTAAAACGGTAATACTATTTATTTAATAAACGCTAAAAGTGTGAAATCACGTTTGGTATCGAAATATGCATTCATAATAATAAGTTGGATAAAATGAATTGAAGTTAGAGAAGTAACCGGGCAATGAACTGACGACTGGTTTTTTTTTTATCAAAGATCTTTACACAATGAATCATGTTATTTTGGCTCTTCTAACTGCTATATGTTTCCACTTTTTTATAATTAAGTAATAATATACACAAATAAAAAAAGATAAAAACGTGTTTCACATTTTTCTGATAGTTTTCAGCTTTTTACTCACTAAAAAAACCAGACTTAACAAAAGTTTTACGTGAAATTATTTTTATAGTTTTATCTTCCGCGTTACTCAACAATTACTGCTTGATTTACTTCGAATTACGTCTCATTTTATTTATAAACCTTTATCTTATGCACAACTGCTACAACATTGTTTAAAGTTTTTCGTTTAAAATAAATATATCAAATATATAAATAAAAAAATCCGAGCTAAATAATGACAAAGAAACATTAACCTTACTGCTAAAAAGTTAATCTTCTTTTACTCATTTTTTATTGCGATTAAAGATGAACAATATGAAATAATATTTTAGAAACGGAATATTAAGTATCTTAAGATATTAGATTAGTTTATTATATTATAGCAACTTTAAACAATCTTAACGTATTAGGTTTTTCCAAAAATGTTTCTCATGTTAAGCTCATTTGACATGACATAATGACATGATGTATAATTATATAGAACGTATCGTTTCTCTACCTCTAGACCTCTATACATAGAATTAATTATACGTTGTCAAACAGGCTTTATGCATACTAAATTGTAAATTTGATTTAAAAATACTTATAGTTTTTGAAATTTGTAAATATATTTATTTTTTTCCGAATGCTGCACCATAAAAACGAAATAAAAACTATTATTCATTTCTATAAAGATCTTGTAAAAACAATTACAACAAGACCGTTCGAAGTGGATAATGCTTGAAAATGTATGTATGTACGAGATGCCATGTCATATAAGTAGCATTCTTTAAATAATCGATAACTTCATTTTTGGTTAGTGGAAGACGATAGTAATAACTCTATAGCCGCAAAGTGTAATAGTTATGATAAACAAACAAACCACTATTTGCTTAGTTTGTCATCTCTTTTACACTTAAACTGTATAGTGTTAAGTATCACTGTCTTGTTCCATTAACCGAAAATAAAATGACCAGACAACTTGACGAATTCCTACAAGTTTGAATCTTGTTAAATTCAGCTTTTATATGAAATTCAAAAACATTTCTCTTTTTCAGTTAAAATCTACAGTAATGTACGCTATGATGTACACTATAATCTTATATTATTCTTTTACCTAAAATAATAATATAAACTGTACAAAAATTATGTAATTTTACATGTTTCGTAAATGTAATTTTTCATAAAAAAAAGTAATATTACGTTAATTATTACAGTAAAATTACAAAATGTTGTTATTTTTACTGTTAAAGTCTATGTAAAAATTACACAAATTTAAGATATATTTTTTACAGTGTATCAAATATTGTATTCTAAAATTACATATTTATTTATATCTTTTTAAAAAAATCGTACGACAAGTGTATAATTTTAGAAAATTAAAAAACAAGATTTTACTCACAAACGCAACAAAAATGATAAAATAATTTATCATATGTGCCGTGGTACGCCCTTGCCTTTCACTAAAGTTTGTTGAACACAAACACACTTTTAGCCAACACTGAATGCTTTACTGTACTCGTACACTTTACACTGTACACAATACTGTAATTTTTAATGAGAAAGACGGTCCACGGTTTCATGTTTGTTTTTTTTAAGATATATATAGGTATATATATCACAAATTATTTGATCTATTATATTGCGTTTGTAAATAAAACCATTTTTTTCAGTTTCTAAAAATTATATTTTAATTTTTGACTTTTTAATTGTTTCAAACCGATTAAGCGAATGCGAGTTTAAAATGCATATCAAATATAACCACAGTAATTTAAGCTTGTTTACAAAGTTTGAAGCAAATCGGTTAAGTGGAAATGGGTTTAAATTGCATATTAAATTTAAATTTTAATTTAGTTTTATTGTAATTAGTTAACTAGAATTACTAAATGAAACATTTTTTCGGAGATATTAACACAAAATATAGTGATATTTCTATTACTAGTAATAAATTTTAATTTTTATATATATATATATATATATATATATATATATATATATATATATATATATATATATACAGTAGAACCCCGATTATCCGTGCGCGCATTATCCGGACGGCGGATTCTCCGTGCGGCATTTTTAAAATGTCATCCGTTTGCGGATTATCCGTGGCTGACGGCCAGAGGTTGGCGCATGAACGCTGAATGGTCGTGCAGGCGTTCGTCTCGGAGAATACCCGAGTTCGGCTCCGAAAATTCCCCGTTTATATGTTTACTTATTATTTTCGCCAACTGCCGACCGACTCGTTAGTTAAACGTAAACAGACATATGTAAATACATATATATATATACAGCGTGTCCCCGGATTGAGTTCACTATAGGTGTAATCGGCAAAAAATTTAAGAATTTCATTTTCATGTTTTGGGATTCCGCCCTGCTTTGTCTGAAAACAATTTTAAGCATATTTTTAGTTTTTTTTTTTAAATCAAAGCGGCTATGAAAAATGTAAAAAACTATTTTATGTTCAGGTAAAGTGCCTTTTTGGTAAATAATACGGCATAATGTTATTGTGAAAAGTTGTTCAGAATATGAAATTATGGCTCTGTGCAAAATTTATATATATATATATATATATATATATATATATATATATATATATATATATATATATATTACTATTTGATAAAAAAAACTTACGAGAATTTAGTTCAGTAATTTCACAAATTTTTTTGAACTAACACATTACGTATTTAAAAAACAAATTGTATAAATAAGTAAATAAATTAAATTGTTTATTATAATTTTTTTTGGATGAGGCTATTTATACATACGGTATGTATACGCAATTGGCTATTTATACATACTAAAAAAAAAAAACCTAAACCAATCTAATAACCTAACCTACCCTAAATAGCCAATTGCGTAAAAATACTGTATGTATAAATAGCCAATTGCGTATACATACCGTATGTATAAATAGCCACTTTCTTTTTTTTTATTGCAAATTGAATATTAAAAAGTTATCTCACTCAAGAGTTTTCCATCTTGAAACATTTTTGTACATAACTTTTTTATTATTTATTTACAAAAGTTGTAGGAAACTCGACTTTACAGTCACGATCGACTTCCTTACAAAACACTAAAAAAAAAATTGCGCCCTGTTCAAAATGCACAGTTGCCAATTTTTATTATATTTTTATTATAATTATTTCAATAAATGAATATTAATTTAAAATGTAAATTATTAACATTCGATTTACTTCCGGTTATTAGTCATCATCAAAAAATAAAAACAATACAAATTACTATTCATTTTATAAGTATTTTTTTTATACATACAAGTAAACGTGTAGTTGATACTTGACTGATATAGAATTTTTTTCTTTGACTAATACAATTTAATTGTTTAATTTTTAAACTGTTAATGGTTAAAATTATTTTGCAATTGATTACAACATCAAATATTATATTCATTTATTTTACTTTAAGCAAAAATAGTTTTATTGTAAATTTTTATTATTTATTTTTCATTTAATTGTTTTAATAATAATAATCATCATTTTTTGGCTAACAGAAGAACCATTTACAAGACATAGTATATCATACAAAACATACAAAAAAATGTTATCTTATATGTATATAAGCCGTACAATTCAATATATCGCACGAAACACAAATATTATTGAAGTTATCACACGTAAACAGAAGACTTTAAAATGAAATTAACGTTAATTAGTAATACTTGTATGATGCAAGTCGGGAAACTAAAAAATTAATTTTTTAAGAAGAGGTGGAGGTTCTTTTGAGTTTTCTTCAAAAAAAAATTTTTTTATTCCATATTTTGAAGTTTTACATGTCTAAAATATGTGTGCGAAAGAATTTTTCGATCAGAAACATATTTACGGAACTACAGCGTCTTGAACACACCGGCGCGGCGTCCCGCGCGCTGAGAGACGCTCAGGTAGCAAGTTAAATTTTACCAAAACTTTAAAAGCGTTTTTTCAAAACCGTATTTTTTCCCTACGCCGAGAGTAGCGTTTGAACAGTTCATCCGATTTACTTTTAGTAAAGTCCAGTTTGAAAAGTACGCTTTTTTGTATGCCTTATACCTAAAATAAAAACGAAAAATTGATATTTACTATTTTTAAGAAAAGATCAAAGTTCAAAAATTGAGGTCAAAATACGCATTTTATTCTAGTTAGGTATAAGTCATAAGAAATATCATCTACCTTAATTGTACAAAATTGTTCTGATTGCAATTCATTAACAGAGGGCTCGGGTTCGGCAAAGTGGAGATATTTTTAGAGAACACAACTCTGCGCAGGCAGCCATTTTGTTTTTTTTTGACATAAAAAAACAGAAATTATTCCCGAAATACTAAAGAATAAAACTGTCAAAACCGCATGTTTGTAAGTAGTTTCATTGTTCCAAAAAATATCCAAACATTGCCTATATTTTAGCCAAAAGCAAAAGAACCTCCCCTTAATCAATATTTAGAAGAAACAGCTTTTTCTCCTGTTCTCCAGCGATTTAAATTCGAATATTTCTAAAAGAACCATGTTACAAATACCATGTTCTGTGTAATATTATATTTTTTAATTCTAATTTTAATACTTTTATTTCTATTTAAACCAATACAAATGGTATGGGAAAAAGTCAGCAAATGCATATATATACAGTGTGTCCCCGAATTGAGTTCACTATAGGTGTAATCGACAAAATATTTAAGAATTTCATTTTCATGTTTTGGAATTCCGCCCTGCTTTGTCTGAAAACAATTTTAAGCATATTTTTATTTTTTTAAAAATTAAGGCGGCCATGAAAAATGTAAAAAACTATTTTATATTTAGGTAAACGGCCTTTTTGGTTAATAATACGGCATGGTGTTCTTGAGAAAAGTTGTTCGGAATATGATATTATGGCACTGTGCAAAATTTTAAAAAGATCAGTTAAAAAGAAATGTCTCTGGACATAACGCCGACTGGACAAAACGCCGACAGGGAACACTACGCCGGCCGTTCATTCGCATTTGCACAAACGTTGGGGTTGAGTAAAATCTGTCAATACATCAATTTCATGCTAAATATCTATCGCAAATGCGAATGAACGGTCGGCGAAGTGTTCTCGGTCGGCGTTTTGTCCAGTCGGCATTATGTTCAGACACATTTTTTTTAACTGATTTTTTTGAAATTTTGCACAGAGCCATAATTTCATATTCTGAACAACTTTTCTCGAAAACATTATGCCGTATTATTGACAAAAAAGGCCGTTTACCTGAATATAAAATAGTTTTTTACATTTTTCATAGCCGCCTTAATTTTTAAAAAACTAAAAATATTGCTTAAAATTGTTTTCAGACAAAGCAGGGTGGAATCCCAAAACATGAAAATGAAATTCTTAAATTTTTTGTCGATTACACCTATAGTGAACTCAATCCGGGGACACACTATATATATATATATATATATATATATATATATATATATATATATATATATATATATATATATATAATGCAGTGCAATATAATAATATAATATAACAATAATATATTTTTCATTTCCATATAAACCACATGGTATAGGAAAAATCAATTATTTTTTAAATCAGAAATATTTTATGAATTTACTTTGAATTTGCGCTAACCGATCCTTAAAATTATTCATAAATAGCACAAACGAAAAATATAAAATTTTTATTGCATTAATATTATTAAAATTAAACAGTAGATAAAGTGATAGTATCAATATGTGTGGTGAAAGAAATTTTTTCATCAAAGACTACACTAAGATCTTTAATATTAGTTAAAAATATACCATATTTTTCGGCATTTCAAACACAACGACGTTATAGGACAAACTCCTTTTTTCTACAGACAATTTAAAAGAAAATAATAATAATAAAATAATCGGCGTATAAGACACATCTCCTTATTACGGTACAACACATGGGCCCGTGAGACCTCTAGCTATTTTATGCTCTTACTCGTATTGTGTTCGAACTGGTGTTGCAAAATAGGCTCACTTGCGTACGTGTCAGATGCGTACAAACATTATTTAATATCACTTGCGTACAAATAAGGGTCGGCTCAAGCTCAGTTAGTGAAGGTACTTGGGCCGAGTGTCAGATGTGTACAGCAGCAATTTTACAAATAATCAAGTTAGTATTCAATTTTAATATTGACCAAGTTTATATTTAGTGGTTTAAATGGTCTCCCAAGATTAAAAGGTAACCTAACCTAACCTAGCCAATCATTTGCGCCAATCGTCATTTGCGCCGATGAGATAAGCGCCTATATTGAATAATAACATAACTAAACCTTAAACCTTAACCTAACCTACCCTAAGCCAACAGTGGCGCAGATGATAAAGTTTCGTGGCGCAAATGATATACTACTATTGACGCAAATGACAACTCGACATTTCTCAAACCTCTGTACGCATCTCACAGTCGGCCTAAGTACCTTCACTACCTGGACTTGAGCCGACCCTTATTTGTACGCAAATGATACTAAATAATGTTTATACGCATCTAACACGTACGCAAGTGACACAACACCGGTATTGCGATAATCGCGTCCTTTTGTAGTTATGTATTTGTGAGCCATATCTAATTCAAATATTACAATGTAGCTGCGTGATTTATTCTTAAATTCAGTATAGTATCGGTCTTATACACCTAACCTCTAACTAAGCTACGAACCGAGGACTAGACGACGCGACGCGACGCGACCTCCAAAGTAATAAATTCTAAAAAAAATTTAAAAAGTCCTCGTGCCTTTGATCGAGAGACTTAAGCGCATTTTTGGCAGGCGGATCAGTATTGGCTGAGCGCTTTTAAACTATCAGTATTTTTATGCGATGCGCCAATAACTGCGTCAGCACCGAACTAATGCAAAAAACTAGAACTCTCTAATCGTAGAGAGTTCTAGTTTTTCTGGAGCCGAACGAAAGACCGACCGACCGAAAGGACAAAGCGTATTATCGAGCTTCCTTTTTGAAAACAAAAATGCGCTAAAAAGAAGTAGCACATGTTTTTCATCCTTAGCAAAAATGAATTTAAAAAAATATATACGTTGTACCAAACCAATTTGTTCAGAAAACATTAAAAAAGTTTGCTTGGCATATTCAAAAAATGTTTAGTTTACTTTTACATATAAAATAATAATAAATTTTTGTGTTACTACACAAACATATGTAATATATTAATACAAGCCAAATCTGGAAGACAGAACAAAAAACATTGTATTTCTTTGAATTAAACTAATCTAGTTTTATATATATATATATATATATATATATATATATATATATATATATATATATATATATATATATATAGCTTAACAAGCCGATTCAATGATTGAGTAACTTGTGAAATTTTGGGAAAAATATAAAATTTCAACATTTTGAGTATTATAATAAATTACTAGTTTTTTTTAAAAATATTATGTATACATTATTTATCCGTGATTAACCAAATTTCCACAAAGAACTATCCTAGTGCCTACATAAATTATATAATTTTAGTAAAACTCAAATCAAAGTAGTCTATATGTATGGGTTTGCCGATTACTATTTTTTTTTTAAATTGAAACCCAATGTGGAAATAAATGTAAAATGATGAGGAAAGATAAAAATTGAATGAAGTTGTATGAATTTCCATTCGTATTTACTCCTGTTATTCATTTTTTAAATAGACGACTCGACTGCGGGTTCGACTATGATGATGATGGTCATTTAAATTGTCGGCACCGCACCGCACCGTCTATTTAAAATAAGAATAATAGGAGTAAATACGAATGGAAATCAAGGCAAATTATTTCATTCTCTTCATTACTTTATACTTTATTTATTTCTTAATTTTGCGCCCCTTTCAATTTTTTACCTGAAGCAAGTACCTCACTTACCATCCCTCGTCAAGATTCTTTATCATTAAATTATTTAATATATAATAATTCCTAGTTTCAAGATTATCTATAATACATATGTTTTTAAAAATTTTGTTTTTGATTTAATTAACAAATATTTTTGAAAATATAATGCCATATTTACGACGAGTTTCAATAATAATAATATAATTGTCAATAAATAATTTCCGTCGTGATATAAAAATTAAAAATAATTTTTCTCCCGCGTATTATGAATCAATTCCGTTAATAATAACGGTCCGTTAAAATGAAAATGCTTGAAATCCAAAAGAAATCAAGATTTTTACGAAATCCAAGAATTTTCATTTTAAAGAACCATTATTTTTAACGGAAATGATTCAAAATCGGAGGCCTACCTATCATATAGAATTGCCAACATTGCGCCAATGCTGACCCAAAGAAATATTTAAAAAAAGGAAATGCAAAAATAATATTAATAAAAAATAGGTCAAGGTGAAATAGTTTTATACATTGTACAATGTACAAATATATATATATATATATATATATATATATATATATATATATATATATTTCAATAGCGAAGCATACTTAATGGTTTTTGTAAATCATAGGAATTTAAAAATTGAAAAGTAAAACTTTTTAAAAAACAGATTTTTTTCAAATCATCTTATTAATACTCATTTAATATCTAGTTTTTAACAATTTTAACACAAAAAAAAATATTAAAAATTTTAATCTTTGCAAATGAGTAAATTGTGAAACTGACAGATAAGTTCCTTTGAAAATTACATGAGTATGAACTAGGATTAGGAAAAAATTTCGGTATATCGATAATTTATTGATATATCGATATATTGATAATTAATATTTAAAATAAAAATTATCAATACATCGTTATATCGATATATCAATATTATCGATATATCGATGTTATTAATATATCGATATATTGATTCTGAGCTAATTTAAGATTGATATATGGATGAAGCAAATAAAAATCAGTTATTCTAGATATTGCATTTCTTTAAGAAAAATAATATTACAGATATTTTTTTGAATAAAAAATTCTTAATGTAAAAATTGAAACATTATTAAAATTTTATATTGCAATTTTAATTATACTCTCAATATAAAAATACTTTGATATACCGTTTAATTTACTTATTTATTGATATAAGTTAAATTTTTCATTAAATATATAAATACGTATTTAAATTGTATCGATTATCGATATTTTTTAAATATCAAATATCGATATTGAATTTACAATATCGCCCAGCCCTAGTATGAACTTTTAGTTAACCCGAAGAATTTTATTGAAAATCCGAAGTCAGAAGTCAGTATTTAACAAGTATATAAAGATAAACATTATTCTCATTTTTATTTCTTTGGTATACTAATTACAATGTTTGTATTATTATTAAAAATAAATAAATATTATATAGACATTCTTTATGCAGCCTACATAAATAACGAATCTGAACATCGATTTTGAGAGTGTATGTTGTCAGAGGCGCACAGAGGGGGGAGCAGGTGGGGCAGTTTGCCGCAGGCCCCACTTAAAGATCGGGGGGCCCCGATCGAGTACAATAAAGCGAGAGAGCTAGATTTCATATTATAATGCAAGAGTTTGCTCGTGTTAAAGCATGGAAAATTTCTGACTGAATTTCTGGAACTTTGCTTGTAAAAAACGAATATAATTTATTATAAATTTAATTCCTATTGTGAATATTTTCATTTTTATACCGAAAAAATTGCTTCTCTACAAAATACGTTAAATTAACAAAGGGCCCCTCATCCATTTTTGTATGTTGTAATGTTGTAGTTGTAGGTATCGTAAGTCAAAGTCAAAATTGTGTGGGTGCTACTTCGTCTAGACCAGCAATACAATACCCAAAGTGTGGGCTGCAAATTGATTTTGGATGGGTCGCGTTAAACATTAAAATTTAATAGTAATTTACATTTTCATTACGATAAATATTGAATTCGTGAACGGTATCATGAATGTGGATGAAGCTAAAGTTACTTGTCTGGATAGGAATATTTGAAGGAAATTAGTTTCGGAATAGTGAAACAGTTTGTGTCATATCCTTTTGGGTACATAGCGTAATTGTATATGTATGTATGTATGTATGTATGTATGTATGTATGTATGCAGAGGCGTAGCAACCGGGGGTGCAAGGAGTGCGGTGCACACGGGCCCATGAGCGAGAGGGGCCCACGAGCCAAAGTGCCCAATAGGGCCTTATTTTCATTAATACTTACCATTTTTTTGTTTATTTTAATTTTTTTGTAATAAATAAAAAACAAAGAAGAGGAATAATATACCATTCATAGGATTAAATATATTTATTATATAAATTAGTTTATTAAAGTAAGTTAAATACATTTTCATACATTCTTTTAAGTTTACAAACACAAAAACATACAGTACAAATCAAATTTAAAGTTTATGTTTACAAACATAGTTCATTAGCTTTAACTAAACTTAACTTTTCTCGCTTTCATTGAAGCAAAGATGCTAATTATTTCACTTAAATTTAATTTACGTGCTCTTTCATTTTCAATGCTCAAAATCGCCAAATTTGATAAACGATTCTCCCCCATAGAGTTTCTTAAATATGTTTTAATAAGTTTTAATTTTGAAAATGTTCTTTCAGCGCTAGAAGTTGATACGGGGAATGTTAAAAACAAAATAAGAGCGGTACAAAGTTCCGGAAATGCCGAACTAAGAACAGAATAATCTGTAAATATTAATTCTCCTAATTCAAATACCGAATTAATATTTTCTAACTGTTTTTTAAAGGTTTTCCTAAAATATAATATCAGTGCCTTAAAATCTGCGGTTAAATCGTCAGTATATTTATCTAGTAAAGGTTAGCATAAATCAATTATTTCATCATCAGATAATTGTTTTAAATTTTCTGGGAAAATTATTCCAAATAATTTATTTATTTCCGTAAAACTTGAAAATCTATCTTTTAATTGTGCAATTATAATATCTAACGTAGCGTTAAAAACGTTTACCCTAAAATTATCCTCTGAACTGTTAAATCGAAAATCTTCACATCTTTCTTGTTTATGGTTAAGCCAACTTTATTAGATACATACATATATATTTCTTGGCAAGTTGTTTCTTTAGGAATTTCACTTTAATTTATTAATTTTGAAAATACAAATTACATTTAAAAAAAAGTAATTTTAATTAATTTTGATTATCATAAAAATAAAACAACTTTTATTTGAAATTTTTTTTCGAATAAGGCACGAACTGACATAAAATAAAAATGACATTTAGTACTTAAAATGAGCCAAAAGAACATTAAAATTTTAAACAATACAAGGAGTAAAGAGGGGCCCTTTAATCCCAGTGGCACACCGGCCCACAAAGGTCTTGCTACGCCCCTGTATGTATGTATGTATGTATGTATTTATTTAATATATTTATATATTAAGTATATGCAATACAAAAATTACAAATTGTATATTACTATTATTTTTTTCAAATGTGCATTAGGTACAAGCGAATGGGTCGTAAAAAATTATCATTATTAAAAGTCCTGTTCTAGACTATTAATTTGATTTTAATGCTATATTTAATATACGCTTTCTTGATGCCTAAAATGTGAATGCAATTTTAATTTTATGTATAGTTGCAAATGCCAGATCCTTGTTTAGCTATAATATCACTTTTTTGACAACTAGAAAGTTCCCTATATCTAAGTTTAACTAAAATAAAACGGCTTTAAGTTTTAGTTCTGTATTAATATTTATTAATAATCGACGTTTCGACGTACCTACTCAATGTACGTCTTCATCAAGAAAAAAGATACAAATGACATTTACATTAAAAAAACAGAATATAGAAACAAGTTACTAGGTAACAAAATAAGTAACTAGAACTGTTTCTACTAATTTGTCATAACGTCTAAACCATCTAGACTAGATAAATCTGCTATTTATTTTATAACATGCGTTAGAAAATCTTCATAATGTAAAAATTGAAGATACTGTAATAATTGCAAGACCAATCAATATTAACAGCAGATCGATAAGAGAAGCAATAAAAATGTATAAAAAAAAGTTAACATCAACCACTGTGAAGGCACTGATTTAAATAAAATTTGGCTTGTTTTAATTAAAAATTTATAATATTTTCATGATCTAGTTACTTATTTTTGCTACCTAGTAACTTCTTTTCATTTTGTGTTCATTTACTATAAAAATCATTTGTGTCACTTTTCCCTGATGAAGACACGTACGTTGAGTTCGTCAAAACGTCGATTATTAATATATATTAATACAAAACTAGAACCTAAAGCCGTTATATTTTGATATAATTAGTTCTAAAAGATTTTTTACTATGTTAAGTTTAACTATTAACATAATAAGCTGTTAAGATATAATGAGTGGTGGCATATGTCAACTTAATCGGGCTTACATTAGCCGCGCGACTAAGTGAAACCTATATGAAACTACTATGAAACCTATATACATTTCTTTTGTTTATTTACAAGAATAATTTCCAGCTTAATCAGCTAATAGCTAACTGAAATATAAAATCACAAGAATTTCTTGTTGTTCTTTTGTACAAGTTTTCACTATTTTTTTTGGTCATTTTTACTTATTCAACATGATAACTGTAATCACAATGTCGCATGCTTAAACGTACAATTTTTATTTTTGTTTTTGGTTACACTTTTTCACTGAAAACGTGTATGTAATTTTTATTAAAATCAAATGCATTTATTTTATACATATTTTATTTTATTTTGCATTCATTTGTGTCATATTAAATATGATTTCAAAAAATATGTATACAATAGCAGACTGACAAATTTAATCAGCCCCCGAAAATCCTGTTATACCGTTTTGGACAAAAAAAAATAAAATAAAATAAAAAGAAAAACGTTAGAGAAAACTTAAATAAAATTGTAGACTAATGCCCGTATGCATAAACATTATCGTTAAATATAACGATTCGTTAAACAGAAAATTCTTGGATTTCGTAAGAATTTTCGTTGCAATATACATAAAAAGATTTCTTACTGAATCCAAGAATAACGAACCGTTATTTTTAACGAATGTTTATGCATACGGGGGTAAGTTAACAATAATGATATCAAAATTATAGACTAATTAACATAAAAATAGTGTTTTTAAATTTATGAACACACGGTATGCATCGGGCGACTTTTATTAAAATAATTCCATAAATTTTGAAAATACATTTTATTTTTTTAATATAAAATATATTATATTTAAATTGGAAATAAATATAAAACACTTTAATAACAAAAAATGCAAATAAACGGCCTTGCGGCCTCTGCTGCAACCGGCTCACCAGGAAATGTCCAAGTGTTTCGTCCCAGTCCTGTATATACATATATATATATATATATATTGTATTTAAATTGAGTACTCAGAAATTTTGGGTTTTAAATCATAATATTCAAACTCCAGATTTTGTTTTTATGTTATGATAATTTTGTGACACACAGATACTGTTTATTAAATAAGATAAAGTAGGTATGTGATATTTAGTCATTCAGTTATATAATCTACAATATTAAAAATAATTTTATTTTTTGTATTCTATCGGTTTAAATCAATAAAAATCGAATAATGTGAACAAAGAATAATCGTCAAAAAGAAACAAATCTTTATAAACAAACCTCATAAATGTTTTAAAAAAATATTTTGCCACTGATCAGCGATTATTAAAGACTTTACAAGAAATTTATTCCTAAATTTATTTCTGAGAAGAAAAACAAGCTTATATTTTAAAATAATTGAGGCTGTAATTAAGGAAACGAATATGATAATATTGTAATTCATCATCATTATGGCTTACGGCTCATTGATAGCACCTGCCGCCTCTACAACTTTACTCTAGTCCTTTCGGTTCTTTGCTTTTTCTCTTCAATTTTTCACACCAATATTTTTTAAATCTGCTAAGACATTATTCAACCATCGTGTTTTTGGTCTGTTATTTGGTCTGACACCATATATCTTGGCTCTGTAAATTGCCTTAGTAGAATTTTAATTTTCCATTCTTTCTAAATGTCTCAACCATCTCAGACGATTTTTCTTGATAATCGCTACCACTAAATCTGGCTCATTGTATAATTCTTCTAATTCATCATTATATTGAATTCGCCATAACTCTTCTGAGATTTTTACTGAACCATATAGGTATAGTTCGCAATACTTACGTATCTTTTAAAACAATTTACATTCTGCTCTTGCATTTCAGATTCCAAGTTTCACTACTGTATATAAGAATTTATTTATATTATTACTTATTAAAGTTATATAAATATCAATTTTGGTTTTCCTCGAGAGTGTTTTGAATCTTAGTAGTGGCCTTAATGCAGATGCCAGACAGCATCTTATTCCACTTGCAATTTTATCTTTACGTTCAGTATTTAAATTCCCATTAGAACTAATAATTGATCCTAAATATTTAAAATCATTTACCAATTCGAAATTATAATTTCCTATTGCAATGCGAGTATTTAATGCATAGTTTTACCTTGATGTAATAGAATATTTTGTCTTCTCTTCATTTACTTCACACCTAAATGGTTTAGTTTGTTTGACAATTTCCTTGAGTATATTCTCAATTCCTTCTTTGTTCTGTGACACTATAGCTATGTCATCTACAAATTCAATTATCTGATGAGTTTTTTTACTTCACCTCACTTCACTTGTCACTTGTTACTTGTTACGCTTGTTTCGGCTATTGCCATCGTCAGACTATTGGAGTGGTTGATGTGATGGGTATTTATATGTTTTATTTTTATTTTTATGGTGGAAGTAAACATCTTATTGGAGCGAATGTTGTGTCAGAAATGCTGTTGATTTGTGTATTTATAATATTTTTGTTTTTAATTTTTTCTTTATATATTTCGAAATTTTCTTTTATGTTTAATCTATTGAATTTTTGTTCTATTTTAACTATTTCCATATCTTGTATTGTGGCTGGTGTGTGATTGTGTATGTTTAGATGTTCTGCATAATTAGAATCTATTTTATTATTTATACATATATGAATTTATGTGTTCTTTGAATCTATTTCTGAATTGTCTGCCTGTTTGACCAATGTAGTTTGCGTTGCAACTATTGCATTTGAGTTTATATATGCCACTGTTTGTGTATTTGTCTATTTCTTCTGTTTTGATGTTAAGTTGTTTTTTGATGTTGTTGTTAGTTCTGTATGCGATGTTTATGTTATGTTTCTGAAATATTTTTGTAATAGTATATATATATATATATATATATATATATATATATATATATATATATATATGTGGTCCTGTGTATATGAATGTTGTCCATTTAATATTTTGTTGTGGAGTATTTGTTTTTTATTGCGTTGCTTTATTTGTTGGTGTATATTCTTTATAGTTTTAGTGGTGAATCCATTCTGCGTTGCTATTTGATTTATTGTAGTGAGTTCATTGTTGTAATTATTTTTATTCATTGAAATTTTTTCGAGTCTGTTTAACATGCTTCTATATGCGGCAAGTTTATGTTGTTTTGGGTATATGGATGTAGCGTGGATTGTGTTAATTGTTTGAGTTGCTTTTCTGTAAATTTTAATATCCAAATTATTGTTTATTTTTGTTATTGTTAGGTCTAAAAAGTTGATTTGGTTAATGATTGATTCTTCTATTGTAAATTGGGGGTTGCTGTGTGTGTTGTTTAATTGTGATAATATTTCTTGTGGTGTATGATGTTCTGTTATGCAGAAGATGTCATCCACATATCGATACCAAGCTATTATTTTGTATTTTTGTGTGTGTTTTTCTAAAAAAAATAGTTTCAAAATTTTGTAAAAATATTTCGGACATAATGCTTGATAATGGCCCACCCATAGATAAACCATCTTCTTGTAAATAAAATTTATTGTTGAATCTGAATTAGTTTTGTTTTGTAATTGTATTTAAATTTGTTTTTATTTCTTTTGTATGGATGTCTTTTTTGTTTGTGAGTGTGTTTTCTATTATATCTATTGTTTCTTGTATATAATATAATTGGTTATATTTGTTTTTCGGATGGCCTTTTCTAGTATTAGGTTAAATAATATTGGCAAGATACTATTACAATAATAAAATAAATGGTATTAAATAGCTGGTAAATTATGAAAAAGAATAAAAAACTAAGAAATAAGAACGTAAAAAGCATTTTCAAATAACACTTCGCATAATTACCATTTTGACTGCAAAAAAAAAGAGGTATAGTTATCGGTACGGTGTCTGTAATATTTTCCAAAATTTAAAATACATATATAGAAATTCTTCATAGAGGCTCTAGATGAAGAATCTAAACTTAGTTACAAAAGTGTATAAACGTGTGTCATCGTTATTTGATCACAATCCTCCTAGACCGTATATCCGATTTGCACCAAGTTTTCAAGGTTAGTTTAGTTAGTGCCCAAGAAGGGCATGTGGATTCATTTTTTCCAGTGTTGCCCAACTTTCCGAGAGAAAAATTAATAATTTTAAAAAAAAATTATTTGGCTATGTTAATTAGCCGTAGGTAATCAAATTTTCACAAAAGTTTCTTTTAGTACACACAAAAATTATAGTAGTATAATTTTATTACCGTATAGGATAAATAACTTTCGGAGAGAAAAATTACTAAAATTTTTCAAAATTCATTATTACTACATTATTTATCCGATTTTAATCAAATTTTCGCAAAAGATTCTCTTGGTATTTACATAAATTATATACTTTTAATAAAATACACTGTTACCAACTTTCCAAGAAAAAAAATTAATACAGCGTTGTCAACTGATGATGTCAAAGTAGTCTATATATGGGTTTACCCATATGGTTCTAATCATGTTTTTATTATAAAAGAGTCCTTGGAACGCGTGTGCTTTACAGGTATTATATTGTATATGCATTTCATTAAGACGACTTAGGGAGTCGAACAAATTTATGGCTGTTCTGACAACAAAGACCCTTGAAGTATGGTCGAATATCCCGCTCAGTCAGATACAAAAAATATACCAAATACTGAATAATAATAACCGAATAGCGATTGATCCAAAACAAATATGTAGATATCACTTTATTGCTCGACAGTTTCACGTAAAAGCTTAGTTTTTTCGTCAGCAAAATTCAAATTTTTATTTAAAATTAAATACGTAAAAAATTTAATTTTTGGACAGTTATAAATATATTTTTAAATAATATAAAAATTAAAATTTTATTTTTTATTATTTCTAATTTAATATTTCATCCGTTATTCGTAATATTATGTAATACTTCAAATATGTACGTATAAATACAGAATCGATAGTTCACGGTAAATTAAAAAAAGATATTTAGATATTAATCGTTAATTAATATTTAAATTTTGCATTATTTTAATATTGTCAGTTATTAAATTATTATTATTTAAAAGATATGTTAATTAAAAGATTGACTATTTTTTTAAATATCTGTAATTTACATAAAAATGATTATTCAATATCACACACTTTAACCAAAATACTTGTCACAAACTCTAAAGCAAACCCTACACAATCAATAATACTGTTACTATTTGAAAATATGATTGATCGAGTAAATATTGAAAAGTATTCAAATATTTTGATATTTATTGGCAATACTGTCAGTATTACTAATCAAAATATACTGACAGTAATATTGACCGTGTAGAATCTGCTCAATACTATTCATTGAGAATTATTTATAATTATTTATTTTACGCAATATTTATTCAAACAAATAAAAATTTGCTTTATCCACATTCATAATGCCTTCTACCTATATAATAATTTAATAATTCACATTTACAAACATTTCTTTATACTAAATATTCGCAATGAAAGTGTAATTCTAAATATATAAATCTGCATTTTTAATTTCTTAGAAGTAGCATCATTTAAAATAATAATTCAGTGTCAATAATTCTGCGTATACGTATGATAGTTTTGTTATAGCTGACATGTAAACGAAGTTAAACAAAGAAGTAAACATTGAACTTGATAATATAAAAGCAACTTTTAATAGGTGTTATGAATACGGGTCATATAATATTTTTTTACTTTTTTGTCAATTATTATAATTTTCAAAATTTTCAATAAAATATTTTTTATCTCTAGTAATATGTGAAAATTTTTTTAATTGTTTTGAATAGCTATATATTTAAATGATATAAAGTATATACACATATATCATTAGCGTTGCTAAAGAATAGTTTCTACGGTATGCATCATTCATCAAAGGTTATCAAGGGAGGAACATCTGTAAGTGCAGCGCAGCGCAGCGAATTGAAGACCTACAAGGGAGATTCTCGAAGCTAAAGAATGATTGTAGTTCTCGCGATAAAAAATGCATAAAGATACGGGGATTCATAACAGTGAGGCTACCTACACTGCAACACAAGCAGCGTCAAGGATGATTCCAACATCGGGCCGGGATTCGTTTTGAAGTGGGGCGGGCAGAGCCGGGCAGAGCAGAGCAGAGAGAGACATCCGGCCGCGCAACAAACAAAAGGCAACCGTCTTGGGGTATCGCAGCCAGTCCTCAACTAACTTCTAAACTCTTTGCTTTGCTTTGCCTTTGACACAACACATGAACACACACACACATCACATCACATCACATTAGACTCGTGCGCGATTCAACATACCATATTCGATTCGAATTCGAATTTCGACCGACAAATTCGAAAATCAAGTTCGAAATTGAAGCAAAATGAAGTTTCTCGGTATCTTAACAGTGATTCTATTTTTCGCGTTTATTATGCCATCACGTGGTAAGTCTCGAATCTTTTCTATTTATTTATATTTATTTATCAGGAACGAATGCTACTTATCACTTATCAGCTAACCTCGCTTTTTTCTATGTTGATGTTCAATTAAATGCTGTCTATACAACAGAGTTGCAGAGTATACGCGGATATATTAACTTTTTAATTTTGTTTTTTTTTTATATTATATATTAAAATACATATCATAAATTTTTTGAAAGAACATATAAACTTTCATTATTAAAATTTGTAGCAAATTTTGTTTTCATTACTGTATTAATAGATCTGATAAAAATAAATATTTTTATGACTAAATATTATACAATATCATCTAGTTGCTTTTAAATTAAAAAAAAAAAAAACAAAAAACAACAACAAAGTCGCATTTTGATTATTTTCGAGTAAATTAGAAAATTTGATTTTCATATATGAACAACATAACTACCGTTATACCACCACTATCAGATATAGCTATAGAATAACATTAACGAAGAAATAAAATTAAAAAGATTTTGTTGCTATTAGATCGATAACATAATTTATCGTTTCCGATAAGGCATTATTTTTCAGGTAAATTCTGTAGATTACCGGATAAGTAGTTAGTTTAGGGTGTATGGCTGTGTAGGTGTACCTTGTACGTGACTGTTGTACCTACGTACTGTAAAACAATATTATTCCTATACAGAGTTAGAGCTACAAAGCAAGACTTTAGTTGGTGACTAAAAGTCGACAACCTAATCAATTTACAGTAGTAATCGATTCTTTAGTTTATACTTTGGGCCGTTTCCCGCTCGAAGTGTTATGCAAATAGTGCAGGGCCGGATTTAAAAATTATAGGCCGGCCATGTCATTCTATTTTTATTAACTATTAACAAAAATGCTAAATGTTATTTTTACTCTACATTACGAATTTTCTACGAATTAGTGAAATTAGATTTTTCTGTTGTATTTAATTATTTGTTCTACCGATTTTAGTTTTATTTATTAAGTTTTAATTTTGTTAGAAGTTATCTAATACGTTTGTTTGTTTTTAAAATATAAATATTTCACAAAAATTTTAATTTTTTTAATAAACTTTCCTCTGAATTTCGTTTTTAATAAAAATAACATTATATCAAAATCTACATGTATAAATAGTATTTTAAAGCGTTTTTAAAATTTAGTATAAAAATAATAATAAATAATAAATACCAAAAAACATATAGAAAATGTATTATTTTATTATACCAGTGTCCTATACACAGTGCAATGCAGGGAAATTTCAAAATCTGCAAGAGGAGATATGCAATTTTGGTTAAATTAAATAAATTATTTTTTCCATTACTCGTATATTGTAATTATGCTTTACTTGTTTTCAGAAAAAAAAAATATATAGATCTCTCCAAGTATATGCAAAAAAATTAAAATTAATCAATATTAATTTTTCTTTCTTTTTTACCACGCTTATATTAATTCACTCTGTTGTTGTCGCGGTCAAATTTTGTAACCAATTTTTAGACCACTTCCTATCATTTGATCTCACTGAAATTTTGCATGTAGTTTCATTACAGGAGACAACACAATATTATATTTAAAAAAAAAACCGATTACAAGATATGACACGCTTATATTTATTTTTATAATACAACTAATGACATCTGTCACATGAACTATTTTTTTGTTCAATTAACAATTGAATAATGTAAATGACAGATAAAAATAAAATTATTTAGTTTATATTTGAACTAAACATTGTGTCTGAAGTAGTTTTATGTTAAGCGTGGTTTTTAAAAAAGTTTTTTTATATATTACTTATTATCTATAAATTATAGTCGAACTTTCTTTAGACATATTTTGTTACTTGACTAGATAAATATTACTAACAGTTTATTAATTAATTAATTATATTATATTATTATAAGTTATAATTTTTTGTTATATAATTACTTGCTTCTACGAGACGTTTATTTATTTGTCAATTGTAATTTTTTTTTCCTGACAAAGGTTCGTACATAGTGAACCGAAACGTCGGATTTTAGAATGAGTTCTGAAAATTGGAACCTTATACTTGTAATAAAATTGATATCTTTACTGAAATATACGTAAAATATTTAAAAGGAACAAATTTTTTTTTCGTTTGCTCACATATCTGGTGACTTATGCTTTTTTAGACAAATAAAGTATCATAATAATATTCAATAATTTGAATATTTTTGTCTAATTTAACCAAATTTGTGTATTTTATATGTATACTGAACACCTGGTACAATGCAATAACTTTAAAACAATAAAAATATTAAATTATTATTATTTATCGATTATATTTAACTCATCAACATTGTTTAATTTAATTAAATAATTTTTTGTAAGATCTTTAAATTTAATTTAAAAAAATAGCCAGTTGCGGTACTGTTAAATTCAGTTAAATTATATTACACATTATATAAATGATTAAATTTCACTTAGTTTTTGGCTGAACTTTTGTTTCTTTGCAAATTCCTATATTAGGTATATGACTCTATAACATGACAACATATAAGTATGGGTTAATCCGTCTCTGACAGTTCGTGTCAATTTTCAGAACAAAGAATAACAACGATACAGCTCGACGGTGTACAGTACTTTGTGAGTCGCATGAATCCGTACTCGCCAGAACTGAATTTCTTTTTGGCGTATCAATATTGTCGTTCTCTAGGTCTGCAACTTGTCTCATTTGAGACACGGGAAAAAGCTGATTCAATTACACAGTATCTTAGCAATGCAGGTTTGTTACATATTTTTTAAACTTTACCTTCTTTTTCTCTCTTTTATTTCTCTTTTTTTTTTAATCGAAATTCAAAACTTTTATCAAGATTACAATAGTAAAAAACTTTTTTAAACTTTTATTTTTATAGAAAATAATGTAACAATGATCGTAATTTTTATTTTTTTATTTATAAGCTGTATCTTGAAATCATTAAATTTATTTTCAAAAAAAATCTAAAAATTCTCTCACAATATTATATAACTGCATTTTCATTTTACCATTAATTTGATGAATTAATTAATTTAAGAAATTACATTAAAATCCGGGGTAATTATATAAAAATGTTTTCTTTCTAGATCCAAAGATTTTTTTCTAATTAAAATTAAAAAAATTATCGAACAAAACAATTCAACAAAATGTCTTATTTTCTTTTTACTTCAAAAAAATTAGTATTTTTAAAATTGACTGAGATGTTATTTGATCGTTTCGTTGTAATACTCGTATATTATACATACATCACAAACATCGTCTATCGTTTTTATCTCTGAAATATGGTGGCAAATTGAAATTTAAACATTATCGATCGAATAATATTATAATTCTTACTTGTACAATTAAAAAAGAAAAGATTTTTTAAATACATATTTGAATCTAGATTTTATTTGTGTTATTAGGTTACATTTTCTAATAAGAAAATCATATTTGTATATTTCTAAAAAATGTTACAAAAATATATATTTCGTTATATTTTTACCATATTTTGCAATTTTAAAATTCCCAAATTTATTTATAATTAAAAACAAATTGTTCAATCATATTAATTTGTTGTTTTATTTTAGAAATAAATATTATAGACGGTTTGTTCGCAAACTTAAACTAATTATAAAAATTTGTTAAACAATACCACAATCAGTTTTGTTCATTATATCAAAAAGCATTATGTAGTTTACTTGAAGTAAAAACAAATTAACACCTTATACTTAAAAAAATTTAAAAAGTCCTCTTGCTTTTGATCGAGGGACTTAAGCGCATTTTTGGCGAGCGGATCAGTATTTTTATAATCAAGTCATTTTCATTAAAACCCAAAACTAAATTTTAACGGTTTTTCAGAATTCAAAATTATAGAGGTAAATTTTGGCCAGATTCAACTGGTGAAATTATAGAGGTAGTCGTTTTCGATAGGTTGCACTGTTTTGTTTACAAAATTTAAAATATCATTAATTAACTTATTTAGCATTGGCTGAGCGCTTTTAAACTATTCGATGCGCCAATAACTCGACAGCACCGAACTAATGCAAAAAAACTAGAACTCTCTACGATATCTAGTTTAAAGGTTTTTCTGGAGCCGAACGACCTACAGACCGAACAAAGCGTATTATTGAGCTTTCTTTTTGAAAACAAAAATGGGCTAAAAAAATATTATTTTTCTTAGCATTGTAGATATTTTCAATTCATTTTTTGAAATCATATACTGTGCATTAACTTAAATAATAAGTAGGAGCTTGACTTTAGAGTAAATATTTTAAATGAACATATAAATTATTGTTATATTATTCTCAATTTTCAACAGTATTTATTTGAATCATCAACCTAATATTAAACAATTGTGTGATAGGTTACACAAAGTACGATTTTTGGACATCGGGAAATAAACTCGGCACGGACATGTTCCTTTGGATGAGCACTGGATTACCATTCAACGCAACTTTCAATTACTTGAAACGTCCAGGAGACGAAGCATCCGCCGCTTTAACGGATGTTGTTAATAGCAGCACTGCCCCTCAACGCACGGCTCGAGAAAGGTAAACATCATTTCTAAATAGCTTCTCAAATTTACTTTAATTCCAACTTAAACTTGAGAATATCTTTTAAAGAATATAAGTACTAAAATTTCAAAGATAATATGAAGTTTTAGCTCAACGACAATATATTTATCAAAATTACGTTTTAAAAATTTATTTGGTTTCTCAGTTTCTGTTAAATATTTTAAAAATAAATCCAATAAATATTTAAATATTAAATATACAATTGTGACATAATATTTTAAACAATAAAAAAATTTGTGATCACCACAAAAATATTGATTTTAAAAATGTCATTTAACATTGTTTCAATTTTAATTTTAAATATTTTTTATCAATCTTTCACCCATACATAAGAATTCTAAACACAAGATAATTAAAAGTTTTATTAAAAATAATCACTAGATTTCTATTTATTATATCATGTCAAAAATGAAATGTGAAAATTTGTAAATTTATAACTTTTTGAAAGATTTAATATATAAATATAATAAAGTAAATTTAAGTCTCATTTTAAAACAACGAAGAGTTTCTCTGCGGAATTGCTCAACCAATTCAAGACTCAATTTAACTATACTCCTAGTTGATTACACTAATCGTAAGGATGAGAGATTGGAACACAGCTCTGAGCTAAATAATCTCATTTTAGAACACTTTGTTAAAGTTAGTGCCCCATAGCTATTATTTACTATTATTCGTTCTCAGTTTCTTTATTGCGCAACAAGTCAATGACTTATATACACATGTATTTAAGTTACTGCACAGGTTTTAAGATTTTTTTCAGATAGAAGATAGATAGAAGAACATAAAAACTTTTTTCCTAACACGATTATCATAAATTTTTTTTATTGAATTTGTAGTTACATCGCTTTTATAATAATTTTCTCAGAAAAGATTGCAAATTTTATTTAATTAAATTTTAATACCACGTGTTTTTATTAAAATTTATAACGCCATGGCTTTTATAAACATCTAAAAATAAAAATATACTTTTTTTGTCACGAATAAATTAGAGGTAATAGAAAATAAAAATAAAGTATGTATACTTATAAAGTGGGAATATTATTCTCATAAAAGAACAATATACATTATAGAATTGTTTTTATTCTACACAAATAACAATTTTAAATCGTAAATATATAGGTAGTGTAAATAAATACTAAAAATAATTAATAAACAAATGAATATGTTTTCAAATCCTGAAGATATACATTTGTATATATACATACATATATATATATATATATATATATATATATATATATATATATATATATATATATATATTTAAAATAGATAGACAATTGAAAATGTTTCTGTACATACTATACATTAAACATTATTTTAAAAAAAGCTTTAGATTATAATACCAATACAACAAATAAAATGATTTTGTATACAAGTATACAAGAAATTATATTTCGAAAAATATAATAATTTATCTAACAAGTTTAATAAATAGGTACGTAAAGATGATCATATCAAAAGAATCCCTAATACTAAAACACGAATAATTCTTATATGTATATTTGTTTGTCAACTTTATCTTAAAAACAGGTTTAAGTATTTTTATGAAATGGAGTAAATCTACTTCGAATTCGAGAAATCGGTTTAGCAAGGTATCGATTTTGGGAAACCATATTTAGGAGCTGGTAAAGAGAGAGACTGAGGGCATAAAAATGTATATTTTGCTATGTTATTCCAAAGATTGCAATCTTTGAAAATATCAGCAAAATATAATTTTTTATGCCCTAATTGGTCATCGGTCTTATAGATATATATATATATATATATATATATATATATATATATATATATATATATCTCGATCTATATATATAGATGGAAGGTTGCAGAGCAAACAAAATTCCCGGGGACTGTGTCATTCCGAGAGAGTGGTAACTCAATTCTTAACACAGTTATATGAATATTAGTCATGTATATATATATATATATATATATATATATATATATATATATATATATATATATATTATTATTATTATTATCGGTGTATTTTTATTTTGGTAACTGACCGGCTTACTGGAAAAATTCAGAATCTTTCGACGGCTAAGTCAATGAATGGTTAAATTTGTTGTGAATTGTACTAAATAATTTGTATTTACAGCAGCGATAGTGGCTCTGCAAACGGCTGCGTAGCCCTGAAAGCTCCGAATTTAGAATGGGCGACAGATGATTGCACCGCGATAAAAGACTTCATCTGCGAACAGACTCGGTGCTATTACTACAATTACGGATCGATTCCCGTGTCCTCGGCCCAGGGGTAAGCGCAGGTGAGCCCCGCACAACGCAACGCACCCCGGGTCAGCGAGCAAACTAACCCCAACTGACCGGATGACCGGGGGTGTAATGTTGCACGGTGAATGGGCAAGGCTTTACACAAACACAGTACACTTACACAATACAAAATTATTTAGATAATATTTTTCTTTTAATATTTATAATTTATATTAAAAGTTGTAAGTTATTTTTATATATTCAAAATTTGATATATACATTATCAAGAATATTATACACAATATAACACTTTTCCAATATTTATATTAACAATTACTTAATAATAAAAATTAGAAATAAATTAATATACACTAACTATACATCACTTATAATTTTATCTTAATTTCAAATATATTTAAGTGTTTTTCTCTGCAATAGTATTTGGTAAAAATATTTTGCGCTAATAATTTACGTTGGTTAAATGAGCAAAGAAGTACCATTTTATACGGGTATTTCAATAAATAAAATAAGATTTTTTCAACCAGTGGTTCTTAAAATATGGTATAAAAATTTCTTATTTAAAATAGAAATATCTATTTTTTTATTTGCACACTGTAAAGAGAATTTTATTTCAAATACAATGATATAATAATATTATATCTTTACATAAAAAAATAACTTAAAAAACGTAAGTAAAATTTGTTTAAAATTTATTTCAAATCTCATCATAAGTTTGCCTTGAATTGAATATTAACAATTTACTTTAATAATTTATTTTGTTAAATATTATAAAAATAATTATAATTTTGTTTCATTTATGGTCAAACTTCTTACAATGAGATTTGAAATAAATTAAGTCAAATTTTAGTTGCGCTTTTCTTAGTTATTTTTTTATGTAACAGTATAATGTTATTATATCGTTGTATATGGCATAAAATTATATTTTTAAAGGGCAAATAAAAAATATATGTTCCTATTTGAAATAAGGACGTTATATCCCATATTTTGAGAATTACTGGTGTAAAAACTATTGTTTTATTTACTGAAAAACTCGAACAAAATAGTATTTTTTGACCAAGTTAACCAACCTTGTATCTCTTATAGTTCTCAAGATACCAATAGACCAATAGTGGTGCACTTAAATTGAATACCCTGCATAAAAGTAACATAATGAATCATTTAACTTTTTAACTGTTTATTAAAGATTTTAAAAAACGAACGACAGGATTTTTAATGCTATAAAATGTAACTAAAATTTTTGTATTGCCTTCAAATGATGGTGTATTTATTTGAGTTACTAGTATAATAAAAATATATTATAGTTCAAACTATAAATGTGATATTTACGTTGACAGTTTGAAAAAACATATTTTAAATAAATATTAAACGCCATCGCAAATTAATACTAATACTTTTGAAATTAACGTGATAATTCAATTCTAAAATCATTTTTAGTACATATTTCATATAAACTCAAAAATTGTATGATACACAGCTTGAATTCTAAAAAAAATCGCTTAAATTATAATTTCTTTCAAAATAAACTTTCGATATATTTTCCCCAATAACCCGTATAAACCGTTTGCGCTGAATTTCAGAAAACCGAACGTAGAAAATAAACGTCCGTCCACTTTATCATCCCCGTCAATTTCATCATCTTCATCGTTATCGTTAACGTCGTCATCATCGTCATCGTCATCGTCATCGTCATCATCATTGCCATCGTCTCCAGTGTCCAACTCCCTGAGTGTGGCTGAGTACGTGGAAGCCGTGAACCGTCAAAAAGCCACCGAACCTAACTCAAATTCCAGCGAATTGGACACCGTTGACGCGGAATTGTCTACTAACGGTCCCTATGACGCTAACATGCAAATGCAAGATGACCCGTCCGTTGCTGCCGCAGACCTCGTGCCCCAAACCCATCACGAAGACGACAGCTACGTGTCAACGATCGTGCCCGAGTATATTACTACATTTAAGTCCGTCCATAACTCGCACGATTCTTCCGAATTTCTGTTGTAACTTATTTTATTAGTTTGTAAACTTGTGATTTTGTACTGATTAAATAATAATACACTCCATTTTCTTCTTAAATATAATAATGTTAGTATTTATTGGCCTTTCTTAATTCTCCAATTAGTATATTTTATATTCTCGTCAAAATTATTTATTGAAATATGTATCAATTAACATAACGTAAAACGTATTTTAATTTCATAAATTTATAATCTATATCTACGTTATTAAACGTATATATATATATATATATATATATATATATATATATATATATATATATATATATGAAAATTTAAAATTAAAAAATAGATTGTCATTTAATTTCATTTAAATAGTGAATATATAAAATTTAGTAAAAATAAATTTGTTTTTTTTTCTGTCATTAAAATACATACAAGATTAAATTTAGTAAATACAGGGTTGTTTTATTAATTAAGTGAAAAAGTTCCATTACTTCTTAAATTATTTTATTAATCTTACAACAAAATGTTATTGAAAAAAAATTTATAAAACTCAAAGACAAATTTGACTAAAAATATTTTTTATTGCACCTGTGATTTTAAAGCTGTGGAACGAAATAACATTTTTCAAATGATTATCACTATTTATTTTTTTAATTTTAATTATTAAAAATAAATAAAAGTATATCAACAAAAATAAACCCCCTCCCCCCAGCAGACAAAAGCTCCCAAAAAATTCAGCAAAATTACATTTAAAATACTGATATTTTCTAATTAAATAAAACACTCCGTATATATTAATTTTGTGAACTTTATAGTATTCAATGTTATTAAATGATTCATATTCATACTTTTAAGAGTAAATTTCTACCACGAAATATTTACATATTATATAAATTTATCTTTTTGCTATCAGAAATATTTTAAATATATGTGAACAAAATCCTACCTTCCATAAATAACACCTTCCGGATTCTGCATAGGAACTATTTTGAACACATATTCGTCACGGAGTTGACGTGATGCAGTGTCATCCTGTAAAAGGTAGCGTATTGTTCCTTCCATTGCCCAAGAGGAATTACTTTCAGCAGGATGTACTCTACTTGTTAGGACAATTACTTTTCTCCTCTAAAGATCAACAAAAACATTTGTGTTGCTTCAAAACTTTATTACTAAAGAAACACATACCTTCATAGGATTATGACTGCTTCGTGGTGCAGTAATTGTAAGTAAAGGAACAGGATTATTTGCTAAAGTGCTAGAAAGAGTATCTACTGATAAATAAATATTACTAGGTGAATTAGCTTGAAGTCCATACAAGTAGGTCTAAAAAATAATTAAAAAATACATATTGTTATATTAGATTTGATTTAGAAAAAATAATGTTTTACCATAAGTTTTGTGTAAGTATATGGATAATGATATGCAAAGTAACAAACGTCATTACTGTGAGGAAATCTGACAGTAAAAGATAACGTATTATAAACTGCAAAAGGTTGCACAGGATCATAGTAATTATTACGATAGTAAAATATGTCCGACCCATTTCGAACCCATCCTGAAAGTTTCAAAATACAAAGTAAATTAATAAAAATAAATTCAGTTTTTAAACATGACGCATCAATAGTACGAATTGTAAATAATGTAACCTCGAATACATAAAGACAATTTGTCTGTTGGCAGTAAGTGAAAAAATTTTATTTACCAATTTTGCCCAATGTCGCATCCTTGACCGAGAACATGACGGGTTGCATTCCATTATTGTATTGGGTGTTCGATTTATCACAGTTAATTATATTGAACACGTAAGAAACTTGAGCTTTTGTATTTGATACTTCGAAATAAAACCATTGATATTTTCGATTTGTATTGACGTCTGGCGCCAAAACAAGATTGTATATATGTTGGCTTACCTATCATTTACGAAAACAAAAACGTCATTTAAGTATTTTGTTCAAAATTTATCAATTATCTTTCGAAACAGTTTTATGATTTTGAAATCCACATGTATTATCAAAATTTCAATTATAATTTTTTTAATAATTTACTATATTTACCGCACATATTATTTCGAATATATAGAAACAATTGATTATTGGCGTAACTATAAATTCTACAATTTACATTTAATTTGCATTACCACATTAAATAGACAACCCACTGTACTTCACTGTAATGAAAACAAATTTTAGTATGGTATATTACTGACTAGCAGGAGAGGACTGGCCATCTGCCAAGTTCTGGCAAATGCCACAAGGATCTGTCAGTATTTCTTAATTTGTTTTATTTTAATTCATTTTTCTGGTATTTCTTAAAAAAATTTACATTTCATAGTGGTAGTTCTGATAGTGCCAGAGTCTAATTCTTCTCCCAGTTTGTCTCTGCTACCTACTATAGGTGGGATCAGCATTTTCGCATTGTGTACACATTGCAAATCGTTTGAGTAAGTATACAAAAGTAAATTACCAAACGGATCCTGTAAAATTATTAGTAAATTCAAAAATGCCAAACCCACCTTGTCTACTTATTCATGTCATAATATACAGGGTCCTGCACCTCACCTCCCGTCTTCTGTAGCTCATTTATTAATTAAGTTAGAATTTTGATATTTTGCAGGCGTTCTCTGTACCTCCGAGTCTATTTCAGGAAAATATTTTTGATTATACAGGGTGTCCCAATAAAGTGTTACGCCATGATGATATATCTTTTTAAATTACATGCTATACTTTTTTTTACTTATTTGGGTGTCTTTTATGGTTGCCTACATATTCCTAAAATTCTATTGAAATCGGTTCGTTGAAGTCAGCGAAAAAAAATAAAAACCAAAAAAAGTCGGTTTTGCACCACTGGCTTTAAAAATTAATAAAAAACGCAAATAGTATCTGGTTAATAAAATTTTAGGACATAGTTATTAAGTAAAGTCTAGTAGTCTCGTTAACCAAGTTTTTATTGATCCAGATTATACAGGGTGATCAAAATCTAGTGTCAAACTTCGCAAACTTTAAAGCACTTTATCTTTCTTATTTCAAATGGGAATCCCTATATATTTTTATATCATTCGATGCGGAATTGAAAAACAAACATTTTTTCTAATTACAACCCTATGGCAATTCCTAACATTTTACAAGTTATTCACCAAAAACTTATTTTATCAACTATTCCAATAGCAATTTTAATTGATAAAAATCGAAGGCGCCTTTGATAAACAATTTATTAACATTAAAATTGCTATTGGAATAGTTGATAAATCAAGTTTTTGGTGAATAACTTGTAAAATGTTAGGAATTGCCATAGGGTTGTAATTAGAAAAAATGTTTGTTTTTCAATTCCGCATCGAATGATATAAAAATATATAGGGGTTCCCATTTGAAATAAGAAAGATAAAGTGCTTTAAAGTTTGCGAAGTTTGACACTAGATTTTGATCACCCTGTATAATCTGGATCAATAAAAACTTGGTTAACGAGACTACTAGACTTTACTTAATAACTATGTCCTAAAATTTTATTAACCAGATACTATTTGCGTTTTTTATTAATTTTTAAAGCCAGTGGTGCAAAACCGACTTTTTTTGGTTTTTATTTTTTTTCGCTGACTTCAACGAACCGATTTCAATAGAATTTTAGGAATATGTAGGCAACCATAAAAGACACCCAAATAAGTAAAAAAAAGTATAGCATGTAATTTAAAAAGATATATCATCATGGCGTAACACTTTATTGGGACACTCTGTATAATCAAAAATATTTTCCTGAAATAGACTCGGAGGTACAGAGAACGCCTGCAAAATATCAAAATTCTAACTTAATTAATAAATGAGCTACAGAAGACGGGAGGTGAGGTGCAGGACCCTGTATATTATTTTTTATTTTTAGTTTTTGAATATTTAATAAAATTAAATGTAAATGTTTGTCACTCGCCTATTTTTTTTTAAATATTATTAAATATATAAAAATAAAATTAAATTATATTTAAAATATTTCCGAAAATTATATTCAAGCCATATTAATTAAAAAAGTTTATAAATTCATTTTAATTAAAAAAAAACAAACTATTAACGAATCTTTTTCTGTAATCAAATTCTCATTATATAAAATTTATTAAAATATTAAGCTCTAACGAGCAATAATTCAATAACATTTTTAGTGCACAAAATAAATTGTAGAATTAGGTAAATAAGTAAGTAATCGAAAAAAACAATTTTTTTGTCAGCGAGGGAAAAAAATTTAAGTTTCCGATCAGAAAAGTTCTTACGCAAGCTGATTCGAATATTAAACAAAATCTAGATGGCGTACCGAGCGCTCAAAAATGACATTTTTTGGTCTTTTTTCATATAATTGCTCAAACATAAATCAACATTTTATCTGACCGAGCCCCGTAACTTTGTGTTTTTATGACCACAAAAAATGCGACATTTTCTTCAAAGAGCCGTTCAAATTGAAGTATTTAACGTTTAGTTATAAGCATTTGAAAAAGCTGTTTTTCAAGGCATTGCAACAAAAATGCTATTTTCGGTAATTTTCAACCGATATTTGACAGTTTTCTTTTATTTTATAGTGCTTAAAAAATATCGCATTTTTATGTGGGTATAAAAACACATTATTTTCAATTAGTCTCGTTTAAAAAAAAACTCACGTGTTTTATTACAAAATGACAATATATGTATATATATATATATATATATATATATATACCAGTTAAATTAGTGGTTTAAGATGGACATGTCAATTTTTTTTTAATGTTGCCTACTTTCCGAGAAAAAATTACTAAAGCTTTCAAAAATTTATTATGGCTACATTAGTTATCCATGATTAATCAAATTATCACAAAATTTTCTCCTAGTGCTCACAAAAATTACATAATTTTAGTAAAGTACAGTATTGCCCACTTTCCGGAAAAAGTTACTAAAATTTTTAAAATTTAATTTTGACTTATACTATTTATCTGAAATTAATAAAAAATTTACAAGACCGTACAGGGTTGCCAATTTTCCGAAAAAATTACTAATATATTTACAATTTCATTCTGACTTTACTATTTATTTGAAATTAATTAAATTTTCACAGAAAATTTTCCTAGTACCCACAAAAACTATACAATTTTACTACTGTACAGGGTTGCCAATTTTCCGAGAAAAAAATTACTAAAATTTAAATATTTTTATTTTAGTTTCACTATTTATTCAAGATTAATCAAGTTTTCAGAAAAGTTTCTTCTAGCGTCTACAAAATTATTTAATTTATATATTATACAGAGTTGCCAACTTTTAGACAAAAATTTAAAAGTTTTTAAAAAAATTTATTTAGGCTACACTATTTATTAGAATTCAATCCAATTTTTAGAAAATATTCACCTAGTCTATAAGAATTTCAAAATAATATTTTAATTTTATTTTGGCTATACTGTTTATTTGATTTTAATCAAATTTTCAGGATAAATTCGTCTGGCACATCCATAACAAATGTATAATATTATTTAACAGTATTACCAATTTTTGGAATCAAAATTGTTTTATTTTAATCAAATTTTCAGGTTAGATTCTCCCAATTTAAATAATAATTGCAGAATTTTATTTTTCACAAAGATGCCAAATTTTTTTAAAAAAATAATATTTTAGCTTAGCTATCATTAAAAAAAGTTATGCTTAAAAAAATTAAATAATTTAATTGTTATGCAGTATTGCCATTTTTCCGAAAAAACTATTCAAAATTTATTTTAAGCATACTGTTTGTACAATTTAAAACCAATTTTCAGGATAGATTCTTTTATATGCATAATAATTATAAAATTTAATTTTTGATCAGTATTGCCAACTTTTGGCGATAAAATATAAAATTCTTTGTATTTATGTGATAATATCAAAGTGATCTATATATGGATTTACCCATATACTTCTAATCTTGTTTAAATAAATTACCGTTAAAACTAAAATCACCAAACATAAATAACTGTAGTTGATCTATACTCAAATTAAAAAAAAAATTCCACAAATATATCAAAACTTTTCGTAAAACTCGATATCTCGTAAAAAGAAAAGAAAAACACAAAACTTACTCTATATACTTTACGTAAATTTCCAGCTTCAAATCTTGATTCAAACTTAAGGGAAGAAGAATTAGAACTACTAGCTAAGGTGTTTAAATCATCACATTTTAATATATCACAGCTGTAAATAATAAATAAAAATGCTTTAATTATTAGCTTCTTTCTATATTCTACATAATATTTTTATTGTTTTTCTTAAATTTCTACTCACCGTTGATTATCAAATCTTTGAAGCTGATCTAAGTCATAAATAAGAGGATAAATAGTTTGAGATTTCTCATTGATAGCTCTATCTAAAATTTCTAAAAGCTTTGCCCTAGTCAAATAAATAAATAATTAATTTATACACATTTTTCTTAAATCTACACCATTATATATATATATATATATATATATATATATATATATATATATATAATAGTTATTTTGTATGTATTCAATTACACCGACACTATTAACTATCTATCTGTATCTACTCAATGATTTAGTGTGTTGAACAATCCAGTAAGAATATAATGTAAAAGAAAGTTTCGTTATGTATAATTTCCATGCACTATAAATATTACAAGTAAAATTATTTTTTCCGTTCAAGTGTAGAAAATATTTGTAAATGCATAAAATGCGGAAATTGGCAGTCAAATGCTTCAAAAATAATTAGTTTCCTAGTATTATCGTAAAAGGAAAACAATGTACATTAATTAAAAATTGAATTTCGAGCCCGCAAGTTTTTTAAAATTATTCTATTTTTTCAATTTGTGCAAATTTCGATAGATTTGACATTTTATAGGTACTTGCAGAACCGTGCCGAGGCGAGGCTGTGGCAAGTAAAGCTCTTACCTCAGGTACAAAATATAAGGGGTCGCAAATAAATAAAATATAATCAATTAAATAATTTAAAAAATACAATTTCTTTATAAATAGCTTAACATTTCAGTTCCAAAATGTTATACTAATAAAAATATTATCAGCTATTATTAATGGAAAAAACGATAGTTTTCCTAAGGAAGGCGGCGCTGAATAAAATATTTTTGAAAAGTAGGCGGTGAACCAAATAAGTTGAGTAAATTCTAGTTTATATAAACACGAAACAAGTTTGTCATTTGCGAATAACAAATTAAAACCGCTTGCTACTTATTGCATATCTTGAAGTATGCAAACCGAATCGAAATGTTCATTTTATGAATGGTTCAAGATTACTCTATAATGCAAAGCGAATAGAAAATGTACACAGCCTGGATTTTCATAGCGAAAAAAAAATCTTGGTCGCAATCAAAAAATACAATAGACCAAATAATAGAATTTAGAGTACTAGAAAGCAGACGAGAAGTTTCTATTGAGGCCAAGCAAAATACTATTGTTTGCATTTCTAATATATCGTCATTCACCGAAACCAGTCGTATTTGCATTGTTCGAGGCTTGTATTTTAATTTTGCAGAAAATGAACGTTTCGGGTCGGTCCACGCAGCTTTATCACAAATACTTTCCGAAATCCCAATAGTGATAAGTGTAACTGATATACACAGTTTGAGTAGTAGTTGGATATAAAAAGAATATTTTAAAACACAAACAATTTACTAGAGCTTCAAAATTTTTTTAACAAAATTCTTCAATTTTATAGTTAATTCAACAAATTACAATTAAAAACAACATTTTAAAATCGCAAATTACTATAACATAATTAAAATAAAATAGTTCCGTAATAACATAATTTCTTGACGTATTTATATTGAAAGATAAATAATATGTAAAATATACTATTAAAAATACTACTTGTAAAATCCACAGCCAGTGCAAAAAAAAAACAAAAAAGAAAAGATACTTATATTAGTTTGTATTATTTGCATAGAATACCTGGGAAATTTCGAACAATTTGTAATCATATATTGAGTCTGGGATAAACTTTGAGCTCCAATCATATCGGGATAAGCAACTTTAACAATTTGTCTATTGGTACATACTCTAGATGCTAAAATGTTGTAAATGTTTTTCGAATTCGGATCAATTTTTTCAAATATTTTAATTTTGCTGTCGATCTCTTCTGATAACTTCTCTTGAAAATTTTGTTCAAGTAATAGCTCCTTCGTTAAATATCTGAAATAATTTTTCTTTTATAATCGAACAAAAAAAAAACTGATTCGTTTCGAGTCATTTGGTTACAAATTGGCTGTTGATGGAAGTAACGGCTTCTTTGGTATCGATTCTTGAAAATTAAAACTTTTTCGCTTTTCTTTTGTTTGTTTCGTTTTAATGTTGTCATCGTCTTCCGTGTTTAATATAAATTGCTGATCATTATCTTCATCGTCTTCATCTTCGTCTTCCTCTAATTCATCCTCTTCTTCCGCATCGTCATCAGAATCATCCGAATATGCTGCACTCATGTAATCTTCTTCTTTTACGTCTGCTTAGAATCGAAAACAATTTCAAATTATTTTGTTTTACAATCAATGCTGCAACTTCGCAAACTGATTTCAATTCGATTTGTGATTTCTAGTTTAACACAATTTCAAATTTAAATGATTCCTATGTTGATATTAAATTTCGTTTAAACAATTCAATAACTTTTTCAACAATAACAATAACAAATATTATCTCATCCAATTCTTACAAATTAATTGAGAAAATTTATATTCATTTTTATTTATTAAAAATTCGAATACTGATATTTTAAAACAACAATACTAACTTCATTTTAATGTTTAATAATTTGTGTAAACTGAAAATTATGTATTTTTATTATAGTTTATTTTAAATAATATTTAAAATTAAAAATAAATAATTTTAATATTTCAATTATATTTTGACCAAATATTTTGAACGTATTGCTTAGATTTAAATTCATGTACAGATTTTATTTATAATCTCGATTATAATATAGTAACATGTAAATAAAAAAGAATATTGAAATAAACAACATATTCGATTTTTCTAATAATTTATGTGACAACAAAATTTTGCCATCGCATGCTCAGGCATACGATTAGAAATAAACAAAGAATAAATGTAATTTTTTTGATTTATATAGGTATATATCGTATGTATGTATGGTTTGTTGTTGCATGTGATTATAAATTGAAGAAATAAAAAACGTACCACTTCTTCTGGTGATGGGTAAAGGAAATGAGTAACATTTATAACCTTCTATAAAAAGTTCGCGTTTCGATAAACACGCATGTATAACGGAACAAACTTTTAGTAATATACTATACTGTTTGTCTTCTGATGTTGTAAAATGAGCACAAAATCTATGCAGTAATCGAATATTTGCATTCGTTTGAAAATGCTGTAGAAAATTTTCTAAAATATATTTGAAAAATTATTATTCAAATATGAAAATTGTTTTAAAATTCCATTCTAATTTGCTATCAAAAAAATTAAAAACAAAATTTCTATTAGATTTGAGAATAGAAATATTAAGCAAATAATAATTTGTTACTACTTAACATATCTACTTTTGTTATCTATCTCAAACTCATTTGCAGAATATTAATGTAAGATATTAGTAATCTTTATAGATTTACCCAAAACACACTAAACTAATTAATATAATAACAGCAAATATTTAACAGTTATACAAATCTAGCAACAATTTTTGCGATATATATATATATATATATATATATATATATATATATATATATATATTTCAATAAATAAATAAATTTTTAAAATATACTAAATTTTTTAATAGCAAAACGAATAAACATTTCAATTAATACATTATTTACCTTTTTTAATAATTTTGCTAATCGACAAAATTATAGCTTTATACGTACTATAAGTTACTGGAAAATTATCATCGTTTACTAAAATTTGTAATAAATTAAATATTACTCTTGTTTCAAATATTGATTCATGAATATCATCTAGAAATTATAAAAAATAAATATTAAACACCTAAATAAAAACCTAATTCAAGAAAAAATATCATTAAGTTAGTTTTAAAACAATACACTAAATATACTACTTTTTATGTACCGTTTCTAGTGAGCAGTTTAATAAGAATAACCATATTTTTTATTTTCGGAGATTTTCTGCATTTAAGCATAGTAAAAATTGAATCCAAATTTTCGAAAAACGTTTTATTAGGCATAAACTCATTTGCGTTTCCTGGAAAGTAAAATAATTAAAATTTTGAAATTAGAAAAACAAATAAATAAGATTAATATTACTAGTTTTCATGATCCATCTAAATATATCAATCAAAACAACACTTATTTTAAACGTTTTGTTGTATTTGCCCAGTAAATACAGTAATTGCTTCAGCACCTGATATCTGTCGAAATATCTGCAGAATTTTTTATCTGCAAAAATATAGTTTTAAATTGAATATAATGTTAAGTCAATTAAACGTTTTGAAAAGTTCTGTAGTTTTAACATTTATATAAAACATATCTTTCAAACATGTTGAAATCGTAATATTTTAAAAAATTTGAATGAACATTTGTTCCTTTTGCTATTGTTACACAAAAATGTGCAAACTTTTTACATCTTTTCCAAATTGATAACACAAATTTTAACAGATCAGTATGGAGTTGTCCAGTTTTTTCTAACAACATTGTTTTTTTAAGTTGAAGTCTCAAGTAATTAAAATATATAACACATGTTTTTTTTAATTTTGTTTCATTACAGAGAAATAAATAAATAAATATATATATATATATATATATATATATATATATATATATATATATATATTAAATAGTATCAACAAATTCAAATTATCTGTGCATTACGTTTCTACTATTGAAACGGGAAATAGACAAGAAATACATATAAAACTAGCGTTACCTGCTGATTAATGTTGCCGTTGCCAGTAGTAAAAATTTTTAGTTACAATTATTTTATTTAAATAATGTATTTTAGTATACAACAAAAAATAATAAATTATAATAATTTATTAAAAAATAAAATATAAAATAATTATCCATTAATTTTTTCTTTCTTCTTTAATAATATAATTCAAAATGTGATTACCATGTTACGTATAGATAACCGAAATGTTTTCACATTTTACTAATATTTATATACCTGTGTCATACGAATAGTAGAGACATCACAAGGACGATAGAATGATGGAGGGCAAAATATCAATTTTTCAATAATTAATATTTAGGAAAATGGTATTTTATAATAATTTTTTTGTTTTCGTAATATATTTGAACCTAAATAATTGCTTTGCGCAAATAAATTTAATACTTTCAAAAAAAAAAAAAAAACGGAACAACTCCATATCATAAATATTACAATATTAAAACAACAAAACTTTCTAAAAACAATAATATTTTATTACCTCTTTTACAAGCAATATCCAATATAGATAACAAATAAAAATAAGTAGAATTTATAATTTTCGAAGCACATCCTGCAAACTCAAGTTGATCTTCTATATTCATTAATACATTAATCAATACCTGTCCTTCATCAAATAATATTGATGTTGACGCTTCTCGAGCCAAACTTCCTGAATATTAAATTTAATTTAATTTGTTTTAGAAAATACTTGAAACAAAATCACTGTACCTTTTAGAGATCTTTTTTGAGAAACACTTTTGTGGATTAATGTAAAAGAACGAAGAACTACGTGGGGATAACAACATACCTAAAATAATCAAATTTTCAAAAAAATTAAAAAAGGAAAATTTTTTATTCTTAAAATAATTTGATTTCATCCAAAAACACTTATACAAGATGGTAACCGCGACAATCAAACATAGGCTTTAACATGTAAAATCATACTTTTGTAATTTCCTGCTTTACTTTTAAATAAAGAAACTTTAAATAAAAGTTTTAGAGCATAAAATTCTGCATCTAAATCAATAAATAAATCTAATTTTACTTGTTTTTAATGGTAGAAATTAGGTACAAAAATTATATTTTAAAAAACATATGCATGATATTTATACTGAAAAATAAACAAATGTTTATGAATGAAACATTTTTTACTATTATTATTGTAGCAATTGTTGTTGTGTCAGCGGTGTCGTGCCTGTCTGTGCCTGTTCGGTCGGTTACTCGTGATAAGTGCGGGGTTGGTGCGATGAAGTATTGTGTCTTCGCCCTAGCGAGCGGGCATGCGGGCAGTTCGAGTACAACCTTGCTACAGGCGAGACGTGTGGCGTGTTACGCTACGAGTGAAATAACCTTGAATAGCAGTGCGAGTATATGAGGCTTACGGGCTATAGATGTTAATAGCAGTTGATAGTGAGATAAACCAGTTATTTAAAAGAAGAAAAAAAAACCGGAGTGCGCGTTGCATTTAGACAGTTGTGTAGAACAGTAAGTTTTGAGAAATATATACGGAATATTTGTGTTTTCTTAGTATGTAGTGCACTATAATGGCGGATATTCAATGCTCACGATTTGAGCATGGAGATTGGCCGGCGTGGCTGAAATTATACGAAGCATACGCACTAAAAGGTTGGGATGACGCGAAAAAGCTCACTGCTTTACCATTTTTCCTGATCGGTTCGGCAGCTGAAACATTAGAAAGCCTGACCGTAATTGAAAATAACAGTTGGGCAACAGTGTGTGTTACCTTGAAATTAAAGTTTGCAGTAGAAGACGACAGAGCCGAAGAAAAATTTAAAGCTCGACGCCTATGTGTAGGAGAGACTTATTCAATGTTTGCGTCTGCATTGACAGTTTTAGGAAATAAATCATTTCCCGATCACAATCTAATTATAAAAGAAAAAATGCTGATGAAACAGTTTATGCTAGGCATCGAACCTATGGTAGCTGAAGAAGTTGCCCGTCGGCTGCCAAAAACACTGCAGGAATGTGTCATTGGAGCGCAGGCGGCTCTACAAATTAAACGCGCACTGTCAGATATACGTAATAACCAAACTGAAAATGTTGCTGTCCCTCCAATTAATGAAGCGGTAGCTAACTCAGCGACCAGTGACTTTAAAGCGGAGTTTCATCAGTTAAAAGAACTAGTGGAAAAATTGTGTGTTACAGTGACCGAATTATCAAGGGATACGCGTGAACGCGAGCGTAAAAATCGCACAGGACCGTCACGCGTACAGTACGTTGGCGTTCTCCGTCACCGCGGAGTAGAGAAAATTGTGTAGACTTTCAATCTCGAGAATGAAGGATTAGACGCGAAATATCTCCTCAGCAGCGCGAGGATGGATTTAGAGTGCGTTGCTGTAAGTGTAATCAGTACGGGCATGTTCGTCGCGAGTGTCCTAAAAATTTGAATAAACGGGGAAATGGCAACGGGCGATGCTAAGTCCCGAAGCATCGTCTGCTCATTGCGAAACGGGACATAGAAACGAAGTTGATTTTTCTCTAGTACGAGTAAAAGGACACATAAACAATCAACCAGTGGTGTTTTTATTGGATACAGGTGCGTCTCGTTGTTTTGTACACCAAAAACTATGGGAGCAGGTGGGAAACAAATATTTACGACCGTCATTAAAAGTGATAAAGCAAGTCGGAGGAAGTCCACTGTCAGTAATCGGACTCGGTAACATGACAGTTAATATAGTGGGTTATAATTTCGATACCGAAGTGACTGTTTGTGACAATCTAACAGAAGACTGTATTCTTGGATGTACGTTCATCCGCGAAAGGCAAGTGAATTTGTGTCCGGGACAAGGTTACATAGAAATAGCGGGACGACGTACAGATGAATATAATCCAATACCGGGGGTTGCGATTTTGGGAAAAACTCTTGTAATACCGCCGCGGTCACAAATGATAGGACATGTTACTATTTCGGAAGATAATTCGGAATACGTTAAGGTCATTGAACCGTCTACTAGTTGTTGGGAGAAACACAACTGTTTTGTAAGCCATAGTATGGTAACGGGATCAGAAGGAAACATATTGCTGTGTAACCCGAGCATGGATCCAGTGACTATATATAAAAATTCTCTTCTCAATGTGCAGTCGTTAGACGAAATGAAAACATATGTTCTGTTTCATCTAATCAGTTTGACTGGGGCGAGGCTTCTCGATATCTAACTCCTATTCAACTTAAATCAGCCAAAAGCTCTTTGAAAAGATTTACCGATGTCATATCAACCGGGCCGAATGACACAGGCCGGACCAGTGTTCTGCAGCATCAAATAAATACGGGATCAGCTAATCCAATAAGACAAGCGCCCCGACGACTTCCTTTCGGACGTAGGGAAGAAGCCAGTAACGAAATACAAAGAATGCTGCGCGCAGGAGTTATCAGCCCATCAACGTACCCGTGGTGCTCACCGATAGTACTGGTGAGAAAGAAAGATGGCTCTACTCGCTTTTGTGTTGATTTCCGAAAACTTAATAAAGTAACTATTAAAGATAGTTACCCTCTACCCTGAATCGACGATATACTGGAATCATTAACGGGCGCGACAATGTTTACTGATTTGGACTTACAGTCAGGCTACTGGCAGTGCGAGGTTGCCCCGGAGGATCGTCCGAAAACTGCATTTTCAACGGGATCCGGATTGTACGAGTTCAACGTCCTACCGTTTGGAGTATGTAATGGACCGGCCACATTTCAAAGACTTATGGACGTTGTACTCAATGGGATGCAATGGGAAAATGCTCTAGTGTATCTAGATAACGTGATCGTGTGGGGGCGTACTTTTGAAGAACATTTAGAAAAACTGGAGATGGTCTTACATCGACTAAAGGAAGCCGGTTTTAAGGTGAATCCGCAAAAATGTCGTCTGTTTCACCGTGAGGTTGAATTCTTAGGCCACATCATTAGCCCCTAAGGCGTTGCAATCGATCCAAAGAAAACAGAGGCTGTGCGTATAAGCGAACTTAAGTCGTTTTTGGGTTTAACATCATACTACCGAAGATTTATTAAAAAATTTGCAAAAATTGCGGAACCACTGCATCGGTTACTGAACAAGGGGGAGACGTCAGTAATTTTGGCATCGGGGGCGTTTTAAGCCAAGTACAAGAAGGCAAAGAAAGAGTGATAGCATACTATAGCCGATCACTAACAAAAGCAGAAAGACGATATTGTGTCACCCGCAAGGAACTCTTAGCTTTGGTGTCAGTGTGCAAACAATTCAAATCATTTTTAACTGTAGCGCATTTTATCGCCAGGACAGATGATTTGCTTGAAATGGCTATGTTCATTCCGGGAACCAGAAGGGCAGGTGGCCATATGGTTAGAAACGTTAGCGGAAATTAATTTACAAGTCGAACATCGCCCGGGTCAACAGCATGGAAACGCTGACGGACTTTCTCGCGTTCTATGCGGTCAATGCAATGTTGAGGATGACGCCACGATGGGTGCCGCAAATATATTATCGGTATGTAAAAGTGCGGAGGTAGAACACTCACAGGACAACATAATATCAGATAATGGTGCGGGTACAATTACAGCTGACGTTATCGCGGAAAAACAGCTTGAGGACGAGTGCTGTATTGCTGTGATTCGAATGTTACGGGGAGAATTTCCGAATGAACAGAATTTGCCGAAATCATCACAAAAACTATAATTAATGAAACCGCAAATGGTACAGAATATTTGGTAGATACCACTGGGACCTCCAGAATATCGTGTAGTCGTGCCGAAATTATTAGTACCAGTAGTAGTATCTTCATATTATAGTAATGCAGCAACGGGGGGCCACCTTGGTGTAACACGAACACTAGCCAAACTACATGACAGATACTTTTGGCTAGGGATGCAACGCGACGTAACAGACTATTGTCGCAAATGTGAAGATTGTAATCGGCGCAAATCACCGACGCAAGCAGCGAGATCGCCGATGCGAATTGACCCAGTGTCGCGACCAATGGAGCGGGTAGCAATTGACATTCTCGGGCCATTGCCCACTAGCGTTCGCGGAAATAAATATATCATGGTCGTCGGAGACTACTTCACAAAGTGGACGGAAGCATACCCACTTCCCAATCAAACTGCTAAGACAGTGGCGCGAGTACTGGTGGATGAGTTTATTTGCCGATTCGGAGCTCCAGAGGTAATACACACGGACCAGGGGAGACAATTCGAGTCTCGCCTCTTTCAAGAACTATGCATTATGCTTGACATAGGGAAGACACGTACCAGCCCCTTTCATCCCCAATCAGATGGATTAGTCGAGCGCTTTAACAGAACGTTATTAAATATGCTCAACCATTGGGCCGGCGAAAATCAAAAGACGTGGAACCAAAAATTACAGCAAGTAATGCTTGCATATCGCACCAGTAAACACGAATCCACTAAACATTTTCCTTTTGCCCTTATGTTTGGGCGGGAATGCCGGCTTCCATTGGATTTGCAGTATAGCCATCCACCCAGTTCTGACTGCCAAACCGACCAAAAATACCTACAAACACTACGAGCTTCGCTAAACGAATCACATCGAAAAGCACGAGAATATATGAACGCGTCCCATAGAAGACAGAAGAACTATTAGAATCGACGTGTGAAGGTAATAAAATATCAAGTCGGAGATGTGGTGTGGCTACACCAGCACACTCCGCGTGTTGGCCAAACTCCTAAATTACATCGCCCGTGGACGGGCCCCTATCGAATCGTGAAAGATATGGGTATGGATACATTCAGAATACAACACTGTGCGCTGAAACATAAACGTCAAGTAGTGCACCAGGGTAGATTAAAAAGATGTACTGAAGTTCCACCACCTGACATTGCGCGTCGGGAAGAGCAAGCCAGACGGGGTCTGGGACGCCCAAGGAAGGATGGGGAGGAAAAAAAAGGAAAATCAGATCCTAGGTTTGATCGAAGAAGTTCAGGGAGATTTATTTTCTGCACCAAACAATTATGCTTTGGCCCATTGTGTAGCGGCTGATTTTAATATGGGGGCTGGCATAGCTCTCCAATTTCGTAAGAGATTCGGATGCCAGGAGTTATTGCGGGCACAGCATGCTAAGGTTGGAGAAGTGCCCATATCGTTGTTGCTGGACGACCAATTTTCTATCTGGTAACTAAAGAACGAAGCAACATGTTACTGGAGTACGCCGCGTTGAGGAAAAGCTTGTATGCTTTGCAAGATCGTGCTGAAGAAATGGGGGTTTCTAAACTCGCGATGCCCATGATCTGGTGTGGCTTAGATGAATTGAACGAGAACCACGTCAAGGATATCATTAAGGAAGCATTTAGAAGATCCAAAGTTTAAATAAAAATATACCGGAAACCAGTAGAAGAACCGGAGGCCAGAAGGTGCGATAACGAACACGTACCACATTATTCGAGATCGATATACTCGCCAGTCAGGGTGCAATCGGAGATGCGTATTCCGACCAACATGGTCACGTGTCATAATAGTCCACCACATTCTATCGGATCGAGGGTTGACACTCCGCTAATACCCAACGACACAGGGGAAGGCGCAGACGAACCACGTAACCATCCAATAGAAGAGGCTTTATTGGTAGAACCACTAAACGACGCTCCCGTCCCCAACACAGTGGACCTGGAAATAGAAGAAACCGAACCCAGCAGGCCAACCACGTCAACAGTCAGCGATTCATCATCTGGACGAGCTCTTCGCCAATTGCCTCCACGACGCGCTCGCGATCTAGCCAGATTGCGTATAATGGGAACTTCTACTTCCAGGAGGAAGTAATAACTAAGAGGGGAAGAGTGTAGCAATTGTTGTTGTGTCAGCGGTGCCGTGCCTGTCTGTGCCTGTTCGGTTACTCTTGATATGTGCGGGGTTGGTGCGATGAAGTATTGTGTCTTCGCCCTAGCGAGCGGGCATGCGGGCAGTTCGAGTACAACCTTGCTACAGGCGAGACGTGTGGCGTGTTACGCTACGCGAGTAAGTTCGGTTGCGTTACATTATTATTCAGAACGACAAATATTTTTACATAATAAAAAAAAACATTATTTTATTTTCATTCACGTAATTTATTGAATAATAAACATGTTTATTTTGATAGATAAAATGTCAAACATTTGTTTATTTTTCTGTATCAATTCCATGGATATGGTTACTTTGGGGTAATTTTTAATACTATCATATGTAATCTCTACCGTTATAAAACATGCAAAATTAATTTCATTTATTGATTTAGATGCAGAATTTTATGCTCTAAAACTATTATTTGATTTTTTTGCGTAAAATAATTAGGAAAACATATGAAATTACCAAAGTTAGGTTCTATGTTTGAGAGTTGAGGTCACCATCCTGTATATAAATCTAGCTCTTAGACCAATCTACCCAATTTTACACATATACTCCTTAGAAACCTGCCGAAAACATTAAGCAAAACAAAATCTAATCACATTGTTAACAACATGATTACTAAACAACGCACAACAAAATTTTTCATAAATACTCTTTAGGCCCCATGGAAAACATGACACAAAAAAGTTTTAATTATATAATGAATCATATGATTATCCAATTATCTATTTTAATCAGTTTATTAATTAACTTCAAAACTCATAAACATGGACCACGTATTCATATTAGTTCTTTTTAGAAATGCCATTAATACAATTTGGTTTATATATATATATATATATATATATATATATATATATATATATATATATATATATATATATATATTATTATTATTATTATTATTATTATTATTATTATTATTATTCTATAGAATAATAAAATAAATAAGTGTGCTAACCGAAATTTTATAAATAAATTCATAAAACAAGAACATAAATCGTAGTTCAAAGTCAAATATAAATATATGAAATATAGTTAATTTGAACAATTTAATTTAAATCATTTTTAAAACTGGCATCGTTGTTCTCCAAAAATATGCAATTTCTTCATAAATCTATTTTTACACATTACATAATCAGCGGTGTTGTTTATACGTATATTACTGCCAATGTGTTTGCCAATTAATCATTTAATCTTTTGTCTAACAATTTGTATTACATATTTTAGGAAAAAATCAAGATTTCGTTATCTAAGCTAGCATATCATCCAAATATTATATATGTATAAATGTAAGTACATCATCATAACGATAATAATATTCAAGTTCACAATAATAAATACAAAAATAAAAAACGATCAAGACAGGAGAATCACGGAGATTAATAGTTACCTTCATTTGGCACAAAACACATGTAAAAGTAAAAACACGTTCATTGGCATATTCTAAAAATTTAGACACGCTTTCTTAATAAGCAAAATTTGTAAGTTCTTTGCTTACCATTAACTTGCATGTCACAGATAAAAAAATATTTTTATATTATTTACATTCCAAACAAAATGAAAAACATACATGTTGAAGAAAAAAGTACATTTTGATATTCAAGAAAAGAGGTAAAAATATCTATTCTTATAAATGAAAATATAATACAAGAACAATAAAGACAATAAGTCACCTATAGAATTAATAAATTTTTTTAATTGGACGAATCTATGTTAACAATGAAATAGATTATGTCATTACTATTTGACGATTTATACAATATTCATCTACATTAGCTTTAAAATTTGTTTCATTCTAGTTTACAATTATTTTCCTTTGTACTCATTATTTATTAATATTTATATATTATTAAAATAAATAACTGTATTAAACAAAGTATGTTTAATATTACAATTCATCGACTTCAAAATTCTGTACATTTAAACTTGTATATAAATACAGATTAACTACTGTCAATGTACTAATGTTATGCAAAATCTCATTCAATTTAAAAGTTTTAGCAAAAATATTATAAATCTTAATACTTTATAAATAAAAATAAATTTAAAATATCTTATTTCTTATGTATACTAATCAATAAAACTACATTTCAAAACTATCCTATAAACGATTATCCGTTTTCCACATTCCAAACAAATGGAAAACCATTTTTGTTCAGAAATGCGTGAAAAAAATGTCTTAATTCTTTTTTGAAAATTTCGTGCAAACTGTCAAGATTTCAACAAAACATTATTCATAAAACATGAGTTATAGTCAGTGCAGCATTTAAAAAGTTTTATTTATTTGTTTGTAGATTCGAGATCTATATGTCTTATATGTCCGTGACCCAACTGACATATTGTTAAAGCACGCTGCAGTTTTGCGGCAAAACTTAATGACTGTGTCGAGAATCAAGTATTCTTGCTTAGCGTGTTTCCGCAACATTGTTTTTACCACATCAAATTAATATAAAAAAGTTTTTGTGACAGGTGCTGAAGTTATAAATGAAAATCATTTTTACAGGAAATTAAATATAGAAAATTATTTAGGGAATAACACAGTTTTAAGATTGCACTTCCATTTTCTTTTAAGACATATTCTTTACTAAAATATAAATTTTAGTAGTAGAAAATCACACTTTAACACTTTAACGCAGATATTTATATTGGCTAAATTATTCGTCAAAAATGTATCAAATATAAAAAAAAATATTCTCTATTACTTTAAAAAAAGGATGAGGCTATTTATACATATATATATATATATATATATATATATATATATATATATATATATATATATGGGTCATTCCATGTGAAATCGGCCAAAAAAATGTCAACCCCCTCCGATTTGTCTGAAAATGCGTATACTTATTCATTTTCATCTAAAACTCAGTAAGGAAATATTTATTTGGCTTGTTCTACCGTATTTTAATTTTAATTTAATACCTTCATATATGGCCATTTTTTGCCCTCCCTCCTCGAAATAAAATTTTATATTAATTCTACAATTATTTCAAGAAAAACAAATGCATTATATTATGAAAGAGCTAACTTTAAACTATTTATTTCAGCTATTGGTAACGATTTTTATCTGAACTGTGGGGAGACTTTTCAATAAAACAAGAGTTTTATTGAAAAGTCATACTTTATTTGTCATTACGTTACATAATCCATAAATAAAAATCATATCTGCATATTCAGCAGTACTATAACCATCCATTATGAAACAAAAATACAATCAAAAGTATAACAATTTTTAATTAAGACAAATAAGGTATGACTTTTCAATAAAACTCTTGTTTTCCGAAAGTATCTTGATTACAAAAATTAGAAAATTTTGTGTTATTTATAGAAAACTTCAACCTCTTGTATTTTGGTAACTAGAAGGAATAGGACCTATGTTCATATGACATTTTTGGCTCAAAATGACCTCAGGAATAAGCTGTTAAAGTTTGTTACACTAGTCCTGAATCATCCTGTATAATGTATGTACCGGGCTATTATGTAGCTAAATTTTTTCTCTATTTTACTGAATTTTTTCAGATTTTTTTGAGCAAATTTTGAAAGTCTTATTTTGAAAAAATCCCAAATCCCTCGTAAAATTTTGAAAAATTCAGTTTTTAATTTTTTTCTACTAAACGATGCATCGTAGAATAATAGTTTCTTCACTCAATTATTGTACTCATTATTCCGCATTTTTCTATATCATGCTTATTTTCTTAAACCTCATAGTTTTTGAGAAAAAAAATAAAACCAAAAAACCAAAAAAAAATTGTAGCGCCCAACCGGCACATGCTAGCAAATTAAAACTAAAACCAAATTATAGAACTTTTTATTGTCTATCAAAAAGTATTCTAAGTATTTCTCCGAATTTTACTCGAGAAAGTAGTATATCGCAAATTATCGAATTTGCATGTTAAACGCCCATACGAACTTAACGAACGAACACCCGGTATGTAATGCATATATAATGTAAAATAAAACAAGTAAATAACTTTAAAAAATTACATAAAGTTGAAAACAGTTCATTCATATTATAAAAAAACTAATTTATGCTTATCAGTAAAAAAGTCAAAATGTATATGATTATAATATCTGCCTTACACTTTTATTATATGTAACAGTCGATAATAATAATAATAATAATAATAATAATAAAACAGAACTAACATTGCAAACGAGAAAAATTATAACAGCCAGTATTTATTGTCTTTTTAGGAACCCTTTAAAAGCACTATTTGGCTAATACGGTGTACACCACTTCACTTATTGGAATCACGAATAATATTACCATTCAGGTAGTGATATTACCTTTGTGAAAAACAGACCAAAAGTATGCAATTACATATGAGATACATAGTAGGGTGGACCTTAAATGGGGTGAAATCGAATTTTAATCGGGCCGCCCCTCAAAATAATTCCAAATTAAGAAAAAAAAATTGTAGTACATTTTTTTCCGTGTAATATTAAGGTTTAAGGGTGCCGAAGTCCACTTTTCTACTTTTTATTTACATAAAATCGGATTTTTACACATTTTGGGACTTCATTTCTTTTCGAGACAATAGGAGGTTTAAAAAATCCACTCAGCGGTGGAATACAGTCTATAATGACCCGATAATGTGTGGTAATGATTCTGATATTTTTCTGAAGAGATTTAAAGATGATCAAACTATCGCTCAAAAGCCGTTTTGGCTTAGATGATTAAAAAGATGACAAAACAATTATATAATTTCAAATCTACAATAAAATTACTAAATCAATTGTTAATTAACTGACTTAATTTTAAAAGTGTTATTATTTAAGGATTTTCAGCAATTTCAAAAATGTGAGTGATTTGGTGCCACATTTGTCGGTAGAGATACTATAGGGAGAGTTCGGCCGATAGCCTGAAAATAGTGTGGCAGAATAATATCAGAATCATCACCACACATTATCGGGTAATTATAGACTGTATTCCACCGTTGAGTGGATTTTTTAAACCTCCTATTGCCTCGAAAAGAAATGAAGTCCCAAAATGTGTAAAAATCCGATTTTATGTAAATAAAAAGTAGAAAAGTGCATTTCGGCACCCTTAAACCTTAATATTACGCGGAAAAAAATTTACTACAATTTTTTTTTCTTAATTTGGAATCATTTTGAGGGGCGGCCCGATTAAAATTTGATTTCACCCCATTTAAGGTCCACCCTAATACATAGTTTATATAATCATGACTTTAGAATATGTTATCAATTTTTTTCTTATAATTAATTCCTTCAAACAAGCAGACCTCTTTATATCTCTCTCTTTCTCTTTCTCTCATAAGTTAGGTTTAGGCTGATTGGCAGTAGCAGTCTTTTTATTCATAAATATGTACATATGTATACCTGTACTTATGTAAAATAATAATATATTTATTTTCAAATTTTATTAAAAACATGTTATGTTTGTTTTTCGATTTTTAAAAGTTATTGCATAATTTATTTACTTTCCAATATATTATTAGCTTTATTCCAAACTACCATTAAACAAATTTGAAATAAGTTTATAACTATTCGAAGCATGCGCAATACGAAATTAGCTTGTAATTTAATATACTGCGCATGCTTTGGACAGTTACAAATTTATTCCAAACTTGTTTAATGGTAACCTAAAACAAAGCTATTGTCAATCCATTATTATTACCACTTTGATTATCTGTAACGTTTTCAAAATAAACAAAAAATTGTATAAAAATCCTTTATGTAGCCTCTAGATGACAAATCCGAACTTAGTTTATGTGGGTGAATATTTGTACGTCGTCTGCTCGCTCGGTCGTCAGTCAAAATTTTGTGATCGCAACTCCCCCTATACGGATCAACCGATTTTGATAAAATTTTCAAGATAAATTTGCCTAGTATCCAAGATGGTCATGTGATTTTGTTTTTTTCAGTGATACTAACTTTCCGAGAAAAAAATTACTAAAGTTTTTAAAAATTCATTATGGCTACATTGTTTATCCGATTTTGATCAAATTTTTAGCAAACATTTCCCTAGTGTTCACATAAATTACGTAATTTTAATAAAATATAGTGTTGCCAACTTTCCGAGAGAAAAAATTGCTAAAGTTTTTAAAAATTCATTATGGCCACATTATTTATTCGATTTTTATAAAAAATTTACAGAAGATACCCCTAGCGTCTACATAAATTATATAATTTTAGTAAAATACAGAGTTGCCAACTTTCCGAGAAAAAAATTACTAAAATTTTTAAAAATTCATTATGACCACGTTATTTAATCTATTTTAATCAAATTTTCACAAAAAATTCTCCTAATATCTATATAAATTATGCAATTTTATCAAAATACAATGTTGCCAATTTATCGAGAAAAAAATTACTAAAGTTTTTAAATATTCATTGTGGCTACATTATTTATCCGATTTTGATTTTGATCAAATTTTCTTACAGAAGATACCACTAGCGCTTACATAAATTATATGTCATATGTGTTGGCAACTTTTGGTAAAAAAAAATTTTTTTCTATTTCTTAGCATTTATGTGATAATGTTAATAAGTGGTCTAGATATGGGTTTATCCATATATACTTCTTGTTTTCAGAAAAACCGAGTTCCGATGTGATCCAATAGCGTACACAATATTATTTTAAATTATTTGTTATTTAGTTTTTAAATTTTAAAGTATCAAATACACAAAAAAATTAATTATAATACATTAAATAAAAGTCAAAGAGTGCTTTTCATATCTGTGATAAAAATTATAAAAATAAAAATTTTAGTAAACATCCATAACGAAATAACCTCCAAAACTGAAATAGAATCGTACCGTAGTAAAGTTTATGTTTCAAAAAGAAGCACTGGTTAATAGTAAGTGTTATTAAATTGATACTCGATAAACGTAGTAGCACACATAAAAGAACACAGTAGTTCCTTATTGATTAGATTTTTGTCCGTATTTCTAAAGAATCATCATAGATGAAGAAAGGAAAAATAACTATTACTGAAATCTGGACAAAAAAAAAAGTTTGCGTTTCGTATTCTTAAGTAATATGAATAAAAATTCGAATTCTAACGCTCATAAACAAGTGTGTTTCTTTACTATATCAGCTATCAATTTCATTACAATAATTGATTGCTGATTAGAGTATGAAATAATTCCTCTAAATATTTCCAAAAGATATTCAAAATTAATATAAAAACAGTTTTAGGTTTAAATTCTGTTAATTATTTTTATTAAACGACATTTTGACGAAAGCTAAACGCTCGTCTTCGTAGAAACGTTGTTTAATAAAAATAATTAACAGAATATACCGAAATATACAGAACAAAGTAAAATCGCTAAAAAAAACTAACATAAAATAGCCCTTTATTTCAGTTTTTGTTGTTGTTTCACACGAAGCCCATAATATTTTTGAATTAACATTTCAAAATTATTTTAAAATTACAATATTTACGCAAATTTAAAGATACACGTCGTTAAGTATGACTAAATTACTTGGTGGGGTATGTAGTGTAACTAGGAAAAATTGAGTACAAAATAGATTAGTGTATGATAAGTGTGAAATTGAAAAAATGTTGTAGCAGAAGTCGGTGTTAGTCAGTTAAGATAACTCTCTTATCTTGAGCGAAAATAAACGTTTGGTTAAAAGAATTTATATGAATGAATTTGTAGTTGTAGTGGTATGATTGAGATTATTATAGAAATAGAAGAGCATGTATGAAAGGTATTATGAGAGGTATTATTAAGAGAGTAGAAAGAGTTTGTGCCACACCCTTTTGGATACATGGCGTGATTGTGTATGTACGTATGTATGTATGTAAACTACACTTTACAACTATTTTACAACTATTTTTCCTGTATCGAAGAATATTTATTTATGCATCAAATCAAAGTGAACATATAACTATAAGTTGTTCGTTTATTAATAATAAACCATAACAGTAATAGATTCAAAAATACGCAAAAAAAACATGTTTGAACATATACGCAGATTTTATGAACCTTTTCTTTTATAACCAAAAAAGATTTTCAAATAAATATTGCGAGTGACCACAAACAAAACTAAACACAGACCAACCTGAAAGGGAATTCACTAATAATAATTATAAAGTTAATATTTAATTTAATAAATAAATTCGGAACATATCAAAATTCTATACTTTAAATTTTTATTTAAATATATATATATATATATATATATATATATATATATATATATATATAATAGCAGCAGAAATTTATGGAAAATCTATGTAGAAAAAATAATTATATTTATAAATAATGTAAAAATTTCTATAACAATATATTGAAAAAGTTCGATTGAAATAACTGTTTAGAGAATCGAAAGTATTACCTATATTAAATAATTGTATACAAAACAAAATAAGTGCATGAAAACGCTAAAAATAGTTCGACAGAGTTAGATAACCTTCCGCGTTGGTCTATCAACTCGTTAAATTAATTTTCGCATGAAAATTACGCACATGATTTTCGAATTTACACTTACATTTTTCATTTTTATACTGTATGTTAATATATTAGTTAAACATTGAAAAAAAACTTGTGTCTAGTTAGCTAGTCACTTACCGATATGGTTCTAAGCAATGCCTGAATACATCCAGTACTTTTATTATATATTCTATCAATAACAAAGTCACCATTTTCATCTGAAATTTAGTAATTTATTTTTTACATTCTATTATTTAACAAATCCCAAACGGAGACAATTTGATTTGAAATGTTTTGTTCATAAATTTGAAGAATAATCTTGTTAAATTATTTATTTAAAAAATATGGCAATGAAATAATGAAGATGTAAATTTAATTTTTTATTTTTTATTAAATTCTGGCGATTAGTTTCGGCTTTATTTAAAGTCTTCAGGCCAATATTAGATTAGCTACAAATATTGTCGTGGAGAAAATCACAATTAAATGTGATTTTTTACCTATGATATAAACATGTGCTTCCTAAAAAAACAATTATTTAATTTTTAATTTTCTGTCTAACATTTTAATATTTCAATCTAGTCAAATGGAATTTTTTTAATCTACAAATAATTTTCTTCATAAAATACAATTTTAATTTTTGTTTCTTCAAATATAACCTAAAAAGGATTTCACATGTAAAACAATATTTGTAGCTAACCTAACGTTGACCTGAAGACGGTAAATAAAACTGAAACTTATTGCCAGAAAACAACAAAAAATTAAATTAACACCTTCATTATTCCATTCTTATATTTTTTTTAAATAAATCAACGGGTGTATCCATGGATATTTTTACGGATAAATTGTTAAATTATATTGAAAATTTTTATTAGGTATAGTAAAATGTCATATTTTTAACTTAATTTATATTTAATATTTTATTTTAAATTCTCAATAAAAAAATAAATAAATCTAAGCAATTTAATTTTTTAATATTTTTTCTAATGGAGCATTATATAAGTATCGCAAAATAAAGTTTCTGGTTATGTTACAAATTAATCATTATTGCAATTAAAAAAAATTGTATCTATTCTCTTAAAACTAGTATTAGTTAAAATCAAACTTAAAACCGACCTTGTTATAAAAGCTTAATATAGTACATTACAAAAGCAGAAACAAATTCATTTGCACGAAATGGAAAAAAAATATTTAATTTTCACCAAAATGTTTCAAATAAGAACAAAATTGGTCTACAACACTGCAATACTTATATGTCTATCTGTTAAAGACAAAAAGTTTCTAGTAGAATAGTTTTTTACATGGTGAAAAAAAATTAGGTACTTACATAAAAATTCGACATGACTACTTAAAGTTTAAAAGTATTAATAAAATAAAATAATTTCCCTTAAACATACAATACATACAATACATATTTCGAAAACTAAGCTTTCATCATCAGTAACAAAAGTTAAAACTAAAGTCCTAATCAGTGATCTAAGGTTATATAGATACTCAACGTACCCTGTGATCAAAGAACTTTTTTTCAATTATTGTTTGTGGTTTAAGAAAATTTTTTTTTATTTTATAAACTTTTCGCCACAGTAATATGATATTTTAATTTATTTAGAAGTGTTAATAATATTTTAGCCACATTTCAATATTCTGGCGATTTAAAATTTGATTTTATAATGAATAAGTTTTCAGTATTTCATTCTATTATAAATCAAAACTAAATATTATGAAAATTATAGTTATTTTTTTATTGTTTACTATATTTTATAACTCATCCCTTACGCAATAAAATAAATAATAATAAAAAGCATTATTATACGGCTTTAGAATGGAATACTTGTACATTTTTGGTAAATTTTTGTTTCTGAAAGACAAAATAAATTGTTTCACGTCCAAAAACTGTATAAAAATAAGAACTATAACTGTCAGATTATAAATAATAATTTTATTTAGTGTGACATCTTGTGAATAAGCAAGTTAAAATGTTAAGTTAAAGTTATTATTCTAATGGAAACTGGATTTGAGTGAGCTGATTCAAATAATTCGCCAAAAATTGATTTTAAAATTGGTGAATGACAATTCAATTTATAGATTAAGCTGCTACTTATAAACACAAAACTGACGTTTCAATTATATACTTTGTTAACTTTTAAAATTTAGCTTTATAAATGATAGAAAATTGAATTTATTTATAAAATTGAACTATTTTAGTAAATTCATAATAATGAAATGGCAATAGGATAATTACGAAATTTATAAATAAAATTTTACAAAATATTTGTTTTGCAATTTTCCAGTGAAACAAACTATTGCTGAAATTTTACTTGCTGACATCACATTTCAGCCAGGAAATTGTTATCGAAAAAATTATGAATAAAAAGTTGAAATTTTTATGCAGAACTAGTTCAAATTACTTAAATTTCCTATATATGCAAAAAAAAATTATAAACAAATCTATAAACTATACCGATAATAAACAAAAATAAATGAGATTCTCCCAATAGAAATATGTAATAGTGAAAGTAGATTGCATTGACTAAATTTCGCACGATTTATATACTCTAGTTATCTCTGATTCGTCTAATACCGACTCTTTCTCTCTCTTACAATCTAGTATTAGTGATAAAAGCAATCTGAAGCGTTCTATTTTCCTCAATTTTTATTCCTCACGCACGAAAATAGGTTTCTATACAAGTTTTATTATATATTTCTAAATCTTGAAAACTGTAGAATATTGTACACAATTTTTCAACCTAAGTAATTCTAATAAAACACATTTTATTAAATTGTACATAGTACTCTAGTGTAAATTATATTTACTTTGTACAAATGTGCACTAACATCCAGAAGTAGATCACTTACTAACTAGATACGTGTGGCATAAACATAGTTTCAGTGCCTAAGGAATCCAGAATGTCTTACTATACCACTGCCAGCATAAACAAAGAAATTTGAAAACAGCAACACTTTGCGTCTTCGAAAATTTTGTCATCAATATTTGATTATTACAAATTGTTTACAATTTAATTCTATATGAGTAAATTTGTAGAAGTTTATTTTATTAACCGTAATCGGTAAATTATAATATAAATTAACTTGTTTTAAATGTATTATATTAGGTTTGCTTATAATAAGTTCATTATAATGTGTTTTTGTCGAAACAAAAACTGTTGCTATATGAATGAGCATTATAAGAAGTGTTCCTGTTTTCACGATGTTGACAGAGAAGAAATCCACAGTAAATTATTCATATTTTTCAACCAAATCACGTATAAATTTACTAGTAATAATCTAATAATTTTGTGTCAGTAAAATTCGACAATCCAATTTAAATATTTTAGTTACACATAGAAAACTAATAACAAAATTAACAAGTAAAATCTTGTTTACTAAAACTAATTATAATTTAATAAATTATTTAAATTTAAAAAACAACACAATCAAGTTAATGCCATTATATTTCTAAAAAAATTCATACCAATACATCTATAGTTAATGAAATTTGCGCAAACACATTATAATCAACACCTGTGTAAAAATATCAATAATTCTAGTCGTTTTAAAAAACTGAAACGGGGGTGTAAGGTAATAAATTTGATTAATGACAGTAAACATAAATGTTTATACCCGCAAATTTTAATTAAAACTTTATTGTTTTTGGCAATGGTAGTTGAGAATAAGTTCAAGGAAATATTAAGCATCATTTTTCGAAATTAATATTCTTTAAATTCTCATTATTATTACTACTAGAAATAAACAAACTTTTCATTAATGTGAACATTACGTTTGTAAAGAAAAGTAGGTAAAAATAGATTTCTAAAAATAATCATGAAATATCATAAGTATATAGTGATTATGCGAACAATTACTATCAAAAAGTCTTTATTTTTAATTCTTAATGTTAATAATTAGTGTACAATATAGAATAATGTACGTATATATATATATATATATATATATATATATATATAAATATAAGTAGTATATATATATAAGTATATATATATATATATATATATATATATATATATATATAAATATAAGTAGTATATATATATATAAGTATATATATATATATATATATAAATATAAGTAGTATATATATATAAGTATATATATATATATATATATATATATATATATATATATATATATATATGTATATAAATACGTTCTACACAAAATATACATACTTCCGCGTTATTTAAATTCTGCTTCTGCATCTTTATTTCTTTATTTTGCACGTTATTTTAGTTCATTGAGAATACAAGTTAGCTATTTCGAAATTTAGAAAATCACCTGCATACATATATATATATATATATATATATATATATATATATATATATATATATATATATATATATATATATACAGTGTGTCTACTTAAGTTGGAACCATATGGAAAACTTTTTTATTACTGGTTTTGTGAAAAAATTTATTCTTGATAAAAAGTTGTGCATGGTCCAAAACTTAAAACGCAACCATCAGATATCAATTTTTTAAGCCGTATACGAGATTTGTCAAAAAATATCAATTTTACTCAAGAGTAAAGTGCCTTTATTTTTTACAATAAAAAAGAATGTTACGAAGTAGTTATTTTGAATTATAGGTTATATTCAAATATGCAATTACAGCCATTTAGCATAAAAATTAAGGTTTGGTGATTATTTACGTTTTACATTATAAATTATTTGTAGTCATAAATTTCAATTTCAATGAATGCATAATAATTATTTATTTTAGATATAAGAAAATCCATACAAAGAATATTTAGTAAACAAACATCTATTTATACAGTAAGTAACAAAAATAATTAACTTTTAATTTAATCTACTAAAGCTTCGACATATCCACCTTCTCTTTGTAAACATTTATTTGATTTTTTCTCAAACTCTTTTATTACTGTCCGTATCATATTTGGAGTAATTTTTTGGCATTTTTCAGAAATAATCCTTTCCAAATGGTCTACATCATCAAATGGTCCTCGCTGATAAACCTGCTGTTTTAAGTAACCCCATAAAAAAATCCAAGGGAGTTAAACAGATGTTTGTTTAAATATTCTTTGTATGGATTTTCCTATATCTAAAATAAATAATTATTATGCATTCATTGAAATTGAAATTTATAATTACAAATAGTTTATACTGTAAAACGTAAATAATCACCAAACCTTAATTTTTATGCTAAATGGCTGTAATTGCATATTTGAATATAACCTATAATTCATAATAACTTTACTTCATAACATTCTTCTGTATTGTACAAAATAAAAGTACTTTACTCTTGAGTAAAATTGATATTTTTTGACAAACCTCCTATACGGCTTAAAAAAATTGATATCTGATGGTTGCATTTTAACTTTTGGACCATGCACAACTTTTTACCAAGAATAAATTTTTTCACAAAACCAATAATAAAAAAATTTTCCATATGGTTCCAACTTAAGTAGACACAATGTATATACCGGGTGAGTTTGGGAAGACGCCCCCCCCCCCCTCTTATTTTCTTTATTATACGTAATAGAAAATTTTCTCTCCTATAAAAATTTTATTATTTGAAATATACTATTCGATGCTGTAAATAGATATTTTTTTTAGAGCCAGGTTTACACTATACGATTATCAACTTTTTTTTTTAATGCAAACCTAGATTTTTTTATTTACATATAAAACAGCATTTTTTTCTGTTTTCAACGATATATAGTTTTATGTATAAATTTTAAAAAAAATTCCGAAAAAATACGATAATTGAGAAATAAGAGAAATTGTTTTTATTTAAAAATTCCTAGGTGACTATGGGAATATAAACAAAACATAATAATGTCAAACAACTAAATTATTAACAATACAATAAATTATTTAGTTATAACTTGTTGATTCGTCGATTAATAGAATCATGTCAATTAATTCGTCCTTAGAAAACATTTAAAAAAATAATTTATTATTCACACAACACATTAAATAAGTTATAACTTAATAATTTATTGTATTGTTAATAATTTAGTTGTTTGACATTATTATGTGTTGTTTATATTCCCATAACCGCCTAAGAATTTTTAAATAAAAACAATTTCTCTTATTTCTCAATTATCGTATTTTTTCGATTTTTTTCTTATAATTCATACATAAAACTATACATCGTTGAAAACAGAAAAAAATGCTGTTTCATATTTAAATAAAAAAAATCTAGGTTTGCATTAAAAAAAAAAAAAAAAACTTGTTAGTCGTATAGTGTAAACATGGCTCTAAAAAACTATCTATTTACAGCATCGAATAGTACATTTCAAATAATAAAACTTTAATACGAGAAAAAATTTTCTATTACGTATAATAAAGAAATTAAGACGGGGGGGGGGGGGGGCGTTTTCCCAGACTCGTATATACATTGCATATTCATATATAAAAAACACATTGTACATCATTTTCTTAAACACATCGTATATAATTGCTTCGTACACTACATTTCCGTGAAATAATACACCTTATGTAAAGAGAGAGAGAGAGAGAGAGAGAGAGAGAAAATAAAAATATGGCATTAAAAAGCAATGTTTTTTGCCGAAATATTAGATTTTGTCTTCTGAAAAATGTCAAAATCATATGAAAATGATGAACATACCTCTCGTACAGCATTCCTGCAGTAAAATCTATTTATCCACTTATAAATAAAATTAGCTGTGGCCACCACAGAACTGACTTTAGCAGAGAAATTATTATTGAAAAAACTAATAACATATTACGTTGACAATTTCATGATACGTATTTATAATTTACAGTAATCATGGAAATGTTACATAAATAGTCGAAATAGTTTTTTTTTAGAAAATATCGAAGAAATATAAAAAAAATTAAATATTTATTAAATCGTATAAAAAAAATGTTGTTAGTTATATCATTGAATAAATAATAAGATTAATTCAATGGTTATATCTTGTATAGCAACTTTTGTAAAATATGTTTTTCAAAATATTTCTCTGTTATAAAATATACGTTAAACACATCATAAAAGTAACATGAGTAAACTACCACTTTCGGAAAAACAGATCTGTACCAAAAGTTGATTAAATTGAGAAATTCACGTCCAAAGCTTAAATATAAAATTTCTTAAAAATTCATTCAACTAACTTTGCTCGATTTTAAATAAACATTAATACAGAATTTTAACCTAAAGCAGTTTTATTTTTTTTTATTAATTATGTTTAAGTAGAAATTGTGTGTAGGTAATTTAAATAAGTTTCAGTTTTTTATAGAAAATTTAATCCTAAATTCAAATATATATATATATATATATATATATATATATATATATATATATATATATATATATTAGGGTGGTTCTTATTTTGGCAGTCCGAAATTTGTTGTTCCCACCCGCCAAAATTACTCCAAATAAATAAAAAAATATGTCCATACACTTCCCAGACCTGTCAGATGATATTAACCCGTGCCTGTTGAAGGCTCAAAATTTGTATTTAGCTTAAATGAGGAAATCGCTTTTTTACACATTTTGAGATATAACTTTTATTGTATTCACTTTAAATATATTTCAAAATAATCGCCAAAAAGCTAATGAAATATGCGTTTTAGTAATCCAAAATTAATGCCATTCCGATGATTATTAAGAGAGTGGTGTAAATTTGAAAAATATGATTTCTGATTAAGAAAAAAAGCTATAATGATTAATGATTATTAATTTTATTAATATTAATATTACTAATTTTGGCGGGTGGGAACAACAAATTTCCGAATTTGCCAATATATATATATATACAGTGTGTCCCCGGATTGAGTTCTCTATAGGTGTAATCGGCAAAAAATTTAACAATTTCATTATGATGTTTTGGGATTCCGCCCTGCTTTGTCTGAAAACAATTTTAAGCATATTTTTAGTTTTTTAAAAATCAAGGCGGCCATGAAAAATGTAAAAAACTATTTTATATTCAGGTAAACGGCCTTTTTTGTCAATAATACGGCATAATGTTCTTGCCAAAAGTTGTTGAGAATATGAAATTATGGCTCTGTGCAAAATTTCAAAAAAATCAGTCTTAAAAAAAAGTGTCTGGACATAACGCCGACTGGAAAAAACGCCGACTGAAGACACTACGCCGACTGTTCATTCGCATTTGCGCAAGCTAATCGTTGTTATTGATAGATATTTTGCTCGAGATTGATGTATTTACGTTTTGGCTTGTACAAGCATCAACCTTTTGTTTATTTAGCTTGCGCAAATGCGATTGAACGGTCGGCGTAGTGTCCTCAGTCGGCGTTTTGTCCAGTCGGCGTCATGTTCAAACACATTTTTTTTTTATAACTGATCTTGTTAAAATTTTGCACAGAGCCATAATTTCATATTCTGAACAACTTTTCTCAAGAACATTATGCCGTATTATTGACCAAAAAGGCACTTTACCTGAATATAAAATAGTTTTTTATATTTTCCGTGGCCGCCGTAATTTTTTAAAAAACTAAAGATATACTTAAAATTGTTTTCAGACAAAGCAGGGCGGAAACCCAAAACATAAAAATAAAATTCTTAAATTTTTTGCCTATTACACCTATAGTGAACTCAATCCGGGGACACACTATATATATATATATATGGTGTTGGATTTCAAATTTGAAAGTTGATAACAGTTCAAATCAAACCGGAAGTGAAATTGTACATGTACCCTGCAAAATTTTATAACATGTTTATAAATAAAAAGTTATTAAAGTGATCATAATTCCGTAGACACTTGGTATATTATATATTGTACCGCACGGTCTTCTAGGGATTTTACAAACAAATAAAACTATATTTTGCAATACACATACTTAATAATTTATTGTTTTATGCAACATTATATTATAAACAATAAATATTTATAAAAATTTTGATTACAGAAAAGATCTACAACGGATGCCGTATTATTTCCGCAGGGGTCCGCAAAGACTTGAAGAAATGTTATGATTTTTCGGCAATTAGAATAGAAAGTGCAAATAACTGAATAAATAACAGAAAGCCAAAAAAAGAAAGGAAACGTTGAATATAATTTTAATTTACTTCAATAATTTGTGTAACCTACCATCCTCATTATTAACTTATTAAAATAATTACAAGAAATAGTATATGTATTATGTTACGAGGAGCAGAAATTGATCTTTATTATGTTGAGTCCAGATACTTATGGCCAAGGCAGAGCCGAGGACAAGCAATCTGGGCGAAATATAAAAAGAGCATTCTGCTCCGAGAGACATATGCTATTTTTATCTTTAAGCGTTCCAAACGAAACAAAACCAAAAATTAATAAAAATTTATACCAAGTAACCATAACCTTACTAACAGTTGAAGAACATTATATTTGTTACGTGATTTCTAAGAATTATTGTTTCTTTAGTCAAATAAGCAATTTCTGACAAATTTGGCGTTCTACAATGCATTTCTTGCACTTCTTCACATATTTTCAATAATGAAATTCAAATTCAAGCAAAAATAAACACTGCAATTGTTACTATATAATATACAATATGACTGCCGGATTTGTCAGATTAAATACACTTGACCGTGAAGTTATGTTTAGTGCTACCACTAGTGGTGGTAACTACTGTATAATAAAGTTCACATTATTGGACATGTAATATAATAAACTCCTTCTACATAACCAATATGATACTGTAATATCAATATTGTGAAACGCTTGAAAAACAAACAAACTATAATACGAGTGTCTGCATTAATTTATTTCTCATATCTCTCCAAATTTAGAGACCGACCCTTCATGGAGAATGCATATTTGATGCGCTTTAGGGTTTTAAATTTTGACTTTATTCTAAAATCTTGGTGGCCTATGGCAACAAAAACATATTTAAATTGAGACTGTGGTAAAGAAAAAATTAAGAACCACTGCTCGAAATAAGTAGTTTTATTATTTTATATTTCTATTTTTATTTTTTTTAAATTCTGTTCAAAGTTTATTGAAACAGTTATTATATAGTACAATATAATTAACATTCATAATATCTTTTATACAATTTATTTATTATTATAACCTAACCTAACAGTCTTGCATTCAATCATAATAAAGAAAACAGTTATTTACGTACAAAAAAAAAAAAATCAATCATACGACTCAAATATTTTATGCAAAACCAATTTGTATAATTTTTCTGTAAAAATATATTTTACCTCTTGCAAAATTTTCTGCATATTTCTTCTAGCCTGAAATCCAGTTGCAACTTGAAATTGCAAAAATCTTACAATATCTTGTCGTATCAAAACATCATTATCTGACTCATCAGTACTAGGTGTATTTAAAACCATATTCATAATAGTAACACTAAACTAGTCTAAAACTACACGATGTTTACAACTCGGCAGTGAATAAAAGACTACCGATTCGACTTATAGTTTTACGAAAAACCAAACTCTTCTTTCTCTCGTATGTGATTGTGACAGATATTGATATTTTTCTTCCTCGTTCTGCATGATAAACGCTATTTCGATATCCTTTTTCACATAAAAAAAAAAGCAATTTCCTACATATATTCTATAGCTTTATGACAGCGTCAGCCAATGGAAAAAAGATCCATTACTTTAATTTGTTTTCTTTGCAAAATTATTTTCGTACTATGTACGAGCATAACTCATATTAAATTATCAGCAATTTTTCTAAGCTATTGGATTTTTTTATTTATTTTTTAACAATTTTATAACTGCAATCGATAATAGCAATATACCACATCTGTATATTGCTATTATCGATTATGTTACCGGATGCATTTTAAGAATTTCAAATTTTCTTGAAAAAATTTGAATTTCGGAGCTATAGTTTTTCGAATGTAATAAAATTTTCAGAAAACATTTTTTTAATACATACATACATACATACACAATCACGCCATATACCCAAAAGGGTGTGGCACAAACTCTTTTCATTATCCCGAAATCAGTCGCCTCCAAACACTCCTATCCAAACAAGCAACTTTCGCTTCATCCACATTCATAATTCCTCTCATACATGCTCTTCTATTCCTACTACTTGGAAACTTTCGCTCACGCAAAACACTCTCAATCATATCACTCCAACTACTCATTGGACGTCCACGCAAACGTAAACCATCAAAATCATTCAAATAAATCTTTTTAACCAAACGTTCATTAGACATTCGCTCAACATGTCCGAACCATCTTAACTGACTAACACCAACGTTTGCTACAACATTTTTTTCAATTTCACACTCATCATACACTAGTCTATTTCGTACCCGATCTCTCCTAGTTACACCACATACCCCACGTAAAAATCTCATTTCCACAGCAGTCATTTTCCGTTTATGCTTTTGCAACCAAACCCAAGCATCGCTTATAACGAACATTACGTTAGCTTATATTCCAAAATAAACCATAGTTGTGGTAACACCAAAGAAAATACGAAAAAGGAGAACTGGTTACAATAACCCAAGCAAATAAATAATAAAATAACAATGGTAAAAATTTGCTGTGACCACCACAAACAGACCATTAGCATAATGTATCTTAAAGAAAATACGCGTAATAAATAATAATATCGAAGTATCATATTATGTTAACAGTTTAATGATACATATACCTATTTATAATTTACCTTAAGCAAGGAAACGTATCTATATATATATATATATATATATATATATATATATATATATATATATATATATATATATAAGTAAGAGTTTTTTTGTTGCCTGTCAGCAAGAGTATAAATTGAATAGTTGAATAAATACACATCGATACTAATTTGAAAATTAAATTAAAAATTGTCAAACTGCCTCGTCTGGGGATGATTTAAATACTGTATTACATTGATTAAAAGTTGTTAACTACTTGTCTGGTCTTCGTTAGTTCAGTGGCAGAGCAGCTGGCTAGCAACCGGCAGGTCCTGGGTTCGATCCCCAGACGAGGCAGTTTGACAATTTTTAATTTAATTTTCAAATTAGTATCGATGTGTATTTATTCAACTATTCAATCTATATATATATATATATATATATATATATATATATATATAGATATATATATATATATATAGGTATATATATATACATATACATATATATATATACATATATATATATATATATATATATATATATATATATATATATATATATATCAGAATAGATACAAAATATTGCAAAAATATAAAGAATTATAAAAATATTTTAAAATGTTTCAGGTAAAAATTGTTAGTTTTAACTTATATAACAACTTTTGTTCAATATATTTTTTTTTCAAAATAAAGATTGCTTTTTATCCTATACATCGAACAGTTATAGATACATACATATAAAATCACGCTATATACAAAAAAGGGTATCAGTTTCCTCCAAACATTCCTATTCAGACAGGCAATTTTAGCTTCATCCATATTCATAATACCTCTCGCAAATTTTATAATAGATTCAATTAATAGTCAGAGTTCTTTTACCACTGGGTACGTTGAGTATCTGTGTAACTTTAGATCACCGTAGGACTTTAGTTTTAACTTTTGCTACTGCTGATGAAAGCTTAGCTTTCGAAATACGTATTAAGCTTTTTTAAATTATTTTGTGGTTTAACGGAAATTAATTTATTTTATTAACTTTTCGCCACAGTAAGACAATATTTTATTTTTATTTATTATAATATATTCAAGGTTTAACATGTGATATTAGTTATATGCAATTTCCTGCTATCCTGTTAATTTTAAAATGTAAAGTTCTTCAAGCTGCATACAAAATTGTTTTTATATTTTTCAATAAGTTTTGTTTTTTTTTTTACAATTTTAAAAAAATATTTCTTTTTTTTTTGTAATTAATAACAATAACCATGAATTATTGTTGTTATAAAAAACGCATTCGAGCGATATATAAACAATATTATTTTGTTAATATCCTGTCAAATTAGAAAAATCTGAATGTAGATAGTTACTTGAAACTTCTGCAACATACGTAATATTGATCCTGCTTAAAAGATGCAACTCATCTAGAACGGGATATTTGGTTGCAACAGGATATGTGCTAGATTAATTTTGGAATAAATGTTCGAGCAGAGGCGTAACTAGGGTGGGGCAGACAGGGCACGCAGAGACTTTTTTTGAGATTTTCAGAGCTTAGGCACGAATACTACTCGCGTTATAGTTTTAAACTATTTTCTTATAAAGGATCCCACACATCAACGCAAAATATTTGCATCGGTAGCAGCGACGAATTAATCGCGCTCGCCTCGATAACGGAATTCGCAAGAACCATCATACCTAAGCGTTTGTTTGCTATCGAAATTAGCGATAGAAACAAAAGTAACTACTGCAATTCTAATTGTAAAAACAGCTTGTGTCTTACACAATTTTTTGTTAACTAAAAAAAAAGTGCGACGATGATTTTTTTTTTTTAGAGACGCCAGAGTTTGAATTAAACGCTTTTACTAAAGTTTGTCAATTATTTTAATACTTAGATATAATTTCAATAAAATTATAATATAATTTTCATTCAGTTCCTTCCCAATTTCATCCCATAATTTGCCTTTTTTTCGAACATTTTTATATTCCATGCGATAAATCGAATAAAATAGGATATCTTCTAACAATTTCAAGTAATTTTTCAGTTTTTGACATTTTTGTACGCCGGTTTTATTAAAAACTCTATCAACAATTAAGCGAAATACGCACCGGTAACGATAGAAACACTTTCTGCCGCAAAATTTATTCGCTACGAATTAATTCGCTGCAAAAACGCTAGTGCGGCGAATTCGCGTCGCGCCTGTGTGAAACATTCCGTTAGACAAACTCACAAACTACTGCGAATATTTTGCTGTGAACCATCCGCAGCAGCAACAAATTTTTCGCTTTGGTGTGTAGGATCCTTAATTTGCACCGTAAGTATGAATCGGTAATTTGGCGCTAAAAGTAATGTCTTGCAATTAATCGAATTTCGCTAATCCGGATTTGTTCACTTGATTTTCACGGGGCGGGGGAGGGCAATTACAACACTTGCATTAGGCGCCATTTTACTCAGTTACGCCACTAGTTCGAGAATATGTATTTAGATTTCGTCTTTCCTAATCGATGGATTAATCGTAGTGGTGAAATATATTGGCCTACAATATCTTCAAATCTAGCTGATTGCAATTTTTTTGTGAAAATCTTAATAACAAGGTTGCAAATCGCTAGAGAAATTGGAACCGGTTTGGTTCGCGATATTTATTATTTTGTCGATTCCGTTTTGAACTGGTTCAGAAATTTCTCATAACCGATTTCCTTTCAGGAAACCGGTTCAAGATAAGTGGAACGGTTCACAGTCTCGGTTCAAAAAAAGTAACGATTTCAGTTTCTGTTCCGGTTTAGTGGGCAACCATGCTTAAAAGTAAAATTTACTACAAAGCATATGGGAATTTAGATTTATTAAATAAAGACAAACACAATTAACCAATATTAAAGCATCCTTTTACAATAGACTTGGTTATTTTCTTGCTGAAAATGGTGGATTATTTGAATATTTATTATAATTTTCTGTTTGTGTTTTATCACAAATAATAATTATTCATTCATTTTATTCGTGGTTGTTAATGCTGGTTGTAAAGTTTGGGGTCGGGTGCTTTGGAAACTTGTGCTAGGAATGTAAATGATTCCAAAAAAATCCGTTTGAATATATGCTGTTTTGATGCCTACATTGGTGTATGGTAGTGAATGTTGGATTTGACTGCAAAAACATAAAAGGAAAATGACTGCTGTGGAAATGAGATTTTTACGTGGGGTATATGGTGTAACAATGAGAAATAGGGTACGAAATAAATTAGTGTATGATGAGTGTGAAATTGAAAAAAAAAATGTTGTTAAAAAGGTTAAGATGGTTCGGTCATCTTGAGCGAATATCTAATAAATGTTTGGTTAAAAAAATTTATATGAATGATATTGAAGGTATACGTTTGCGTGAATGTCCGATGAGTAGTTGTAGTGGTATGATTGAGAGTATGTATGTATGTACTTTATTTATGACGTTTTCTATTATTATTTTCATTAATTACTTTCACATTATCTACATTAGTCGTAATCTCAAATTTTAAACAATTCTTGAAATTCGATTATTATTAATTGGTATACTCGTACTAGATAAATTTCATACAAATATTAAAAGTTATTTTTTATTTAATATTTAATTTTTAAAATGGCTATTGCTACTAATTAATAGAAATTTGAATTTTGAACAACATTATATCTATTAATATCCAACAAAATAATTTAAGGTAATACTAAATATCATACACAAGCAATTAATTATTCCCTATTTTACATTTGCTAAAAATACTTGTTCTATATAAAAATGTATTATATGAGAATCATCTATTTTTAAAATGTGCGTAATTTTAAAAAAGTATCTAGTATTTATTATATAAAAAAAACTTGATTCTATTAGGTTATATAAGTTTCAATAAATAAATAAGTAATATATCCTCAGTTTTCTTTTGTTTAGTAAATTATTTAATAAAATTTTCCACATGTATAACAAAGCATAGAAATAGATCTCTCATTTAAAAATATTAAACATTTTTAAATATTTGAATTCTACACTCTGTTCTATGTTTCTAAGATCATAAATTCATAGTTACATTTACAGTAAAAGCTTTTTTTATATAATACGCATTATATAATAATTTAAAATTATATAATAATTAAAAATAAACATAGTTTATTTCTATTCGCTAGCACTTAAAACAATAACAAATATCGTTTTGCTTTATTTGAAAACATCATAATTTTTTTTTTTTTTTTGGAATCAAACTATTTTGAAATATGTCGCTTTTTAGAGCATGCCGTTTAATGTAAATAATGTATAATAGAATAAAACAGCTAAAGAAAAACTCAACGACATAATTAATGATTTGTTTTTCTTGTCCAAATCATGAAAAACTCTTTTGTTATTAATGGTCGCGTCGCATTCAGGCGACATACGTAAACGCTTTGCGTTTCGCAAATACTGGTTCAAGATTTTCAAGTTTTCAAGAATTTCTTTAGCGTTTGTGTTTGGGGGTCACGCGTGGTTTTGTTTATAGCTGTTATTTGAATTTTGAAATGGATAAAATAGACATTAAGAATAAATTGGTGAACAAATATATGAAATTAATAATAAGACCTGGGAAATCGAAATAAATGGCAGCATTAAATTTCACAATAAATTTTCTATTGATAAGTAAATATTTCGCATTAATACTATTTAAAATATTCAAATTAAAGTTAGAGTTGTTTATTATAATATTATAATTTTAACAATAATAATAATAATATATTATTAATGTAGAATAATTACTTATCAGTAGATAATTTATTGAGAAATTCAATACTTTCCTCTATTTTCCAGGTTATTATATATATGCATTAGATAATTTTACATAACGAAATCTTTTTTATTATTATTACTCACGTTATTATATCAGTTTTTATTTATATATTGTATCAGTATTTTTATGATATACCTTTGTTTTATATATTTACGCTAACACAAAATGTGCATTCAGCAACAACCACGCCTGAATGCGACTAATGATACGATTCAAGTAGATCTTTGTTTGCTTAATTATAAAAGCAGAATGCTGCAAACCGATATTTAATTATTACAGTTGTTTCAAAGTACATAGTTCACAAAAATTAAAATTGAGCGATTTTTATTTTCTGTTATATCTTAGATTGGAAAACTAAAAACGCTTATTGAGCGAAAAACCGACTACAACGCATTCTAGCTTCTCAGATACGAGTACAGCCAGAACGCAAAATTCGTGATATAGTCCTTTTAAAAACACACAACGCATTCTGGCAATATGAAAATGCTTCAACGATTTCTGGACGCTTATTAATACAATCACAGCGCAATGTGATAAAAATACCTGCGCAAAAATTTTAAATTTGCAATTTCTATAGTGTACTAAATTTTCTATAGACGATTAACTACTAAACTTTTCATCTAATCAAACCTAATAAAAAAAATTCAAATGTATTAACTTTCTATAAATGGCTTAATGAACGATTTTAGTTGAACTGACATATAAGTATATATTTTTTCATCAAGCGTTTAAAAATATAAAATAAATATCTTACATTTTTTATCAAAATTAACAATTTTTCCGAAATTGGCATTTATGCAATATATTTAGTTTTATTGTAGTTAGTAACTTTTATCAAAATTTAAAGTTTTTTCAGAATTTAACAGTTTTCGTCAAAAATTGATATTTACATAAAAATTAACATTTTTATCAAGATTTTTAATATTTGTGTCAAACATCTTTTTGTCAGATATCTACAAATCAAATTTTCCAGAGGTTAGCAAATTTCCTTTTATGAAATTAGCTACGATTGTTTTCACAAGAAAGTACTAAGATACAGTAAAAATAAAAAAAAATGAAAACTATCCATGTTAGTTTAATCAAAAATAAACATAAATTTAGGAAAAAATATCTTGTTCATAAATGAAACAAACTCTAAGGTTGAACTGATAATGAATTTTTAAAAACTTTAGTAATTTTTTTCTCGAAAAGTTGACATTAGATTTTAATTTTACTAAAAGTAGGTATATGTGATCTCTAGAAAAATCTTTTGTGAAAATTTGATTTAAAATCAGATAAATAACGTAGCGATAATCAATTTTAAATATTTAGTAAAAGTATATAATTTATATGGCTACTAAGCAAATCTTTTGCAAAAATTTGATTAAAATCGTATAGATAATGTAGTAATAATGAATTTTTTTAAACTGCAGAAATAGTTTTCTCGGAAAATTGACCACACTATATTTTACTAAAAATATATTATTTATGTGTGTACTAGAAAAATATTTTGTGAAAATTTAATTAAAATTGGATAAATAATGTCGCCATAATAATTTTTTTAAACTTTAGTAACTTTTTTCTTGGAAAGTTGGCAACTCTAGAAAAATAGATCCACATGCCTACTCTGAAAATTTAGTGCAAATCGGATGAATGGTCTAGGAGGAGTTGCGATCACAAAATTTGCACGACCGAGCAAACGAGCGAAAGACGCACATCCATATACCCTCATAAACTAAGTTCAGATTTGTTATCTAAAATTTCTATATAACTTTTTTACTTTTTTTAAAATGTTACAGATACTTTACCAATCACTACACCACTTTTTCCTTACAGTCAAAGTGGTAAAAACGCACAAACGAATTCAATTCAATTCCGAAAAATACAATAAAATAGGCACTAGATTTATGATATCAATAACTTTATTAGCACTTTGACTGCAAGGAAAAAGTGATATAGTGATCGGTAGGTATCTGTATCATATAGCCTCTAGATGACAAATCTGAACTTACAATTAGCTTATGAGAGTGTATGGATGTGCATCATTTGCTCGCTCGCTCGCTCGTCCAAATCATGATTTGCACCAAATTTTCAGGGTATGTTCAGTTATTGCCCAAGATGAAAATGTGCTTTTATTGTTCCCAGTGTTGCCAACTTTCCGAGAAAAAATTACTAAAATTTTAAAAAATTCATTATGCCCACATTATTTATCCGATTTGAATCAAATTTTCACAAAAAATTCTTCTAAGGCTCAGTTAAAACCAATTTTCAGGACAGATTCTTTTCTATGCATAATAATTACAAACATTTTGTTTTTGAACAATGCTGCCTATTTTTGGTGAAAAAATATACAATTTTTATTCCTATTTTTTATTATTTATGTGATAATGTCAAAGTAGTCTATATATGGATTTACTTGTATACTTCTAATCTTGTGTTTATAGAAATTCCGAATCGAACAAAAATGTGTGTTTTCAATGTACAAAATGGGAAACAATTCGAACAACTCTCATAAATTAACTTTTTATACTACCAAATTAATTTATGTAAAAAGAATGAAAAAACTTTGTAATTTTAGTTTCAATTTTACATAAATACCTATTTCTATACTGTGTACGGGTCGGTAAACCTTAAATTAAAAAACCTTAAATTAAAAAAAAAATGACTGCAGTGGAAAAAATAAATTTTGGGCATTTAAATAGCCGATAAAAAGCCTATAATTATTTCTGTTATTCTGGTCCAAAATATTAATTTTTTTTACAATTCTGTGTGATTCTACTAACTTTACGGTAAAGCTAGCAAAAACTTAAATTTTAAAAAATAAATGCAACGGAAAAATTAAATTTTGGGCATTTAAATAGCCGATAAAATGCCGATAATTATGGTATGTTTTATATTTGATTCAGCCATTTTATGCTTACTAGCTTTACCGACCTACTGTGTACTATCAAATATTTGTGTTGTTAATAATAGTAAAAAATGAAAATCCATTCAGAAGATTCTGTCGAGTCCATGCTGTTAAAAGAACGAGATTTCTATATCGCGGACCCCAGAATGAGCAAAGGTATAAAAATAATTTTACTAATAAACCTACAGAGGTTTTATCGAACTATCGTAGTGTCCCTCACATTTTGGTGGAAGTAAACGCCACAATAGGTTTCTATTAGTTAGCGTCTTCTTGCATGTTTAAAGTTAGAAACTTTAAGTACCTATCATTTTAATAGCAATTGAGTGATCTTAGAGCCAGTATTTCCAATTGTATTTATTTATAAGATTTATAAGTAAACAAATCATTTCTAATTGGCAATTTCAAGAATAATTTTATTCCAATATTTGAAAATACTGGGCCTTAATATCATCTTACTATATGCTTCGGTTCACGAGGTATAGCCACTTCCGATCAAAAATTCATCGGCCTGGAGCTTGTAAACCAATCATTTCCTGTCAAAACATGCAACATTGAAAGTTTTCTAAAAATCTGATGTTTCAGCAACTGACAAATCGACCTCCAAACCTATTTTGAGGTCTTTTTTATTCTCACCTTACGAATGAACTCTACAATATTTCGCTAAATTTTTTTCGTATATATATATATATATAATAAATATAATTCTTTGAATAACTTTTCGACTAAATCCATTATTAGTTCGAATATCTAAATAATTCTCACCAAAATATATCAAAACTAAATTTAATTAAAACAACAAAATAAGGCAATTGTGTAAAAAAATATATTATTTACGTGGTATAGATGACATATAAACATAAAGATATATATTAAACAAGTGTTAGTTGCATTGCCAAAAATTGCACTCACATATTTAATCGGCGTGCAAACAAAAGGATTGTTGTCAACCTGTCTGCCTACGTCAATTTCCACTAATATAATATACCAAGCAAAAACTCGAAAGTTAACTATTTCGGTTGCAAACTTGGCACCGACGCATACGCGGCCATGACCGACAAAACTCAGCTGATCGAACAGTTTAATATTTAGACTTTTTATTATCTCTTTCAGATTTAATTTTATTAACTCAACTCTGATTTATTTAAATGCGAGAGAGAGAGAGAGAGAGAGAGAGAGAGAGAGAAAGCGATAGGAAGTAAACCATAAAAATTGAAATGACTAATTACAGTTTTGTAATTTTATTATAAATAAACATTAACTGCTTCATATAAAAATTAACTAAATAATCATAATAAATATTATAAAAATTAATTTTACATTATTAAATTGTTCATTTGTTTTACTATAAATTAATACAATATGGGCAGTGGTGTAACAAGGCTTTTGTAGCCTATGTTAATTTTTGCACCTCCTTTTCATTAATATTAGCACGTAAGTAAAATTTTGTAACGGATTAAAAAATACAATCAAAAAACAATTGATAATCTATTTATGAATTTTTCTTTCTTTTAATGTAGAAATGTATAAATATTATTATCATTTATCATAAAAATATATTGTTCATTTGTGTCACTAAAGACCTTTCACACGCCTAATTACTGATTATAAGATTTAGTTCCAACCGAGCTCCAAATTAAAATAAAAGCAAATGGATATAAATTTAAGAATTACTGTTACATTAAATTTCATTTGTCCTTAGTTAATTTTTAATAATTTTGTATTTCACTGAAAAATTATAATAATGTAGATAATATCTTTAAAATAGTACCTAAAGTATTTTAACTATAGTTTTCGTAAATATCATCAAAATAAATAATTATATTTACATTTTCACACTGAATTAAAAAAGTCAATCTTAAAATGTTTCTAGTAAAAAATTATATTATATGCAAGTACCTTATGTCATTTTCATTTAAAGTATCATATTACGAATGATTTGGTAATAAAATTTATTAGTTATACATTTTTTTACTACAATTACCAAAAAAAATTGTTCTTTCGCATTTATTATTTTCTTTTCTTTTTAGCGCATTTTTGTTTTCAAAAAGAAAGCTCAATAATACACTTTGTTCGTTCGGTCAGTCGTTCGTTCGTTCGTTCGTTCGGCTCCAGAAAAACTTTTAAACTAGACATCGTAGAGAGTTCTAGTTTTTTGCATTAGTTCGGTGCTGTCGAGTTATTGGCGCATCGCATAAAAATACTGATCCGACCGCCAAAAATGCGCTTAAGTCCGTCGATCAAAAGCACGAGTTTTTTTTTAATATTTTTAATTATCAAATTGTCTCTGTTTGTTAATAGTTCTTATTCTAACTTATTATATTTGCATTAAATTTTTAGAAAAAGCATCTTATAATAAAGTCAGTGATTGGTAATACAAGTTCGATTTTGAAATGTTTTAATTCAATTCTTTAGTGATATAATTCAAGACATTGACTTAAAACCGATATTAATTATTAAAACCAATCTTCAAATTGATCTTGTACTACGAGCCCTAACCTAACGACAAAACAAATTGTATATATTAATATTAAAGTTTGAAAAATTAGGGGTTAACGCTATGCGGGAAATGAAATTAAACAAGTAAACATTAAATTTCTATCAATTTATTGTAAATCCATTATTTCGTCAACATTTTGCTTACCATTATCCAGTTATTTTTCAAACTTACTTATCAATACGACAGTTAACTTTATTCAAATGTATATATATATATATATATGAGTGTGTGTGTGCGCATGTGTATATATGTATGTGTGTGTGTGTGTGTGTGTGTGCGCGCGCGCGTGTGTATGTTTGTGCTTGCGCTTGTGCGTGTGCGTGTATGCGTGTATGCGTGAGTGCGTGTGTACATATTAATACTTAAATAATAAAATTGTAAAAATTGTAAAAACTATTTACCTGCTGTTATAAACTTCTGTAACTTAGTTATGCAATCTATTTGTTTAGTTTGATCGTCTTTAGGTTTTATTTCAAAACTTGTAATTGTTCTTATTAGTCCTGTGACGGCCTTTATGTTCAGAGCTAATAAACAAAAAAAAATTTCAAAATTACAAATTATTGAAATCTATAGACCCGTATCCCCACTTCTTTTGTTTATGAAGAAATACTTTTATTTTTTACTTTAAAATGAATTTTTGCTTTTACCTTTTATCAAATATAAATAGTATTTCTATTTTTGATATATATTTCAATAGCTAATATTATAAAATTCAAATAAACTAAATATAATTGCTTAGTAAGTAATTTTAAGTAAATATCAAAGGTACTTTTGACAAAAATCGCTTTTAAAAGTAAAGTGACAATACGGGCCATAGTTATTTTATTAAAAAAAATACCAACATCACATTAATAATATTTTCTTCTAATGTGTTAATTATTTTAAAATAAAAATGTACCCTTTATATTATTTTATTTTACATTTTTTTTTCATATTTTTATTGAAAAAATACAATTTAATTTAAATCTGAAACATTCGCACAATTTCACTTTTTAGCATGTACCTACATTTTCGAAAATTTCAAAATAAGTAGTTAATTTAAAAATGATCTCTTAAATAACAACATAATTCAAAACAAAAACTACAAAATACTGAAAACATATTTGAAAAAATAAAGGTATTTTTGTAAATTAAAATCAAAATTTTGATTATACATTATAATTCTGATTACAATGAATAAATATATTTCTAAAATCAAATATTATATCAAACAAAATCAATAAAGCGATAGAGTGTAAAACAAAATATACAGTATAAACATTGTCATGAAATATTCTGGTTAACAAAAGAAGTTAATGATTTTTATTAAAAGAAAACTAGTAAAATATGAGTAAAATTATAATAATTAAGCAGGTAACTTACATTCCTTTTCGATAGAAACCGGCATTAAAAGTGCATCCATAAGTTAATGAAAAGTATAACAAATATACCGGGTAATAAGAATGATAATACCCGCTTTACAATCAACTGTCAGACACAAGCTGTGTTTTCACAAATAAGCGGTGTTCTGTTTTAAAAGCGTCACTGTCGAATAAAATCGTGACTGTACGACGGCCAAATTTCCCACACGACTTTCCTCGTATCACTAACGCCACCTGTTTTGTTTCCTTCAAATTAATTTTCGTATTATGTAAACTTTGCATTTATGAATAACTTATTCTAGTTATTATGACAGATTCGTATTCAGAACCATTTCTTCATTATTTATTTATAACGCGGACAATCTATTTCGTTGAAAACGTATTTATATTTTCCACAATAATTTAGAATATAATATGAAATGTATTTTAAAAATGAAAAATTTAGAAACAAATATTTGAAGACTATGGGTACTATTGAAAATTTAAATGAAATAAACAATAACCAAATTTACACAGCTACATTTAAAAACAATTCAATTTAAATAATGTAATGTAATCATAATACATATTTATAATATTCCAGTCATGAAATATTAAAAAGTAAAAATATATTATGAAAATATAACCAAAAATACTTTTTCGAAACATTATTATTGGTAAAAATTTAATATAGGTAAATTATTTTTGCAATTTTATGTTTGTGTTTGCTCGAATAATATGGATTTTCTTTTTTTACATACCATTGGGTTGATTTGATCTTGAATGTAAACCCATAAAAATAACATTATTTTATCTATTTTTATTGTTTTCTAAAAAAATTAGAAAATTTTAATACAAACACACACAACTCAAAATTATAATTTGACATAATTTATAAAATGACATTTAAAAAAATATTTATTCGTTTCCATAGCAACAACAATCAGCAATGGAATTTTGGTAATTCCGACTGCACAGTAAAAAAATTTAGCTCAGTTTCACACAAATCTAATAAAAATTTGTGTTGGAACGAGCTCGCACAGATTACCATGTTGTTATATTTTCTCTGTGTCAAAATGGCACATTAAATTTTGTGATTATTCTAATACAACATTGCGTCAAAATTACACAATTTTTGATAATAATTAACAATTTTATGAATTTCACTAAATTTCTGTAACAAGGAAACAAATATAAGATGTTTCACTTGCTGTCGGTCCCCAATTTTTCCTTCTTATAACTTCCAAATATACATATATACATATACATAATAATAATAATAATAATAATTTTATTAGACCATCAAAAAAGTACATGGCAAGGTCAATTACATAATAAAAAGAATATAGGTATATACAGTGCGATATTTTTATCTCTGAACATATGAACTGAATTACATATAAATTTCCTATGTTCAATTTTTAAAAAAAAACACATCAAACGCATGAAGACATCCCTGATAGTTATGCAACCAGTTTTACATAATGTAACAGTTATTTGAAAAAAATGCATTACTTTCAACAAAATATTTAGAAATCATTAAACTATTCGCATTATTTCAAGAAATCTGTTTAAAAATGTATAGTATTATTTATTAATTATTATTTATAAATTTAAGTGTTCAGCAATTTACAATAAATGACCATATTCTGTTAAATATTTCATTTTTTATTCAAATAAACATCATATTACGTAAGATTGGTTGCATAACTGTCAGGGATGTCTCCATGCGTTTGATGTGTTTTTTTTTTAATTGAACATAGGAAATTTGTATGTAGTTCAGTTCAGAGATAAAAATATCGCACTGTATATAATATATAAATATATACAATAAAATATATCTTCATTAATATTAAAAAAAATTATTTATAGAGTAATAGCATTTATTTATTCAATATAATTTCAATTTATTTTTGAATGAATTGAATGTGGCAGTGTTTATGATTTCTTGTGGAAGAGCAAAATTTTGGTCCCAAATATCGTACATTTTGTTGTTGGGTTGTCTGTATTCGATGAAAGGATGTTAATAGTTGCATGTTGTTTCGTAATGGATATTGAGTTTTACTTGATACTATCTGAAAACAATGGGTTTTTCGTACATATAAAACACATGTAAAAATATATAGACTCGACACAGTCAACAGTGACAGTTCTTTAAAACCATTTTTGCAACTATCTCTGCTTCCTAAATGAAGAAGCGTTCTCACTGCTTGCTTCTGAAGTCTGAAAATTTTCTGTGATTCTGGTGCAGCCCTTCAGATTAGAATTCCATACGAGTCAATGCTATGAAAATTGGCATACGAAGCTAACATAGCAATTTTTCCGTTCGCAATAGCTTTCATTTTTCTTATACTAAAGATTGCTGAAGATAGTTTATTACTTATTGATTCTATGTGTTTAGTCCAGGTAAATTTATTACTTATTCTTATGCCCAGATACGATACACATTTATTTTCTGATACAATTCCTTTTGGAGTCAAAGTTATTTTTTATGTTTTATTTAAGTTTAATTTTAATTTATTATTTGTGAACCAAGTTTCTGCTTCATTAAGAACTATATTGGTTTTATTTATTAGCTCAGTTGTCCTGTTACTTGCTACTAAAAAAGTTGTATCATACGCGTATATTCCAGTTTCATTTGCAAAAATATTCCGATCTAAGTCATTTATGTATATGTATTATGAAAATGATTGGTCCGATTACTGATCCTTGCGGAACTCCTGTGGTTATTGATTAGGAATTTGAAAGATTATTTAGCCAACAAATTTGCTGTGTCCTGTCACTTACGTAAGATTTGAATAGAGATCTAACTATACCTCTTATTCCATAGTATTCTAGCTTTTCTAGTACTACTGTATGTGGTACTGAGTCAAAAGCCTTACTCAAATCACATAAGGACAATTCGACGGTTAGCTTATCGTCAAAAGCATCTATTATTTTATTTACAAGGATGGCGATTTTTTCTGTAGGAATTTTTGATTATTTGTTAATAGTTTGTGATTTTCAAAAAAAATTAGCATTCTCATTGCAATTACTTTTTCAAATATTTTTCAAATAATAGCTATTGGTCTAAAATTATCTTTAGAATCTTTTTCTTTAATAAAATTTATTATATGTATGATTTCTTCTTTTGTTGTTTCGAACCATGCCATTGATTTTGTGTATGATTCTTGTAGTTTCAAACTTTCAATTGGATCTGTTACAGCTGTATTTATTGATTTTAATATTGTTTCACCTACTGAGCAAAAATAGTTATTTAATTCTTCTGCTGTTAGGGTGCTGTTTTCTTGTTTTCTTACATTTTCTTCGTTTCTGTTGATATTAGTTTCCATATTTCTTTTTGTTTGTTAGAACTGTTTTCTATAATTTTTACATTTTGTTGTTTTCGTAAGTTAATATGCTCTTTTACGTAGTTTTTTTTTTCTTTATATAATTGCCAGATATATGCATTCTTTGTAGCTTTTGCGACTGTATATATTATGTCTAGCGTGGTTTTCATTTCCGTAAGTTTTTCTGTCGTTTTAAAATTTGTGTTATTTTGTTACGGAATGATTTTTCTAATTTTGTTTGGAAAGCATGTATCAAAAATTTCCATTAGTTTATTGTGGAACAAACTATACACAATCACACCCTTAACCCTTTACCTTTACCCTTATGATATATTTAATATCATATGAATAGCAACATATTTTTAAAAATTCATATTTACTGTAATCACAAAATAATAGTATATTATGTTACGAGGAGTAAAAAGAGATGATTATATTATAAATGTGACTAAGGCAAAGCTGAAGTTAAGCAATCTGAACAAAATATAAAAAGAGCTTTCTATTTTGAGTGACATGTACGATTTTTTTCTTCAAGCGTTCTAATCAAAACTAAACTAAAAATAAATGAAAATACATGTAACTTTAACCAGTTACGAAAGTTGTAGAATAGTATGTATGTATATATTTATATTTGTTACGTGATTTGTAAAAATTAATTTTTGACCGAATATAAAATTTCTGACAAATTTGGCGGTATACGAGTACATTACATTTCTTGCACTTCGTCACATATTTTCAGTAATCAAATTGAAATTCAAGCGAAAATAAATAATGCAATTTTCAATTAACATAAAACTTAGCTTGACGTAATAGTTTGTCAATATGGTCGCGAAAGATATCAGATTAAATACACTAAACTTGACGTTGTGGTTATGTTTGGTGCTGCCACCAGTGATGTATATAGTAATTAACAGCTGCATAATAATATCATTATTGTACTAGTAACATAATTGCCTAGTTCTATATAAGCAATATAGTAACGTAATATTAATATTATATTACGCTTGAAGACATTACAATAAAGTTAAAAAAAATTCAAGTTACAATCAATAGTTTCTCAGATGAAGGCTATGCGTGTTCTATAATGCAATTAGTCGGAATTCTCTTTTTTTCTTTTTTTAGTCGATGCCGGTACATCACAATTTTCCCGAGTTGGTTAAATTTGCAAATCCATTACTGAGAATCATAACCTCAATTTCCTGCAAAATATTCAATTGGCCTTCACCAACCATACTTCTCATACACCAAAGTATGCCTGTGTCAAATTTCATTGAATTTGCCCCATTAGTTTGAAAATGATAAAGAAAAATTGGAATCTAACAGCAAGTAAAAATGACAAATTAATTTAGAAGAAACAACGATTTTTTATGTGCGACTTATATGCTATTTATTAAAATGGTCAATACAATATACGCATGCGGATAGGGTAGCAATTTTTATCTCAAATAATACCTGGTGGTAAATGATGCTGGATAAATATCCAAACTTTCCCTTTTTCCACCCCAAGGATGGTGGGGTGAGAATGGAGGTGCGCTTTTCAATTTCATATCCAATTTTAGAAGGAAAATCCATAAATGCGATAAAAAGTGACAATTTCTGCAAAAATTTTCAAAATTTCTCCTCTTTCCTCACCCGAGGGGAGTAGAACTGTGAGGCACAATTTGTAAATCCAGAAACATTTTTTATGGAAAATGCAATAGTGCAATTAATAGGCTTACGTGATGTACCTACGTCTGTGGGTCTGTCTGCGGACACGTGTAAAACAAATTCAGCTGAACGGATTATTTTAAAATTTCATATTTAAGCTTCGGGCGTGAATATTTCAATTTGATCAAAGATTGGTAAAGATCTGTTGGCAACCGAAAATGGTAATTTACTGACGTCACTTTTGTATTTTCCAAATATTTCGCCAGCGAGATGATATATTTCGAAAAAATGTATTTAACAAAAGTTACACTAAACAAGTTATAGGTAACTAACAACTTTTAATTAGAACATTTTTCGTTCCGGCTAAATAACATTTTTATAATTTTTCATTTTTTATAGAAACTTTCGCTCAAATTAAATCAAAATTTAATATTTATCTGAATAAAATTAAATCATTTAGTTTTAAAAAGAAAATATATGACTCATTTCTGTTAGAAATGAAAAACAAAATTCTAAAATAAAATTATGAAAAATAAAAAATATCCAAATATTTGCAAATCAGTTTATTTCAAAAACGACTACAATACAATACAATACAATACAATACAATACAGCATAATATGTAAATAAATGCATTACCACCAATACAAATACAATAATAATATTTAATATCATAAAAGTGAAACGTAGAACAATATTTCTTATCTCGCTACAGTAAAAATAGGAATGAATAATATAAAAATCAAATAGTTCAATTCAATACCCCACCCATATTTATTTCCCTAAAGTCAGGTGATCAATTGTTTTCGCTATATCGCCATTGAAATGTTCCAATAACCGCGATAACCAATGATTCTCGTCGTTGAAGCCCATTTCGGCTAATAGTTCCAAAGCCATTTGAATTTTGGCATCTGAAACAGAAAATTCGATAAATATTTTAGTTACATAGTAAATATGTTAGGTATAGCTTATCGAGTTAACTGACTCATTTAAATATGTTCAATATTAAAACGTTTAATATTTAAATTTTTATTGAAAACATTAAACGAGAAATTCTGTCACATTTTTCAGATATGTAGTTTAAAAGTTAGAACGTACTAAAACTATGATATGTTGTAGCAACCTTTTTGTGTATCTGCTGCACTTGTTGAAGGACCACCATTAGAATTATCTTCTTCCATTGTATCTTCAGCAGATGCTGGCATTGCTGGACCATCGTCTAAACGAATTGTCTGTATTGGCACAGAAAGTTCTGCAGAAGTTGATGGATTTGGTGTAGAATGAGGCTGAGGGTTTATAGTTTCTGCTTCGTTTTGCCTTTGAACTGCATCTTTATACATTCCTGCAAAACAAAATCCATTTACGATTCGTTTTCATTATCATAATTAGGTATGTTATCTTTTCCAAAAAAGTGTAATATTTAAATAAATTAATTGTAATTTGAAAAATCCTTTATTTATATTTTTTGTATTGAAATTTTTTACACAAACATCAATTTTATTATTAGAATAAATCAAATTTAATTTCATGGAATGCAGATGTTAAAATAACTGTAAAATTTTGTGAATGGTATAAAATAAAATATTTGCCAAGAAATTTTAATATCTCGCAAAATGATATAGTACTACTATATTTGATTGCTTGATAACCCGAAAGCATAATCAGTGCCGTATTCAAAATGAAATTAATAAAAAAAGACTTACCTAAGAAAGTTCCAACAAGATTTCCTAGATTTCCAAACATATCAGGTGAAAAAGGACATTCTGGAGCAGCTTCTTCAGTTTGTTTTTCATGATGTCTGAAAAATTAAAATATAATTTAAGTTTAAAATAAAACAAGAAGTTTGTTTTTCTAATGTAGGTACCCGTGTTTGCGGAATTTTCTACTGCGATGATGTGATCCACACTTATCCTTTTCTTTTTCCTTTTCTGAGGTTCCCATTTTTGGACAATGCATCATTTTTTCACGGAAGAATGTGTTTGCACTCATTCCAGCACATTGACTACCACGAATCAAGTGGCATTTAAAAATTTGCATACATTTCGAAATCTAGAAAAAATAAGAAAATAAATCGAACTATTTCCATTATTTTTCTTCTGTAAATTAATTTATAAATATAATTTTTTACTATATTTATGACATTTTGACTGAATTTATAACAAATTGTTTATAGGTATGTTTCTAAAATGGAATTCGTAATTTTAAAATTAAATCGAATTCTAAATATGTATAGGCTATTCTGTTTTCTACTGTTGAGGGCTGTGTAACTACTTTGATGAGATGAAAGTCTCATTCTGACTGCCGTTTTAGTTTTACGCACAAGCACAAGAATTTGAACAATCCAAACACTCAACACAATTTTAGTTTTAATGCCAAGCGTTTGAATTGATCAAATTCTTGTGCTTGTGCGTAAAACTAAAACGGCAGTCTGAGTAAGGCTTTAGACACCAACAACCAATTCTATTCAAGCGAAATTTGAATCAGCACGAGAGACATGTGGTATCAGAAATGCAGGTACAGACAATTTTTTGATATATATAAAACATCCAAGATATTGATTTCATATTTATGTTTAGAATCAATGGCAGCTGGTACTACAAAAAAGCCGACTCTGTACTACATCATTACATTAAAATAGAAAGTAAAATTAACATTTTTAATATAACCTCTAATTTAAGTAAATTTATCCATTAAAATTTTTTTATTTAATCATTAAAACAAAATATTTGGAAACGTTCTGCTTGCTTAATAAATTCTGTAACACGTTTTTTAAATAGGTATTAATTATGATTAATTTCGTAATACCTGCAAAAAGTTCCGAGATGTTAACAGATATACTATACATATAGCAAAATTAAAAACTACTTTTATAATAACAAGTTATTACTTTTAGTTATAATTGCTGCCAAATTCAGGTTATTAAACTTTCAAATATATTTATACATATTTAAATAAAAAAATATGAATCAAGCAAAAGTTGCTTGTCTGGATGGAAATGTTTGACGGAAAGTAGGTTCTATTAAATAAAAAGAGTTTGTGCCACATCTTAATGATGTACGGCGTGATTATGTATGTATGTATGCTAATATTATATACATATTTAATATTTATAATCAATACAGAAACCAATAAAATTTTACAAATACATACTGAAAAATATTCTTTTTTTAATGTTAAATTCAAATAGTAACTTACTTATAGATTTAAAATAAAATTAGGCATTTCTTAAGGTAAAAAATGGCAAACGCGTGTTTTGTCCATTGTTTTCCGAAAATTTCAGTTGTATAGAGGAACCTGTTACTTCCTTAAAAACATGCTAAAAACATTATTTCTGATGTTTTTTTCGATGTTAATTTATCGACTTTAACCTTACAGTGTGTCTCAAAAACATATAGGGGTATATACAATGTGTCTAAAAAATTTATATACAAGATATCAACCTACCAAAGAAGCAACAGAAGGCGATTTAGTCATCCTCAGCATAACATGATCTGGATGAGTCTTCTTATATTCGCATTCTCCACATTGATAATACGAAACACATTCTAAACATCTATAACGAATTCCTGTGATTGGTTGTTGACATGCATGACAAGAAATATCACTTTGCAATTCAGCAAAAAGCGGACAAGAATTGGAGAAAGATGTAATCAATCCGTACAAATCAGGTATGCTTGGAAGGCTAATATTAATCACTGGATCTCTATCTTCTTCATCAGATTGTAAGCGAACAATAAATTTGCAAACATTTGTGTTTAATTCAGACAGAGCAATCATAAGTTCTTCGTCAGAGGAAATAGTTATTTCATCTCCATCAGCATCTACATTGCAAATAAAAATATGTATGTTGAAAAAAATGTTAGTTTCAAATTAAAATATATTTATAGTTTGCAGATAACTTAAAATATAAACTAAATTTTAAAACTGAGTACAAAATACATAAGTACCTACTACAAGAACTAAACTGAAAAAAGTACCCATTTTTGAAGAGGAAATGATTTTACAATTAAGATTCACGTTAAACAACTTTTGAATACTTAATTATTTTATAGCTACATTTATCTATTATATTTACGTGTAACTTACAAAGTAATGAAACAATAAAGTCTATGAGCAAAATATAATTATAAAAATTTTGAACAATAACATATTTGACAAAATGTCTATCCTTCAAATATCAAGATTATTTCAAAATCAATCGAAATATCGTATAAATCATAACAATTTTAGGCCAATAACCCAAAAACTATAAAATAACAAATACATAATATGTGTACAATAATGGAAATTAAAAACAGAATTTTAATATGTTTTGTTTCTATACATAACTATTTCAATAAAATAACAATACTAATATTACAACAAGTATTTGTTTAAATATAGCTGAATGTATTAAAACTGGTATACATTTAAACGAAATTTCGAAAAAAATGTATATATATATATATATATATATATATATATATATATATATAATATACTGGGTGTCCCATTTTAATCCGCCACTTGCAATAACTTTAAAATCGTGCATCGGACAAAAAAATGTTCCGGATAAAAAGTAAATGGTTTCGAGGGAGACATCTGATGCAGGGACCCTTGCTCCTCTTGGACCCCCTGGGAGGCGGAAACGGGGGGCAACTTTGAAATCTTAAATAAAACCTCCTATTTTTTATTACAGATTGGGATAGATCATTAAAAAGTATGTAAATTTTATTTTGAGACTTTTTTTTATCTTTGATAGATGGCGCTGCAAAAAGCATTTTTTTCTCAGTTTATCAGTCTTCAATTTGAAAAAAAAGGTTTAACTAAGTACGATATTCAAGTTTTTTTCAGTTCTGTGGGTGGAGGGGGGGGCAAGAATCACTGCATCAGATATCCCCCTCGAAACCATTAACTTTAAGTTAATGATTTCGAGGGGGATAACTTTAAGTTAATGGTTTCGAGAGGATATCTGATTCAGTGACCTTTGCCCCCCCCCCCTCTTCCCAAAGAACTGAAAAAAACTTGAATATCGTACTTAGTTACAACTTTTTTTTCAAATTGAAGACTGATAAACTGAGAAAAAAATGCTGTTTGCAGCGCAGCATCTATTAAAAATAAAAAAAAATCACAAAATAAAATTTACATACTTTTTAATGGTCTGTCCGAATCTGCAATAAAAAATAGGGGGTTTAATTTAAGATTTCAAAGTTGCCCCCCGTTCCCGCCCCCTAGGGAGTATAAAAGGAGCAAGGGTCCCTGCATCAGATGTCCCCCTCGAAATTATTTACTTTTTATCTGGAACATTTTTTTTGTCCGATGCACGATTTTAAAGTTATTGCAAGTGGCGGATTAAAATGGGACACCCAGTATATACAATATAATATACAACACATTCACTTTTCATTTTCTCATTTATGCATAAATATAAACATACAATATCGCGTGTTATACCTAATACAAATCTTTCCTTCATAAAAAAAAAGAAATATAAAAGACAGTACTGTATTCAGTTTGATTCGATTCTTACCTTGCCACATTAATCGGAAAATTTTGCCTCGCAATTTCGGCATTGCTACTTGTAGACGTTCACGCATATAATCATAATTAGTAATAACAGATTGATCAACTTCAAATCTTCGTACTTCTGTATTGATACGACCTTCGTAAAGGTATATCTTCAAAGATACCGTATTTTCACTGTGCATTTTCCTAAATTAAACATTAAATTTTTTAGAAATATTTTAAACTGCTTTTGAACATTATTTTTATACTATAAAAAATATCAAAATGACAATATAAAAACTATACCTTTCAGTGAAAGTATTAGAAAATTATTATGCCTGTTTTACACGATGCAATATTCCGTGAGATTTTGTTACGCAACAAAATTGTACATATATATGTATGTTTTAGACGATGTAACTAATAAATAAAAATAAAAATATGATCTTAATGTGGTGAAAAGTTAATAAAATAAACTAAATTCCCTTAAACCACGAAATAATTTTAAAAAGCTATAGATAATTATTTCGAAATCTAAGCTTTTATCATCAGTAGCAAAAGTTTTGTTAATGTTAAGTTGCAAAACTTTTGCTACTGATGATAAAAGCTTAGCTTTCGGAATAATTATCTAGCTTTTTCAAATTATTTCGTGGTTTAAGGAAATTTAGTTTATTTTATTAACGATGCAACTAAATTGCACTGCGATTTTAACTAAACAAATATCCCAGTATATTATAATAATTATTATAACTTATAATTGGTGTGTGTGTGTGTGTGATCCTTATGCCCGTGTCCCATTGTAAAAAATTTTATAAAAACTTTTTATAAAAACTGTATGACGTCACCCACCATAAAAATTATTTTAAGATATGTCCCACTGTCAATTTTTTGGTAAAATTTTTTATAAAAACTTGATCAGCTGTTTGATGCAATACTGAAAAGTGAGGTAGATGTTGTGAGATTGGTGTTTAAAAGGTTGGTGCTTAAAACTTCAAAAACTTTTGAAAAAGTGTGCTATTTTATTATTTTTTATCATTGAAAGTTTGACGGGCCGTTCAACATCCAATCAAATGCTTATTTTCGTCAAAATTATAGAAACGGTTCTATTTCAGTAGTTTTTATAAAAACATTTTACGTGACGTCATTAAAATAGAGACACCATAAAAATATTTTACCGTGACATTATTTTTATAAAACTACGCGCTGTCACACTGTCCAAATTCTTTTTATAAAAATTTTTATAAAATTTTTATAAAAATTTTTACAGTGGGACACGGGTTTTAGATAAATCACATTTATAATAAATATTCTTTTAATCTAGTAAATATATTTCAATAAGATAAGTTTAAATATGTAATTAGAAATAGTAACTTTCATACTAAATGTTGCTAGTAATCAAAGTTACTAAAAAGTAATTAGTACCTAATTGCAAGGCAAGGCAATGCAATAAAATTACAGCATGTTCTAATTCGTGTAACTTGTCGCGGCGACAAAATTGCATCGTGGAAAACAGGCTTTAGAATTCAGATAGAGTGTAGAAGAGTTAGAATTTAGAATATATGTATAATTTATAAGTCAACCAATTCAAAAATATCAAAAATCAATAATAATTATTGCAATAAAATAAAATAACGTTTTATTGACACAAAATTATAATAACAGCTAAACAAAAACATTTATTATCGTAAAGTTTTAAAACCAAAAAGTGTAATACACTAGATGTTTTTAATATTAAATAATTTATCAAGCATGAATAAAAATATCAGAATTGAACCGAAAGGTATCATGAACATTGAACTTAAACGAAATGAATGTTGTATGCGAAGATGGAACTATTCGCGTAAAATGTTTCTACCACATTCTATAAGTAAATGCATATAAAAGTACCATTCGATTGAAAGGAAACCGAGCACCGTGAATTGCAATCTTTGATTATATAGATTCTATATAATCAAAGATTGCAATACTGGTTGCTAACTCAAACGCTGGTTGCCGAGCAAAGTTCACCGTTTATGGTGTACTATATCACGGTTCCAGTCCTTCCAGTCGAATGGACCCAAAATTACTATTTACATATATATATATATATATATATGTTTTGTTTTATAATTCCGCGAACGTTATATGACGTATCTGGTTTACGGGATTGGCTCCGCGTTGTCGGTTGTCGATTTTGATGACGACGTTTCGGCACAGTCTCATGTGCCATCTTCAGGTCTTCTCAGTAGCGCTTTTGCTCTGCTTCGAGTTAAACGTGGAATCTTGAAAACATCAAATCAAAACGCTGCAAATTCCACGTCTAACTCGAAGCAGAGCAAAAACACTACTGAGAAGACCTGAAGATGGCACATGAGACTGTGCCGAAACGTCGTCATCAAAATCGACAACCGACAACGCGGAGCCAATCCCGTAAACCAGATACGTCATATATATATATATATATATATATATATATATATATATATATATATATATATATATATATATATATATATTAGGGTGGTCGTTATTTTGTCGAAATTTTTTTGGTCTCACCCCCTAAAAAGTTTCAAAATGTTAAAAAAATAAGGTGTTCAAGATTACAGCAATTTATTTTAACGTTAACCCGAGCGGCAAGACGGATTTCCTTCTTTAATTTGCTTATGGGGTTTTTCTTTTCTAGAGGCCCGATTTCTATCTCATTTTCAACATTATTTTTTTTTTAATGAAATCAAAAGATAAGTTATATAATGCTTATATGCTTTTATTTGTCAATGTTTGAGCTACATTTTAGACAAGTTTGAGTTCGAAATAATAATTTTTAGTCATATGAAAATGGCGGCAAAGAAGACCCCCCTTAAGCAAATGCAAAAAAGAAATCAGTCTTGCGGCACGGGCAGCGCCGGATAAAGGGGCGGGCAAGCCGGGCGACTGCCCGGTGCGCCAAATTTTGAGGGGCGCCGATATAAAAATAAAATATTTTTTTAGATTTTATAAATTAAAATTGATCATTTTTCATGAGACATCGATTTTTTTAGCAAGCAATAGATTGTTTTTTCTTTAATAATACCAAATAAAGGTCACAACGCTAATTATTTTATTATTGTCAACAGATTGAATAATTGTAATATTATTTATAAGAAAACTATTTGCATAGTCAGAATTCATAATAACTCAAAAAAAAGATTAATAGACAATATTGATGGTACTGAATTAATGAATGAAATTATTTCTTTCAAAAACCTAATTCCTGAAAATGTTAACAGTCCTTTAGAGATTCTCAAATTTAAAAAAATTAACGACCTATATACAATTATGCCAAATTTGTGGACAACTTTAAGGATATTGCTAACAATTCCTGTAACCGTTGCAGCTTGCGAATGTAGTTTCAGTAAATTGAAACTTATTAAAACATATTTAAGATCAACGATGACAAATGAAAGATTAAATAGCTTGGCAATTTTGTCAATAGAAAATGAAGTTGCAAAAAATATAAATATGACCGAAAACATACAAAAGTTTGCAGATTTAAAAGCTAAAAAAATATTTTTAAATTATTTTTATGAAACATATTTACTTTATTTGTCATACATTTCATTTCTTTTTTAAGATTATAATCATTGTTTTTGTACTGCTTTGTATATAATGGTGCTATAGCATCACTTCCGGTACGTTTGCGTTATGCTATTCCATATGTTGCATCACTTGTAAGTAAATAACTATTGTATTATTTTTTAAATAAATAAATTTGTATACATACTAAAAAAAAAAAAACCTAAACCAACCTATTAACCTAACCTACCCTAAATAGCCAATTACGTAAAAATACTGTATGTATAAATAGCCAATTGCGTATACATACCGTATGTATAAATAGCCACTTTCTAAATTTTTTACACTGTTCTTTATTGTGTAATTTTGATTTTTTGCCTTTTTTTTACAATTTTTTTTTAATTTGCAGTAAATTTGTATATTCTTGTATGAAAGGGCGCCAAATTTTGTTTTGCCCGGGGCGCTCAAAACCCTAGAACCGGCCCTGGGCACGGGTGTGTTAAAATAAATTGCTATAATTTTGAACATCTTATTTTTTTAACATTTTAACTTTTCAGGGGGTGAAATCAAAAAAATTTCGACATTGCCAAAATAACGGCCACCCTAATATTATATCAGCACCTCAGAGGTAAGGTATGTTAAATCACAAACTCGAAATTGTTGAAGAGAGAGATTTGAAAGTTGACTTAATGTTTAAACAAATACACTGAAATAGTAAATGCGTAAAGTTTTTAGTAAATTCACTTATTTGAGTTATTTATTTTAATATTTTCTTACGATATTTTACATTTGTAAAAATTTTTAAAATCTCTCTCCTCAACAATTTCGAGTTTGTGACATACCTTACCTCTGAAGTGCTGATATATATATATATATATAGAAATTACAACTGATTTTAAATAAAAAAATATTATAAATAAATTTTACTTTTAAATAACATTTAAAATATTAAATCCATATATAAAAATTTCTACAAAATGTAACTTCATATATAAATTAATGACTATAAAAAATAATAATAAAAATAATGTTTATATATGGCGCCATTTTGAAATATTCAAATATTAAAAATCATTGAGTTAGTGAAAAATGTTTGTTCTACATTTAAAATTCTTATAAAATTTCTACAAAATATAACTTCCTAGATAAATTAATGATTGTAAAAAGAAAAATAATAAAAGTATGTAATGTTTATTTATGGTGCAATTTTGAAATATTCAAATATTAAAAATCATTGAAATAGTAAAAAATGTTCATTCTACATTTAAAATCGTTATACAAATTTCTACCTTTATAACTTCTTAGATAAATTAATGATTGTAAAAAGAAAAATAATAAAAGTAATGTTTATTTATGGTGCCATTTTGAAATATTCAAATATTAAAAATCATTGAAATAGTAAAAAATGTTCATTCTACATTTCAAATCGTTATACAAATTTCTACCTAATATAACTTCTTAGATAAATTAATGATTGTAAAAAGAAAATAAAAGTAATGTTTATTTATGGTGTACGTGATGAATATTGACTGTATGGTAACAACAATTTATTTATGGTGCCATTTTCAAATATTCAAATATTAAAAATCATTGAGTTAGTGAAAAATTTTCGTTCTAAATTTATAATCCTTATAAGAATTTCTATAAAATAAAATTTATTAGATATATTAAAGATTATAAAAAGAAAAATAATTAAAGAAATGTTTATTTATGGCGCCATTTTTAAATATTCAAATATTAAAAATCATTGAGATGGTGAAAGATGTTTGTCCTACATTTAAAATGCTTCGAGGCAAAACTTATAAAAACATTCATTTTTTTTTGTTTCTTTTTTTTACTTTCAAATATAATTTTATTACGTGAAAATAATTTTATTTTTTAATCTATTAATTTTATTATAAATTAATATTTTATTATAAATAAAACTTTTCAAACTTACCAATAAAAATGTAACTGTATTAATATATAAATTATCATGCACTTACTTACTTGTTAGTATTAGCAATCACTCAAAAACTTTCAGTAATAACTCAAACAATGAGCAAGTTACTAATGACAACAGTCGCGAATTAGTTTATTTATATATATGTAAGCAATATGATGCAAGGAAACACTAGCTACTATAGCTCATTATTGCTTATCATGGTCACATGACTTCTGAATCAGTCGAATTGAGAGGTGCACGAAAACGTTACTCAGCTAAGTTGATATCCAACGCGCGCTGAAGAACTTTCCAGCAGGTTCTGGAAATGGAAAACGCAACCGATTCGCCAATAAACGTGACAATTAATTCCACGTGATATCATTACTGTTATCTGAATTTATTTTTGACATTTGTTTAATCAACTATTTCGTGTAGTTGTAAATAATAATTTATGTTATTATTGCTTGTTTATTTATCAACATTGAAAATTTAAATAAAATTGTTTTTAATTACCTTATATTATATATATATATATATATATATATATATATATATATATATATATATATATATATATATATATATATATATATATTTATGCAAAAATACATAATTTTTGATTCTTAAATCATTTATATAGCTACAACAAATTTATTTTTATTATTACAGAATTTTTATTGTACAAATTATCAAAAATAACAAAATTATGTTAAATATATTTGTTTATAGAAAATAAAATATAAATCTTTCAGAATGAGCAAAATAAATCTAAACTCAAAAAAATGTATTTTAACTGTTAATAACTTAATAAATAAAATTTCAAATTGTAATTTATTGTTTAAATATTATTAATAATCAGTCACTAAGATCATTGATAATGTATTATATAATCAATGCTAAGATGTACTAGTAAAACTATTATATTTGCATCGACAATATTTATGTTCAGTAAAAAATTTACAACAAAAACAAAAAAGATTCCAAATTTCAATTTTTAAATAAATTTAAAATTCAACACAATAACTGTTACACACTTATATCAAAATAAAAGTTGTAATATTTTTTATTTTATTTTGAAACATGACAAATGTTATTTTTCAGTCTAATAAAAAATATGTGTCCAATAATATTCTTTTTAAAATGTAATTAAATATACAAAATAAATTCAAAAATTAGATTTAGTGTCGAAAGATAATAATTTCATAATGTAAAATAATCATGACTTGTTTAATTTGAATTACAAGATAAAAATGTTAAAAAAATACACTCACACGTTAAACTAGTTGCCTATATTACCTACCTGTTAACAATTTTTAATTAATATATTGCCAAAAAATATTAAATAAAAAAGTATGGAAAAAACTGATAAAAACTACTTTCTTTTACTATTTTGTGTGTAAAATATCTGTTTATGATAATAGTATAAAACAAAGTATAAAGTATTAAAAAATATGCCATAGCGAGGTATTTCACTCTAACGTTATACAAATACATGTACCGAAATATTAAATCATACAAATGCTTTGAAAACAATAATTATTGTAGTTGTCTCGCGCTTTGAACATTAGAAGTTTCAAATTTGAAATTTGTCATTTGATATTAGTGTAAGTTAATAATTCTCATTGCAGATAGTCGTAGAAAAAATATTATAGTTTCTTTTTATTTATCATTCATGGGACTACCTTCCCATTCAGGAAAAAGTTTTACTTTTTATACATGTTGCATAAATTACTATTTTAATACATAAGTTACTGTATCAATATTTAATTTTTTTTTTCATTTTGTGTAATTTATATATTTAATTTTACAATAAATTTTAAAATATTTAATTTTCATAATTAGGTACAATAAAAATCTCTGAAAATAAGAAAACAAAACATTCTACGATGATCATTTATCAATTTAGAGAGTGGCAAAAATCTATATTTAATTTGCTCAAAATAAATTTTATGGAAATTATTAAAAAAAAAACTAATTCTATTACTAGCAAATGAATATAAATTGAAGAAAAAAATATAGTAGATGCAACGAATAATTTATTACATAAATTTCATTACAAGAAAATGACAATAAACAAATCTATGTACATATTGAAACAAGTTGTAAGTAAAATAGTCCTAAAACGCAACATATTAAAATAATAAAAGGCTGAACGAAAGAAAGGATATATGGAATAGTAATAACAAGTATTTGGTACCTTCAAGTGTCCTACACCCAGAGGCACAATTTTATTAACTATACAACAATATATGTACACAAGTTCTATTCAAAACGGTTCAAAATGTGCCTAAACCAACAGCATAGCATAAAAGTAAAAAAAATCAATTTTCAAAAATCATAACAAAGCAATTTATTCTTTCAATCATTGTACTGATATGATAGAGAAACATATTTTTCAACAACAAAACAAAAAACTAAACATTGAGTTACTATTTGGACAATAAATCATTCATTACTAGATTAAAAAGGACAACACGATAAGTAGTTTTATCTTTTTTTTTACTTTTATTTTTGAACGGACCCTTATACAAAAATTCTTCGTATTTTTTTCTGCAGATAGTTGTAAAGCAGTACTAAATACACAAACCCCATTTAGACACTTTGGTGTAAAATAAAAATAGAAGATATTTAAAAAATTTCTAAAATGCATATGTGTCAAATTGTTTTATATAATCGAAGAATTATGTATAAATGATGTGAAATATTGTCAATACTAGTTTTTTACTGGCCTCGTGATACACGTCACTGTTTTCATACAAATTTGAATCGAAATATTACAATACAAATAATTTCTGATGAATGAATTTTGGAAATAGCTTAAGCTAATAATATATATTGTATACATTTTACACCAGACGGAAACGACTGGTTCACTCTACTAAATATTATGATAATAAAGAATTTTCGCAGTGATTATGGACACTTTTTCTCATTCCAAGAACGCGTGAACTATGTCATTTTTTTTTTATTATATTTGTAATAAAGGTGGTGCTTATAATGATCAAAATCAAATTAAAGGATACAACTTTCTTACTATTGGAGGTAGGTCATTGATTTGATTGATTTTTTATAATTATTTTAAAGTAATTTTATAAAGTAAACTCATTCGAAAAACAAATACATTAAGAACTCAAATACCTATACAAAATAAATCATAAACTATTTCATATTAATAGGCGACTTTTTTTTTAGAATTTATTATAATATTTGTATTTTAGAATAAAGATAAACTTTTTTCTTATTAAAAATATTATATTAGGACTCTGTTCAAAATGGTAATTTTTATACATAATGAACAATTCCCAAATGGTTCCATTAAATCTTAATATTTACCGATATTTAGCAAACAAAAGAAACAAAATTATTATTTATAAATAAGTAAATAATAAAAGAAAATAACCATTCTGGTAACAATTTTAATTTTTTTTATATATATTTTTTTTATAAATTTTAATTTGATAACAAAAAAACTATTTTATTATTTGTTAAAAATAACAAAATTTTTAATTAAAATTTATAAATTTAAGTAAAAACTACATTAGTAGTATGAAATTTTTTCTAATCAAAGAATTTCTATAAATAACTCTATAACTAATTTAAATAATTGTTGGATTTGGGTCTCACGTTAGCTATCTAAAAAGTAAAATTAAACAAAAAAATATTAAAAATACATTTAAATAGTAAAAAAGTTTATTGGAAATAAATTGACAGAACAGAACAGGACAGGCCAGGACAGAATAGAATAGAACAGAACAGAACAGGACAGGACAGGACAGGACAGAACGGGACAGGGCAGGGCAGGGCAGGGCAGGACAGGACAGGACAGGACAGAACAGAACAGAACAGAACAGGACAGGGCAGGACAGGACAGGACAGGACAGGACAGGACAGGACAGGACAGGACAAGGACAAGGACAAGAACAAGAACAAGAACAAGGACAAGAACAAGAACAAGAACAAGAACAGAACCAGGACAAAACAGGACAAAACAGGACAAAACAGGACAAAACAGGACAGGACAGGACAGGACAGGACAGAACAAGAACAGAACAAGAACAGAACCAGAACAGGACAAAGTTCACTACATTATGGAATGCGTAACTTGACTGTTCATATAGAGAGTAGATTGATAATAAAATTGCAATTGATTAATATGTATCAACAATACCTTAAGAATTATATATCACTATTAGAAAATTTCTCAACGGATCACATTCAAAGCGTTTAGTACATGGTACAATACAGCTCGTACGTTACGTACACGTACATACACTGTACGGTGAGACGGTGACAAAGACGTAGGTTTTTGCTAGTACCCGTATACTATATCTCTTATCCTTAGTTCAACTCAATTTCATACAAAAATTTATTTCAATCAAAAATCAATTCATTCATACACGACACCGTACAGATTTTAGAGAATTTTTTAATTTTTTTCATCTTTTCCTGTTGCTTTTTTTCATTTTTATTTAATCATTTGTCTGCACAACACGTGAATTATTCTCAGTGCTCGGCTGAAACGGCGAGCAAATGCGAGAAATCGAGAAAATTAGAACCACGTTTTAATTTTAACATTTTACACATTTCACGTACAATTAATTACTTTAATTAAAAAGAAAAATGAACGTAAAGAATAAACGAAATAACAAACAAATAAAATAACTAAGACCCGCTTTACACTGTGAAAGCATTCATTACAAAAAAAAGTTAGCTAATTAAAGCGATGTTATTGCTTTGATCACTCTATTGTAATATCAAACTATTTTTTTTTATGTTGTTTTGTTTATCTAAATAGAATAGAAAATAATATGGATAATGAATGACTGCACATGAATATGCAAAATTGTAAGTCAATGCCACAACGCAAATTCAACGTATCCCCAATAGATTAATCAAAAAAAAAGTCGTATTCTGACCAATCTGACTCTTCCGAATCCGAAAAGAAGGCAACGAGATCTTCTAAATCATCAGCAAATGAATAGAGCCAACGATTCTCTCGATCATCCAGAAAATCCCACAAGATTATTTGCTAAAAAATAAAATATTTATTTTAGTTTTAATGAGTTGACATAATTTAAGAGTAGTTTGCAGGAACAAATGTTTCCAAGTGATAAAAATAAAAGAGTTCGGAAAGGCATCAATATTTAATTTGAATATTTTCATTGATGTTTGATAGTTTCAACTTCTTTTATTTAAATTATTTACTTAAGTTTTCATAATAAATTTGTGAATAAATATTTTCCATTTCAAAAAAACCATAAAAACCATATCTCAAAACAATGTTGAAATCTAAATTATTTAACTACACCATTAAATGAACCTTATAATTTAATCATTATTATTATTATTCAAAATTTTCTATTAATTTACTTTGAAAAATAATCTTTACGATGTTTTTTTTTATCTAGTGGTCATGGTCATGTAAATATACGCAAAAGTTCCATTTAATCAAAATTGTATCCTGTCATAGTTTCGGAAACTAATAATCGCAACTGAATTTATTAACACAATTACTGTTTAAACTGTTTTTTTTTTTCTTTTACACCAAAATATTAATTGAACGTATACTTATTCTTTTACTACATTGGCTACGTTACACCTATTTTGCATGCCATATTCACTAATACTTTTTTATTTTTCATAATAATTCCAATTTTACTTCTTCATATAGACTATGTGATAAGTCTTCTAATCTATCTATATTATAAACAATATTTAAAAATATATACATTTTTATGCAATACACCCATTTCATATTCCACATTTTAAAAATATTTTAAGTGTTTTTCTGCGCGTATGTAGAATAATAATATTCTGCATATAAAAATACTTTCTACTTAAAAAAAAAAGAAAGAGAAACAACCCAATATGACGAAGTACGTACACGAAATGTCATTGTCATGTACCGTATGTTTCATATTTGTTGTTAATGCGAAACTAAGAATAAAACACTTATATTTGGTGACACTATTATTAATGCGAAATTAATGTTTTACTAATAATAATTACACACAAGTATAAATTTCATTTTATCATTTTTATATACTTTTTTGTTATGAAACATACACCAATTATTTTAGTCATTTTGCTCAATCTTTCGAAAATATAAAAAAAAAACAAAAAAACAAAACAAAAAAACAAAATCATGCAAAGAACTTTATTGAAATTTTTCAATGAATAATCAACTATTCATATAAGAAAATTTTATAACGAAATTATTCATAGATTAACAAAGAAAAATGAATCATAGATCATAGAAAATATAATCATCACAACAGTTTCATTATTCTTGATCTATATTTTATTGATCTATATTTACTGAAGCGATCATTATCTATCTGAACCAAATCTGTAAAATTATCTATCTATTTATTGATCTCAACTAAATCATTGATATCATAAATTACCTGTAGCACATCAATTTCACCGTCATGGTTCTGCCTACGTGTTTGACGAGGAGGAGGACCAACATCAATTTTGGTACCATCCGGTTGAGCGTGTAAGTAGAAGCACTTGTTGCCAAAAGGACATTTACCTCGTCCTTGTTTGAAATATTTGCAGTTCTTTTGGCTGAGCGCGCATTTATAATCTTTGATTAATTTCTCCTTTTCTTCTTTCGTGTCTACCCAGTACATACTTGGACAAACAAAATCAGAAGTAACTCGACATTCTGGACAAGCCCTACAAATTCATCGATTATTATTATTATTATTTTCTTATATTTATATCAATTAATAAATACAATTTTCATATATAAATAACATTGATATTAACATAATAAATTGTATAAATATATTTTAAATAATTGGTGAAAAATTGTTATCAAAAATTGCGTCATATATTTGTGTAATATTAAAATTACTTTATTGCCGTCATATTACATATTTTTATAAGATATCCAAATTTATATTTAAAAAAATAGCAAATGTTTATATTGGTTTAAAGATAATATAACTGTCATAAAACCAGGACTAAACTGTACTAAGAGACCTAAAAACGACTCGAAATATCAGCCATTAATTTTAAATCATGCATTTTTACTTATAAAATATCATTTCATCGTAATATCTGTAATAACAAATTATCACGTATTAATAAAAATATAATAATTACTCAAATACAAACCAACAATTTGCTATATATCATAATAATTAAAAATTTCAAAAAAATACCAAATGATTTATTTTTTTAATTAATTTTAAATATTACTTCATCTTAAAATTATGTGCAGTATTATTCTGAAAATAATTTGAAAAAAGAAATAAACTAATTAAAAAAATAAACTTTAACTGTCAACTATTTCGTAATTTTACTTATGCTTCTGTACTTATGGAATAGATACCTTCTCCAGAAATTAGCTTACTAGATATACAATTTATATATTTTTTAAAGTTTTATAGTAAATAACAACATATGAACAATATAAACGGTCTAGAAATAACTTATAAGTATAACGTTATTTGAAAAAAATATAAGACGTACGTTAACGTAACAGATCAAATTTTATGCTATTCAATTTCGATTTTTATTCAAAATGCAATTTTGCTTTAGTTTTATTAATTATTTGAGACACATAGTGAACCATTAAACAAAAAAGAAAAAAGAAAAAAAACATGGAACACATGCTGTCGAATAATTAATAATTATTCAACGTGCATATAACGATGGAAAAATGCACTTTTCGATCTTACATAAAAAATATAACATTTCAAAATAATTATCTGACAATTACACTTATCCTTGCAAAATAATAACCCGTCCGATGTTTCAAATAAAATTTTCTGATTGATCACAAACTTACAAAGATGTGATGGATCAAAAGATGTTGAATAAATAAATACAATATATATATATATATATATATATATATATATATATATATATATATATATATATATATATATATATACAGAGTGTCCAAGATAACTTCGTATGCATGGGGATCTCCGAAACTGTTAGAGATACGACATCGGTTAAATTAGATGAAAGTTGCCTCTTTAGTAGGCGAGTTTAGTCATCTTTTGTTTTTTCCAAAAAAATCCATAGGTTACTAGATATAGACAAAAATGCAAATTTTGCTGTTTTATATTTTCGCTTATAACTCTCGTATGCAAAATGATACATTATTTTGGTTTGCACTTTCTTAAGACACTTTTTTACACAGAATTTCCAGGAGTAACCAAAATTTTTTTATTATGTACCGTTTTCGAGATTTATGATGCAACTTTTATTTTTCTTATGTAACTAGTATTTCAATGTAGTGTCATTAAAAATATCTTTTTTTTGCTTTCCAGTGATATAACATAGTCCTACTTTATTTTAAATAATAACATGGAAAATTGAAAAAAATCTATTTTGCAAAGTAATAATTCATTTTTTTAGTTAAAAACTAAGTAGGCCAAGTTAAACCAAATGAAACATGAGCCCTACTTTAGTTTAAACAATAATATAGAATTATAATCAAAAAAAAAAAAACAATTTATAAAATACTAATGCCATATTTTACATTCGTAATAACTAATAACTATAACAGTAAAATTACATTAAGTGTTGAAATAAACCATCGTTTTCTAGAATGAACATACGTGTTCTCTTAAGCATAGCTTGTGTTAGGTTAGTTTTAGGTATTTAATACCGTACTCAATCAAATTTATGTTTAATATCTTATACATCCCTACACTGGGTTGCCTTCTTTAAGGATATAAATTTAAATACATTTCCGCGGCTAATACTGCGTTATTTTGACAACGAATGTAACAATAAAGCATTTCAAACTTCTCTAAATTTTCAAACTGCTCCATGAATTAAAATTCTTTCAATAAGCACTCCAATAAAACTAACTAACTAACTAAGACAATAATCAGAAGAAAAGCAAAACCAAAAATCTAATAATAACGAAAACAAAGCCTATTTCTCATGTTTCATTTGTTTTGATATGGCATACTCGGTTTTCAACTAAAAAAATAAATTATAACTTTGCAAAATAGATTTTTTTCAATTTTCCATGTTATTATTTAAAATAAAATAGGACAATGTTATATCACTGGAAAGAGAAAAAAAAAATCTTTTTAATGACAGTACATTGAAATACTAGTTACATAAGAAAAATGAAAGTTGCATCATAAATCTCGAAAACGGTACATGATAAAAAAAAATTGGTTACTCCTGGAAATTCTGTGTAAAAAAGTGTCTTAAGAACGTGCAAACCAAAATAATTTATCGTTTTGCATGCGAGAGTTATAAGCGAAAATATAAAAAAGCAAAATTTGCATTTTTGTCTATATCTAGTAACCTAAGGAATTTTTTGGAAAAAACAAAAGATGACTAAACTCGCCTACTAATGAGGCAACTTTCATCTAATTTAACCGAGGTCGTATCTCTAACAGTTCCGGAGATCCCCATGCATACGGAGTTATCTTGGACACTCTGTATATATATATATATATATATATATATATATATATATATATATATATATATATATATATATACCGTGTTCGTTCGTTAAGTTCGTATGGGCGTTTAACATGCAAATTCGATAATTTGCGATATACTTCTTTCTCGAATTAAATTCGGAGAAATACTTAAAATACTTTTTGATAGACAATAAAAAGTTCTATAATTTAGTTTTAGTTTTAATTTGCTAGCTTGTGCCGTTTGGACGCTATAATTTTTTTTTGATTTTTTGGTTTTTATTTTTTTTCTCAAAAACAATGAGGTCTACGAAAATAAGCATAATATGGAAAAATGCGGAATAATGAGTACGATAATTGAGTAAAGAAACCATTATTCTACAATGCATCGCTAAGTAGAAAAAAATTAAAAACTGAATTTTTGAAAATTTGACAAGGGGGTCGGTACCCTTAGGATTTACTTCAAAATAAGACTTTTTTCAAAATTTTCTCAAAAAAATTTGAAAAAATACAGTAATAAAAAAAAATTAGCTACATAATAGCTATGTAACTTTTTTCTCTACCTCATTCTGGTTTGGCAGGAAGAATTATTGAAAATTCTAAAATGTTTATATATATATATACAGAGCGAGTGTAATATCTGGAACTATCGCAATAAATCTTTTATTAAACGTTTTTGAAAAAAATCCTCGTACACGTCAATTTTTATCTTAAATGAGACATATTTTACTGTAATCGTCACTTAAAGATTGTTTTTTGTTTTTGAGTTATGAAGTAAGCGATAAATTTTTTAAATGGAAACCTATATTTTTTATTATTGATTTTGGTAGTACTTTTTATTCCGTTTCCAACCATATAAAATTGTAAATATGTTACATTTGAAAAAAATTGAGAAAAATATTCTTAAAGTTTAAATATTAAAAACTAATTAAATTGGCAAAATGAATTTAGTTATTAGTGTATAAAACAAAAAACATTAGCTACAACTGTCAGAATTATGCAATTTATAAATTTTACAATAAAATAAGTGCTTTTTCCAAATTTAAAAAACTATTTTATTAATAAAAATTGTATAATTGATCGAAAAACAGAGAAAAAGCAAAATAATAACACTTATTTTATTTTGACATTTATAAATTGTATAATTCTGACAGTTGTAGCTAATGTTTTTAGTTTTATACACTAATAACTAGATTCATTTTGCCAATTTAATTAGTTTTTAATATTTAAACTTTAAGATTATTTTTCTCAATTTTTTTCAAATATAACATATTTAAAATTTTATATGGTTGGAAACGGAATAAAAAGTACTACCAAAATCAATAATAAAAAATATAGGTTTCCATTTAAAAAAATTATTGCTTACTTCATAACTCAAAAACAAAAGACAATTTTTAAGTGACGATTACAGTAAAATATGTCTCATTTAAGATAAAAATTGAAGTGTTCGAGGATTTTTTTCAAAAACGTTTAATAAAAGATTTATTGCGATAGTTCCAGATATTACACTCGCTCTGTATATATATCGGCAGGCAAAAAGTACAAAAAATAATTCCTGCTGCCAGTTTTTATGAATAAACAATTCGAACATAATGTTTTGTTTACGGTAATTTATTCCTGTCTCTCTCCAATATAAGTGTATAACCTGCACTAATTACTTCAGATTATTCGATACGAGATAATTATCTCTTCGTTAGCTTTTGAAATTATTTGCGCACGGTTGTGCAGCCGACGGAGCACTGAGTGTCCATCAATCGAAATTGTGATAAACATATTTTATCAAGAAATAGACCTCTGAGGCTGTGGTTTATTTCTGTATTATTTATATATCTCTCTCCGTCTCTTCGAACAGCTCTTTAATTCCATGACTCCATATCTTGAATACTACAAATTTATTTTCACAACATAGTTTCGAGTCCTACCTTTTATGTTTTTGATTTTATTTAAAAAAAAAAGAGAGTATTCAACATTACTCCTAATTTAAAAATTGACCAAATCTTATTGATAGTAACCAAATATTTTTATAGTTTTGCATAAACATATAAAATAGAAAACAAAAAATTGTTACAAGTGTATACGCATTATATATATATATATATATATATATATATATATATATATATATATATATATATGCCGACTTTTTGGCGAACACTGTATATATGTCCCCGGATAAATGTTACAATATGTTATGTAATATTATGTTATGTTTATATATACAGTGATGGGCAAATGTAGTATCAAAAATACAATAATAGCATATAAATTTAAAAAATGAATTATTTTAAGTTTCAGATTTGCAAACCAGTCTTCAATACAATAACACAGCCTGGTTCCTATTCTAAAATCAAACAACTGTAGTTAGCGGCTAGCGGCAGTTCAATCGCTAACTGATTGCCAGAAAATAGAATAGAGACTCACATCTATTTATTTAATAATAGACCGATAATTAACAAAAGAATATTGTTGTTTTCATTGATTTATATTATACACACGATTTTCTCAAAATGTAATTGTTTGAATTATGCCACTATTGTAGCTAGTAAGCGATTACGAGTACAAAAGAACATGAAAAAAATAGGTAAAATTTACCGAATAATCTTATTGTCGAATTGTTTTGCTTGGCGCCATTTTCGAATACAGCTTAAACAAAAACAATGATTACAATTGGGTAGAATGCCAAAACGTTGTTCGCGGGTCGACTTTTCCATAATGATTTCGAAACAAACACCGCAAGATTTTTCCTTTGAACGCTGAACGGCAAAAGATAATTCCATATTACGTTCATGTTGTTTAATACACTCCTGAAAGAGATAAACAACTATTAAAACAACAAGAAAAATATTTAATAGTATCTAGCGATCTCTCAATTATACAAAAACTGCGTAACAAAGTTTTGAAAATTAAATTTTATCAAGCTATGCCAGCCAATATGAAAACATAAATTTTGAGAATATCACTGATAAAATATATTCTAAACAATTTAAACTGGCACAAGAATTGTTTGGTATTTCCATCAACTATTTAGAGAAATAATTTTAAGCAGGATGTATAACGGAAAGTTGAAATAAATTTCCCGTATATTTACAAAAATTTCCGTATGTAAATATACAAGTTTAACGATAAAGAAGTGTTAAATCGAAGTTATTTATTGCATTTTTTTTATATTTATTTATCAAAATTACAGCATGAACTATCGCAATCATCAAATTATAATTGCATCTTCTTTTTCTTTATTTCTTCTGAAATTGTATGAAGATCTTCCATTATCGATCGCTTCTTTCGTTCTAAATCCTTAAATATTACAAATTTTTTAAAAATTCACGCACAACGAAAAAATTCCTAGCATAATTCCCGCTTTTTTTCCGCGTAACAAAATTCCCGCTTTTCCCGTTTTTCACGCCCGTTATACACCCTGTTTAATAATAAAATATTAATAAGACACTATGACAATGGTTGATATCATAAAATATACAAATCTAATGTAATAAAGACCAGAGAAGGTGGATCTTTTGGTACATAAAATGGTAATTAGGTAACTACATATTGAATTTACAAGATTTTAGTAAATTCATTTACATTATGTCTTTCTATTATTTTCAGTGTAACAATCAGTTTGAAACTTCATTCATGTAAATGTGTTTTCAATGTTTCATTTATTTAAATGTTTTGTTTATGGCTATTTCTTTTTTTTATTAGAATTCAATGTATAATTTAAATTTTTTCTTAAAATTAAAATACACACCCAAGAAAAAAATATTTTTTTTTAAATAAAATTTGAAGTGTCCCGTTTTTATATTTTATAATTATGGGATCCCTAGCTTAAATGTATTTAATTTTATACGTAATAAATATTACTTCTTATTTTAAACTTCCATATACCGGGTGTATACTAGGTTTATGCAATATAGGAAAAACAATGTTATTTTTTTAACATCGTAATTCCTGCCTCCCCGTTAGTTTTAGAGAAAAATTATAAGAGACAAAAATTATTTATAATTAAAAACTACATTATTTACGCTTAAAATAATTGTGATATTACGTCTCAGTAATTAATTATTAATTAAATAAATATTATTAGTTTTCAGCAATATCAGACAGCCATGGACAAAACGTGAATGTATTTTGTTTACAAATGTCAGTGTATTGACAGTTGTAAACAAAATACATTCGCGTTTCGTCCATGGCTGTCTGATATTGCCGAAAACTGTTAATATTTATTTAATTAATAATTAATTACTGAGACGCAATATCGCAATTATTTGAAGCGTAAATAATGTAGTTTTTAATTCTAAATAATTTTTGTCTCTTATAATTTTTCTCTAAAACTAACGAGGAGGCAGGAATTACGATGTTAAAAAATAACATTGTTTTTCCTATATTGCATAAACCAAGTATACACCCGGTATAAGATTATTACTGAATAACTTAAGTTTCTTAAATATAAAACATTCTGAATGATTATTAATCCAATAAATCAAGTTCTAACGTGTTCGTTACAAAAGAAAAATGTGTCAATTTTTTTAAATACTTGATTATAAGTAGTAATTTTTCGATCTTTTACTTATTTACTCAAGTTATTGAAAACTGTGTAAAAGTCTTTCGTACAAAATCATCTCACTCACTTGTGTATGGAGCTTCCTTTTGTCCGGGTTATATGGGTGTAAAGCGGCATTTCCGCAAAGATCACAAATATCACCGTGCAGGTACGAACATTCACCGTCAGCATAACTGCAAACACCGTGCATTTCAGCATAGGGGCATAGCTTCAATTCGGCTCGATCATCGTTTTCACTACCAGAAGTCGGATTCACAACTTCTGCGTACGATTTCACCTTTGCTTTACTGGCTGATGGAACAAATTCAGGTGCTTTCAACCACTTGTCATATAAAGGATTCTTGGAATGTAGTGATAACAGTGTGTTCATGTTCGTATTTGCTGATGGTGTAGTAGGAATTATATCTGCAGATGTACTCGCAGATTGTTCATTTGGACCTGCATTCGAAGGCCCAGTGTGAACGTAACGACACCGTTCCCCAAATTTACACACTCCCCGTTTGAAATAATGACACACCATCCGTTGCCGGTGGTCCACATTTCCCTGAGTAGTTCTGTTACGGGGGCTGCGCCTCGAATTCGAGTCGCTCGCAGTGCCAAACTCAATATTATTCTGTGCGCGAAGCATTTGGTGACCTTCGATACTAAAACAATCGTAGTCTACTTTTAAAACATTAATTTCAAACAAGAAGATAAGAAAACAAGAAGACACATGTCACAAAAACAAACACTTAATTGATACAACAAAACTCACCGAGAACTATTCTTGCTTGAATACCCCTCCGCCATTTTAGGAGTTTATATTCAAGACAATTTCTGTAAACTTTGGTGAAATTGATTCAACAATTCGTAAAGAAGAACTAGCACTGTGACATTACGTTCGAATACGATAATAAGTCAAATTTAAATTTTTCACAACACTTTTCCGCTAAATATTGACCATAAAACCGTTAACTAACACCATACTAACACAACACTAACAAATGAAACGACTGCGACTGTGCAACCTGTGCAATCAGTTAATGCGCAGACTCACTATTCTATTCTTTAAATTGGCGCTATATATAAAAACAATTAGTCAGTCAGTCACACTATAGTTTTAACTTATTTAATAAATATAAATCTATAATTGTGTAACTTCAATAAATATTTGTATTATTAAAATAGCACAAATATTATATTGTTATATCTGAAAAACATTAATAATTATGATTCATATGACAAGTGTTTAAAAAACACAAAAAAAAATAAGTAACTATTAATTATTTTTATAACACTTAATAAACAATTACTATTTATATAATTAAAAATATAAAACATTGAAACAAATATAGGTATCTAAAAAATTGACTACTGACAAAGATTTGTAGCAGCGTTTTCTGTGACAAGCTACAGGTGTCACAACTATATCACGAAATTTTGATAGCAAAATAAATATTTTAAAAAAAAATTCTGTAAAATAAGTAATCAATTTTTTAAATATATTATTGTGAAATAAGTAAAACACGCATTTCATACAACAATTTTACCAAAATAGCGATTACTGTTGTAGTTATTTGGTTACTATTAATTTCTTAACAGTTGATTGGTTATCATAGTTGACATCATACCAAAAAATTCCCCTGTCACAGGCGATTTTTAATCAAACTCGGTTACTATAACGATAACTATTACTCTCTTTATATATAAAATAAAACTGCTTTAAGTTCAAGTTTTGTATTGAAATTTCTTTATAATCAATCTTTCGACGAAAGTCAACGCTTGTCTTCATCAGGAAAACTGATACAAATGACATTACCATAAAAAACAATGCATAGAAACAAGTAACTAAGTAACAAATAAATGACTAGCTTATAAAATTTTATAGATTTTTAATTAATGGAAGCCAAATTTTATTTAACTCAATGACTTCACAGTGATTGATGTCTTTTTCCTTATAAATTTCAATTGCTTTATATATATATATATATATATATATATATATATATATATATATATATATATATATATATATATATATATATATATATATATATATATATATATATATATATTCTGAATAAAAACCGTCTATCATAAAATTTTATTGTAAAAATCGAAGATATAAACGTCGTTTTTTCGGTAAAACTGTTGTATAAAATGCGTGTGTTACTTATTTCACAGTGATATATTTAAACAATTTATTACTCATTTTACAGTAATATATTCGGAATAGAAAAATAAAAAAATATTTATTTTACATGGAACAAAGTTGTATAGTATGACACCGGTATAACCTGTCACGTATAATATTATAAGAATAACATATATTTTTTTATAAATATGCATAAAAACATGCGCACAATTTTCAATAATTTATTTCATTCAATTATATACAGTTATCCATATTTTAAATGTACATAGATATTATCATAACCTATATGAACTAATAAAGTTGTTGTAACGCACTACCACTGATAACTAAATTACAAATCTGGTATCACTTCTAAACCCTGAAAAGTAAAATGTAATTTAAGTAAGTACATATTATTCTTTAATTAGAGAAGTGTTTGTAAATACATTGTTGTAATGACGTAACTCATAGAAACAAATTTTGTTTGTAATATCATTTTGTTACGATTTGTATTAATACCTATATTTCAAGTTTTTAAACAAAAAATTAGAAACTTACATTTGTTCTATATGGGTTATTTGTCAATCGTCTGTCCCTCAAATATGTGTTTCTATTGTACAAGTATCTCAAATCTCTTCGGTAAGGCTATAAACAAAATTTAATTAAAAAGTATCTGTTTCATATTACGAAATAAATATTTTTATAGAAAAATATAAAATAACTTACATTCCCCAAGAAGAATTTATGTATATAGTACATTCCAATACCAGGAACGGAGAATGCAGCAAAAATAATCCCTGCACTTGGTAAAATTTCATACCACATATTTATATAAATATGAGACCTACAATAATTTATACATCGGTAATTGTATGAAAACAACACAAATAAATTAAATTTTACAACCTTTTTTTGGAAAAATTATTTAACCTGTTTGCTACAGCTACACAGATCTTCCAGGACTTGTACAAATAATTCCTGTCCTGTAGATGGCAGACTTTTTCATCATATGGTACAGGGAGGACATATGGTACAAAGAATAATATCAAGAAGAAATAAACAAAAATTGACAGCGTCAAGTTTATTTTTATAATAGTTGTCATAGTTGTTCAGTCATTCTTTTTCATGATTAGCGGCGTAATTCCTTTGTATTAAAAATACGTATAATATAAAAATTTAACAGTATTATTTTATTTAAAAAAAAATGGACGAGATTGAAAAAGACACGAAAGGTATCATCGATAAAATAATGGGTGATGTAGGAAAAACTTCTGCAATAAAACAAATCATTATTGGATCAGTATCGGGATGGTAAATATTTTAAGTAAATTATAAACTATTTTACATCATATATTTTATTAATAGGTGCACCGGATTCATTGGAATGAAAGTTGGAAAAGTAACTGCTGTTGCAGTTGGTGGAGGAATAATTCTTCTGCAAATTGCAAATCATAAAGGCTACATCAAAATTAACTGGAATAAAATTAACAAAAAAATTGACAAGATTTCGGATAAAGTAGAAGAAAGCGTTGCTGGTCAAGGCCCACATTGGATGGATAAGGTATTTTTTATAATAATTTCTTTATACCTAATGTACCTATAACTAAACATTCATATTGTCTTAATTTCAGGTTATCAGATTTGCAAAAGCTAATACTTATGTTTCTACTGGTTTTCTCGGTGGCTTACTGATTGGAGTAGCCTGTAGCTAACAAATTAATTTTTATTTGAATATCTCAAGCATGTTTTATATTTATTTTATATCGTTTATATTTAGCACTTGTTTGTAATCTCATTCACTTTCCGAAGTTTAACGTACACATTCTAATATTTATTTATTCATTCATTCTAACTATCGGATAATAATTCAAATATATTTATGCGCTTCCGCCTGAAAACAATGTAATGTAATAGAAATAAGTGATTAAATGAATTTGTGTAAAATAACAATACTTTTTAATATTTTGTACAGTACTTCTCTAGATATTAATGCTTACGAATGTGTACTTTGAATTCGTTTTGTAAAATTTTTGTTAAACATACGAATAATATATATTATTTTGAAAAGAAATATGTGTTTATGTTTTGACAGGTGGAGAGGTTTGTGGATCGAAAAATAGATAAGGCTGAAGATTTATTAAAAAATCGTCAGCAAAAAGCAAAGTCCTGGTATAATTCAGCTTCTGGTCAAAATAATTTTATCGTCAAAGAAATTCATATATTTTTAGTATCTTTCGTGGCAGGAATGGCAATTGGATTAGCTTCCGGCTAATTCATAGTTGATTCCTTTTGATTATATTGATCTTGAAGTTTTCTAGAATCTGCTTTTGTTTAACGTAGCGTATTTATGTTTATTATACCGTCGTGTAATTATAATCACTGTAAATTGCACGTGACTGCTATTCATTTTAATTAAATAAAATGTAAGAAATAGACAATAGTTCAGCGAAATTTTTGTTTATCAATTCCCAATATATATATATATACTTTAACATTATGTATTTCTTTAAAACTATTTTATCGAACATTAGTTTCTTTTAAGATAAATAATAGTTTGTAGTCTGTTTGTAAATAATTTTCATACATAACGTACTTGGTAAAAAACAAAAAAATCTATGATGATGATTACTTTATTATTTGTTTATAATATTTTACAAATTAAGTTTACAAAATATAGTCCATAAATTTATACAAAAAGATTCGATACAATAAAAAACTTATATCGAATTAGATCAATGAATTCTATTAGAATATGTGAAAAAGAAAAAAACAATTTTACAAATAATACAGAAAGTATTCTTTCAATTTAATCAAATCAAATATATGATTTGTGACGCAAGAAATAACAATAACCGGTTTTTATAATTCTTTATAAATACCTTAGCAACCATATATACACCTACACAATTAATTAGCATTTCTGCAATCATTTCAATAAGTGTATGTATGTTGTTGTAATGTCATATGATATTTTAATACTACAAAAAACTTTTGCCCGTATTCTCACCTCACTTTTTCGTGAAAAAGTGCTTTTATCATTAATTTTAAAATAACTTTTTGCTTCTGTAAGTCATCAAATATAAATAATTTTTCTAAATTTGATAATTTTTATTATATTTGGTATTATAAAATTTAAATAAACTATTTTAAAATGCTTAATAAATGATTTTAAGTGAACGTCAAAAGCACTTTTTTGAAAAAGCACTTTTTCATATGAGGTGAGAATAGGGGCCTTTTTAATTAAAAATAAACGAATAACGAAAAAATATTTTGGATAAACCTTACGAAAACACATTTTATACAGAGTGATTTAAATGATACATTTTGTGCAAAAATGTTTTAATACATTCAATCTATCATAACAAAGCTGTGTATAATTATATATTTTTGTTATCTAATTTTAATAAGTAAATATATCTCTCTCTGTATAAGTAAAGTAAATCATAAAATTACTAGAAATATGATAAACAGTCGAAACGCATAAAATAAACACTTTTTTCTAATTATTATTAACGTAGTAAAAAATATAATTTTATGATTTATTTGAACAATATTCAAACGTCGTACTCTCTAACTTTTTTTTTGCAAATTTAACTTAAAATGTTACAAGTTAACAATAAGTTATTTGTGCAATTTTTTATTTTAAATTAAATAAAGTTGATTGACAATAGCTTTATACCAGGCTACAATTAAATAAGTTTGTAACGTACGAGACATACGGGATTAGCATGTAAATTACCTTATTGCGCATGCTTCGTATAGTTACAAATTTATTCCAAACTTGTTTGATGGTATCCCGGAACGAAGCTTATGTTTGAATGTTTTTGAGAAACGATGAACAAAAAAGTGAATTTTGTCTTAAATTTAACTTTAATCATGTAACTTAAGTTACATTATAAAATTATATACTAATAAATTTCCTCATATTATTCAAATAAATTTTAGAATCAAAACGCCAAATACTTTAATTTACCCTCGTATTATTAACGTATTAATTTGGAAATGATAAGGTGAGTAGGACAATATGTCTTTTATTTTATAAAACATGGCAGTTATAATGAATAAAGAATTTTTTTTTTGTATTTATATGGCTTAAAAGACTATGGGTTATCCAGGCAACAGTCCATTAGTGAACATCAGTCATCTGAATCATCGTGATCTTCTTTTTTTAAAGATTTGTCGTCGCCATCATCTCTCTCCGAACCACTTGAGCACTAGTATCATTAATGAATAATTAAATTTACGAAATATATCCTCAGACGAATTGATACTTGCACAACAATCTTGGTTAAATAATTAAAGTAAAAAAATAAACGTTAAGATCTTTTAAAAAGTTCTGTCGTTTTTTGTGGTAAAGATGAACTTAATTTGATTATACATACATACATAGAAATATTAGATTTAAAAAAATTAAAAAAGAAGAATTTAATCTTGAAACATATGAACAATTTATTTAAACGTTTTCCATAATTTATGACAATTTGAATAATAAAAACAAAAACAACAGAATTTTTTTAATGACCCAACACTTTATTTAAATATGTAGAATCTAGAAAGAATTTTTTTTAATATTACCATTTATTAAAAAAGTATGTTTTTAAATATAACTTATTACTCATGCAAAAATTTATCTTGTTATAACATCATATAAAATTAATTGTATAAAAAATAAGAAAAACATTTTAAAATGTTTATTATATATGTAATTTTCGACGAAAATTGTATAAACATTATTTAACAAAATTTTCAAAATAACTTTATAATCAACATCTCTTGCAAAATTAGCTTAATGAAAATATTTGTTTATAGAAAATTTGTATAATTTAATTTTAAGATTCATTCATACTGCTTTTTTATCACGAGTATTAATTTAATCGTTTACGTTAACTTTTATAATCATTGTTAAATATTTAATAATTTTGGCGATAGGTAGCTCAGCTCTAATAATGTCTATATTCAGACAAATGCGTGAATATAAAAAAAAAACTGAATTTATTATCGAATTTATTCAAAAATTAAAAAACAACTTATTTTTGCTTATTTAAAAATTTGTTTTTGACACAATGATATTGACAAATTGCTGTCATATGATTTAATAACCATGGTAATCAGTGGTGTTACTACAAATTTTTGGCTCCCCCGCAAAAATTGAAGATAGGTCATTTTTAAAAACATTACTATAGTAGCTATATAATTTTTTAATAAAACTCGAAATCAAAACGAGATATTTAAAATCTGTAAAAAGTAGTGGAGATACATTAAACTATATTTTGGCTCAAAATAAAATACCGCTGTGTCTTGCAGTATAGAATAGTAAAAATTAATAAATTTAAAAGTAGAGTCGACATTTTGCACAATCATTCTCTAAAAATATTCGTAAATAGTTGTAATGTGAAATAAGTCTTAGTGTTTAAGTCATCTTGTTATCATCAGTAGAGTACCTATGTTCTTGATGCAAAACCTCGCAATACGGGGGACATTGCGTCCAGAACTTAACTACTGATGGCAACATTGCAAAACTGTCAAAATAACCATTATACTATTAAATTAGCATTTTTTTTTAACCATATAAAGGAGATCCAGTCTCTCTACGAGCCTATTCACATTAACGTCCGCTCATGGTCCGGTAAAATATTCTTCTATGCATTTTAAATGCAAGCGTTCACAACATTATAAGTTTCGGTTCAGTAACAGACTGCTCTCTGTAAATCCAAAAGATATCGAAATCAAAGCTTGATCAGACCGTTACTGGAGCGAACCCACTAGTGTGAATTGCACAACGGTCTAGCTTCGGGCAAGCAATGGTCTTTCTACGAAATTTCTACCTTAAATATATATTAAAGACTTTAACCGTTTGAGTGTCAAGCAGCGATTTTGCGCTTTTCTTAATATAGCAAAAATCTTGTCGTGAAAAGTTCAAACAATTACATACAGTAACTCTACCATGCATTTATATTATAGAAGTTACTAGTAGAGAGTAATCGATTCTAAATTTTTCCCATTCATAATAAAAATTTATATGAAAAATGTCTAGATTACATATAAACATTTCGTACTAATTTCAAAATCTTACGAAACGTTAATGTTTATTAAAATTAAAAAAGATTCATAAGGAATATTATTCTATTAATAAATTTTTTTAAAATACCGTATTAGCAACTGCTAATATATTACTAAATATATTAGGAGTATTATATTGATACTGTAATTATTGAATGTATAATAAACAGTTAATATGCATGATTTATATTATTATGAATTATATGAAATATATTACAATCATTGTGGAAGATCACATGTGTGTAAACCCCGCCTTTTTGATCTGTATGATTTTGATAGATTAATAACGAAATATAATTCTTATTAAATACTTTATTGATGGTCTGTTTTCTGTGGCAGCCACAACAGATTTCTCTAAAATAAAATTTAATTTAAAAAAATATTATTTATATATTCAATATAAATTATTCAATTCGCATCCAGTAAATGACGTTTACGAAAATGTAAATTACGTTTTTTCTTCATGATTTTACATCATATGTATTTTTTTTCCAACAAAATCCTGTATATATATATAGATTCATTTGTTAATAATGTATAGTTAATTTGATATATCAATCTTGGTCAGTTTTTAATCAGTCAGTCTATTAAAACAATCATGTTAAATTTTTCGAAACCGTCAACTATTAGCTCTCACATATTTATTTTATTTAATGCGTATAAAAATAACAACACATGAAGAAATCATAAATAACATTTGAAAAAATGATAAAATGTTTGGATAATTTTGAGCAGTATGAACAATGCTTTGTGTTAAAAAAGAGCCTGAGATAATAAGCTACCACTTTCAATTAAAATATTGAAGAACATCATAAGTAACTAAATAATTAATTACTTACGGTATGAATTTACAGCATTAACATAAAAATTTGCATAAAATAAAACGTAAATAAAAAAATTCTTGTTAAATATAAACTATTTTAACGATAATTAAAATATAAACAAACATGCATAAATACGTAATAACTTAATATTTGATAAATAAAATTAAATAGAAAATTTAAAAAAATATGGTCTTACTTCTTCCGAGTCACTATCACTGTCATCGGAACTGGCTTCAGAATCTTGATTTGCTAATTTAGCACTCTTCTTCCACTCAGAATATTCTTTGAGTTCTTCTGGAGTTAAACTTTTTAAGAAATTTTCGTAGCTTTCAATATAAACCTTTTTCATATCCCATAAAACACTTCGATGGAAATTTCGTTGATCTTCAGTCATTTTTTTCCAAGCCTCTTGAGCATCATGACGGTCAGGATAACTGGACTGATACGTTTTCGCAAACATTAAATATGGAGTTCTGAAAATGACATACAAACATATTTCAATACGAAATATATACTTTGTTCGTTGTTGATAAAATAGAATTAAAAAAAGTTTGCTACAATTTGAAAATTTTATTTGTACTAAACAAATATTTTACATAATCTTGAACGACAAAGAAAACAAAATTCAAGTTTAGGTTTGAAAATAATAGAATTAAACAAATTAGATTAAACAATAATAATAAGAAATTCAAAACAATATAAAATACAGTTTTCTTCATACAAAAACTAAAACAAATTAAAAAAAAAAAATTTAAATTTTCTTACGCCGGAGGAGGTTCCGGTTCACCAGCGTATAAGTTGTTTTCTTTCTTTACTACTGTTTTCGTATCCATTTTTTCTGTCTTTTTCTTCGGTGACTTCGTTCGTGAATTTTTTGTTCGTTTAGCCGGAGTTGCATCGTTTGAAGTTAAATTATTTGTAACCTTTTTAGCCTTAGTTTTCTTTTTAGGCTGATTATTTAGTAACTCTTCTTGTCGTTTGTCTTCCGAAAGAGATTCTAAATACTCCGCATATTGTAATTTATACACTTCTAACATCTAAAATTATAAACTAGATTAGTATTGTTTTCTCTTTAATTTAAAAGGTGAAAATCCATTCAAATTACATGTTTTACGCGATCTACGTATTCTTTTTTTTCGGCTTCTGCGCAATTTTTCCATAATTGCGCTATAACTATCATTCGTTCTTTAGGACTGACTGATTTCACTTCTTCACTAGCCAACATCACACGAGAGAAAAGACTATAAGCTGAATTTGGTGGTTTTTCCGGTTTTCCAGCCATACGTTCGCAAATCGTTCGCTCTTCTTTTGTCAAAATACTTTTAACAGTACTTGGGACGTATTTTGGATTTTCCGCTATATACTTTTTCATTTCTTCCTAAAATAACAACATTTTGATATAAAATATAACGAGTGCAAATTCCAAATTTAAATCTTAAAATTAAAAATGAAAATGTCACGTTTCATCTTAAATTTAAAGATTTCAAATAAAAATTGAAAATTTAATTATATCAAATCTATAATTTTGAAGTACAAATTTTGTCTTTAAAAGTAAATTTTAAATTCCAAATACAATTAATTATGTATTCAAATCTGGATTTGACAAGATTGAAATTTTTGAAATAAAGTTTAATTTAATATTCAAAATGTGAATGTACACAATTTAACAAAAATTTTAAAATAATAAAACTAAAATTTTTACGGTTTGTTTTAAAAAAAAAATACAAAATCGGATAAATAATGTAGCCATAATAATAAAACAAACTTTAATTTTTGTTTTCTCTAAAAGTTAGCAGCACCAACTACATGACCATCTTGAGCACTAAATAAACTTATCCTGAATATTTCATTAAAATTGATTGAACCGTCTAGAAGTTGCGATCACAATATTTTAGCTGACGACTCAAACATACACACACACATACATTCTCATAAACGAAGTTCAGATTCGTTATCCAGAAGCTATATGAAGGATTTCTATATATATTAAATTTTTGAAAATGTTACAGACACAGCATCGAACACTCACCACTTTTCCTTGCAGTCGAAATAGAGAAATTGAGCTTTTATTCTTACTGAGAAAACTATTTTCTTTGTTTATTTATGAAAAATTGGTATAACAAATGTTTATAATGTAGATGTTTCATATATGAATAAAATAAAAAATCAAAATTAAAGAGAAGAATACACATGTCGATGACTAATGATTATAATTTTTATTGAAAATTACGAATGAAAACTTACTTGATATTTGGTTTCCTTGTCCAAAGTCCAATTAATCCAGAAAACTTTTTTCTTGTCGCTCATAGAACGCCATTGTTCCTTACATTTTTCCGAAAATAAGGCCTTATCAAAACCAACTTCAGTTTTACAAGTTTTCATTTTATCTTCACAAAATAATTTAAATGGAGTTGGAGGTTTTTTTGGTATATGATCATTTGTTTGAGCAAGTGATTTAACTTTATTATTATTATTTGGCGCTAAATCTGGATGTAAACGACTAAAATAAAAAAAAATCTTAGAATACATTTCTGAATTATGTTAATGTATAAATTTGTACTTACTAAAACTCTTCCAGTTTCGTCTCATATACTCGTCTTTGTTCCACAGCCAATTCATTATATTTTTCTTTAGTTTTAGGAGAAATTTTCTTGTACATTTCGGCAATATATTTCGATAAACCAGTCTAAAAATTAAATAAATTCTAGATAAAAATCGAAAACTTATATGATAGATAAAGCAAAAGTTTTGTGTCCGAATAATATAGTGATTGAATGCGGCAAGTACTTCTGTCCCATCCTATAGATCTATATCGTAAGTGTGTATAATAATTATGTATTTAATTTAAAAACATACCATTTCTAATCCTGGATTTTCCTGTAAAACTTTATCTTTTTTCTTCAAATAAAATATCATATATGTTGATAAAGGTCTTTTAGGCAGATCTGGGTGTCTGTTCTGCAATAAAAAATCAAATGTAATTAACATTTTTATAACAAATTATTTTTATTATATTTAATAAAAAAACAATGTATATCCACACAAGAAAATGATTTAGTTTGTACTGTCTTACTGTTTTACTTCCACGATAAAAATTTGTCCATGGTTTCGAAATCCAACTTTTAGCATCGTCTAAAAGCTCGCGTAAAAATCTAAAACGACGTAATCTTTTTTGAATACTGTCCCACATAACGCGACACTCAGCTCCACTATAATTATCAAATGCTATCTATAATTAAACAATAAGTAAATTATTTTTGATTTAATATATTCAATTATAAATTACATCGTTCCAATTTAATTTTTCAGCTCGAGATTTGTACGAAAGATTATCAGAATCTGGTAAAAATGTTTCTATTCTTCGAACTAATTCTGACATATGTTCCGCAGGCCAATCTGGTAAGTCTAGAAGAATTAAATTTTTAAGAAAATGTATTGTACATAAATTGTAATTACTGATATAATCATAATAATAAAATGAAATGTAAAAATCAATTACAACTACCATTACACAAATAATGAAAACATAAATGAATGCATTAAAGATGGATGCATTACTAAAAACATTTTTTAGTAAATACGATATATATATATATATATATATATATATATATATATATATATATATATATATATATATAAAATAACCAATTAAAATGTATAATATAAATCAGTGGTTTGAAACTCAAATTATTTGCACGTCGAAAGCATATTCTGAATGTTACTGGCGAGCGAGCCAATTGAGAAAAGTAATTTTAAGATTTATAATTATTTATTATTTCTAATAATTTACATTAATATGCATATATTATACTAATTCTGTTTTATAATAGTTTACTAATATTACGAAAATAAAATAAAATTGCAAACAAAAAAGCATATAAGTACATAAGTGGATATTTCACTATTGCAAAATTAATTCTCATTTTAAATTTTTATTATACTTAGTTTACTCCATATAGCTTTGTAACTTTTATAGATTTTGAATGAATATTCAACAATGTGTGACTGAATCGGTTATAAAAAGATAACGTAAATAAATTTTATAGTAATTAATAAATTTGTAATTGAAATTGCAATATTTTTAATTTCTAGCTCAAATACAGTTACGGATCTTGAAAAATCGCAGTACGGGTCAAATGGAGCCCGCGAGTTTGAGACCACTGATATTAATAATATAAAAATAAGAAACTATTTATTATTTTATAAAAATTAACAATAATCTGTATTTGATACTAACCAGAATTTTCCGATTTCTTAATGTGCACAGTAATATCTACATCTTTTGGCTCGTTTTCTATTTTATTTATTTCGTCTTCATGATCAGATTGAGATTTTTCTTGAATTTCTTTCGTATTTTTTGCTTTTTTTGTCAATTTTTTCTTCTTTAATGGAGACTGTGCTGGTAAAGTATTATTGTCTGGACTTTTAGTTTTTTTCTCAGCACGTCCACGTTTTTTAGAAGGTCCTGCTTCATCTCCGTTTACAGATTGTGCTGGTAAAGTATTATTGTCTGGACTTTTAGTTTTTGGCTCAGCACGTCCACGTTTTTTAGAAGGTCCTGCTTCATCTCCGTTTACAGATTGTGCTGGTAAAGTATTATTGTCTGGAGTTTTAGTTTTTGGCTCAGCACGTCCACGTTTTTTAGAAGGTCCTGCTTCATCTCCGTTTACAGATTTACGTTTCGAAACCATTTTCTAAGAAAAACAAAGTTTTAGAAGAAAGTTTAAACATTATAAAACTTGAATTTACAGGTCTCACGCGCGTTTTTTTCGAACCTCGTACAGGACGCACGTTTGACATGTGCACTATAGTACAATTTACTCGCAGTTGTTTATTTACTTTTACTACTGAATAGTATGTCACTGTATTTATGTATAAAACACAATTATTATTAATATCAGTCGTGTATATGCACGACGTTACATTTATTAATGAGAAATATTAAAGTAATGTTTGTAGTACTTATACTATGTTATTATATAGTACTATGGTTACATATTATTTTGTAGAACTTGATGCACTATTACAAGTAATTATTTTATTGTCCATGTTGATAACTATTACTGGTAAAAAATACTTACATTAACAAACACAAAAAAAGAAAATTATATTAAATTCAAGTTACACTTATCGCTGAGATCAACAGAATCGCCATGCGGTGTCCCACTATAACAGACGATGATTGGACCATAGATAAGGAAGTAAAATAGATGTCTCACTTGCAATATCAAGGTCATTGGCAAATGTGGCGCGACTGCAGGCAATCCAAAGAACTAATATGTATAGCGCGCGGTTTAAAATAGTACCATTACTACTTCGTTCATATAAATAAATTAAAAATTTGAAACAAATCTTTTCTTCATATATCTATTTCTAAATCAGATGTACATTTCGACCACACTGTAGTCATCTTCAGTTAAGACTTAATTGAAGATGACCACAGTGTGGTCGAAATATACATCTTATTTATAAATAAATATATGAAGAAAAGATTTGTCTCAAATTTTTAATTTATTTATTATTCATCAACTCAACAATAAATAATAATATAGATAAATAAATTGAAATGAAAACAAAATTATATTAAATTTATTTATTAAATCTCATATTTTACAATATATATTATGCCTTATAACTTAAAATTAAAAACTTCAATTACTATAAAGAAACAATAAACATCTTAATAAAAGCGTAATTTAACAAAAATTGATAAATTTATGGAAAATAAATAAATAAATAACATTTAGGAAATCTAATATGTTCAATATAAATACACAAAATTAATTTAAAAAATTATATCAATTTTTGGTTAAATAAAAAAGCAAACAAATATTATACATGAAAAAATATTAATATATATACAATTATATAATTAAAACCTTTTAATTTTAAAAATTAGTCAAACTAAAAAAAAATATAAATACGTACAATTATAAAACATGAACATTTACAAGATATTAGAACAAAAAAAGAAATAAATAGAAAAATTGCAATTGTTACATAATTTAAAAAAATATTAATTTTGATTTTCTACATTCACATTTATTTATTTTTTCTTCTCGTCTCATACAACATAAAATTTATACACACAACTGGAACGCAGAAACAAAGCCGCAAAACACAGATTAAAGGAAATTTTAGTATAAAACACAGCAAGCACAAAAACGCAAAACACAATAAAACTTTAAAATTACACACTGTAACACATTTAAAAAAGTACAACTAACAAAAAACACTTGTTACAAAATGGCGTAAGCCATGCGTACACGTCACGAGCTGGTTCTTGCTGTTCCGAGAATCCGCTATTAAAATTTTAGTGGTGGGAAAACGATGGTGGCGCGACTAGCGTTAATCCAAGAAATGTAGGAGAGGGAAATGTAGGGATTGGACGATGAGCGAAACCAAAACGAACATTGAACAAATGTATTAGCGGCAATTTCAAACTGCACTTAATACACAAATTCTAACCATTTCTAGCCCCCTTTGAACCAAAGAATTTCTGGCTGTCATTTGAATTTTCAAATGGATCAAATAGACATTAAAAATGAATTGATGAAAAAATATACGACCATTAATAATGGTTTCATTATTAATGTCATATAATGTCTCATTGGAATAAATATATTATTATTATTATTATTATTATTATTAATGTGTGATTTCTAAAACGAACAGAATCACAATACTGAATTTTTTTTAATTTGTTTTTTATTTTCTAACAAACTAGATTAAAAATTAATATATTGGACCAATTAAAATAAATATATAAATAAACGAAATTCTAACAATGAAATAAAATTCGAATAAAATTCTTAGTAGTCAGATGTATAATTTTTGCATGGAAAATTTGGTTTTTATCATCTAAATTGTAGTTCGAATTTTGATTAAACATTTTCGTTTAATTAATCTAAAGCTATATTCTTTAAATTTTAAAGAAGAAGCAATATAATTTAATAGGAAAATGAGCCGTAATGGGTAATAAGTACCTAGAATATCCCCTGCAACTCTTGTTCAACGGTAAGATACATTTCATTTCTTTTTAATCTGATGAATCATTCCGAACTTTTCGAATGCTATTTTTGCTGTTGATTTAATTACACAAGATATTTTCATATTTTTAAAATAAATTTTATTTTATTTTATTTCTGAATTTATCCTTATCCATATTGCGGTTAAACTCTACTTTATGGCCAAACCTGAAGTTGGCTGCGGATTGGCTGCGGAAAATAAAAATAAATAAATAAATAAACCAAACCTAAACCTAAACCCAACACAAACCAAACCCAAGGTTTGATTTGAGTTGGGTTTGGTTTATTTATTTTATTTTTCGCAGTCAATCCGCAGCCAACTTCAGGTTTGGCCATAAAATAGAGTTTAACCCACTGAAATATAGCGCACGCGTATCTCGCCAATAAGTGAGTGGCGGTCTGAGACAGACATACAGCGTTGGGGCCACCTGTCTCTTTCTAACCCTATTGCGCTTGCGCTGAACGACTCTTCGCACATGTATATATGTATATATTTATGTTGTACGACAAAGAGAGGTGGCCCCAACGATTCGTTTCTCTGTCGGCTCGCGTTTCTAGTCCCAGCGCACATTCCAGTCTTACTATATTTCAGTGGTTTAACCAACGTTTATTTAAACGTTTGAAAGCGGTAATTGTTGATCCAATAGCAATATTGGTTAAACCAAATAGAATATAATATATATATATATATATATATATATTACAATTATTTAGAGGAACCTAGATTATGAATGAATAAATTATAAAAACGTAAAAAACTATTTTTAAATTTCTATATTTCAATCAAATTGTACAAAATAAAAGCATTATTTGATATTTTATTAAATAAAATAAATTTTCAATTAATTTCTGGCAATTATTAATATAATTAATTTAATTTTTAAGCTGTCAAATTTTAATCTATTTTTTCTTCAAAATTGATACCCAAAATGATCAAATTTTTATTATTCGTGTAAATTGTGAATATTATATTTATATAAAAAATATTAGAAGCATAACATGTACAGTGTACGCCAAAAAGTCTGCATCATATGGAAAAAAAATGTATTTGTTTTTTGAATACTGTTATTAAAAAACATTTTGGTGCTTATCTAAGAACTAAAAATGCAGTTCAAATTAAATAATAATGAAAAATATTTTAGGCAATAGTATATTATGTTACGAAGAGTAGAATAGGACATATCTTGCATGATCTTAAAGACGAGACCTCAAATTTTTTCGTACGAAAAATTTCATTCAATTTCGTTCAAAATTGACCGAGTTATACCTATTTGAAAATCGGTAATTTTTCTGATGTTTCAAGTGGCGAGTGTTTTTGTCGAGTGTATAAATATAATAAAAAGTATAATTTGATAAACAATAAAAACTAAAATTGATATTTAAATAATGACTGTTTTAATTAAAAATGGTTCTAAAAAGGGCTATGAATACGGGCCACTATGTATATAAGCATACTTTTATATAAATAAATACATATATATATATATATATATATATATATATATATATATATATATATAATTCATTTGATTATTTTTAGTATTTCAATGAATGTATCATGTTATGAACAAAAAAAATGAGATATACAACATAATAAACACAAAATTTATTTATCATTAAATTAGACACACATACACGATTCTTATACTAGTTAAGTGATCAAATTCACAAACCATAATTATATATGTAACATAAGGAAAATATTCACAGCCATAAAATTATAATAAATAAATTCATTTAGGTATGTATACATATTTTAAAATGGAATTGATTCCATTAAGAGTATGATTTCAAATGAAGCATGCATATTTGGGAATAATTTTGTAATGTACGTAAATGAATATAAATCTATTGTGAAGAGAGCTGGTATTCAAATATTCTTTCCGATAAGTCCAGCAAGACGAACTCGGGTATCCACGGTACTTCCCAGTCCCAAATCTCCTGACAGGCTATCCAACTGTTATTTGCATCAAATATCATACATTACTATTGAAATTTTGTAAAGAATCTATTACATAAAATTTATAGCAACTTTCAACAAAAATCATACTACTTAATCACAAACATAAGTTTTAGTATATTTTAAATATATTTTCATGTAACAGAAATAAAAAATTGGTAGAAACTTTATTTTATTAAGCTTAAAAACAAGAGGCACAAGCTAAACTTGATGACCACTGATGTGCTGGACAGTCTGCAATAAGCAAATCATAAAAATAAAAATCAAAAAAATTACTAAAATAAAACAGTATGTATTTAATAAATACATTGTATTATATAACTGATATAATAAAATAAAACAATATTTTATTTTATATTTCACATTGCATTTTAAATTTTATTAACAAAATTATACATCAGAAGAACTGCAGTTACTTACACGATGTGTACTTGATCGTCTATCGTACGGTAAATCGTTTTCTTCAATGCAAAGATCGGAATCGGAATCTCTGTTTGGTCTCATAGAACCATCCTATATAAAATATATTGCGATGTTTAAATAATATAACAAAAAAATAATTAATGATTTTATGAAGGAAATTTCGTTGTGTTTCACAATAAATCAAATCAAACTTATAATTTTTACAAGAAAAAAAAAAACATGACAGTTTAATTTGTAATTTCTCATAATATATTTCGCGAAGTAATATCATACAACTACTTATACAACAACTGACTTATACATTTTTCTACTATTTAAATATTATAATAAGTATAAATAAAAATAAATTAAAATCAAACCTGTGTCATCTGTTCCGTAGTAGTTAGCAATCTAGCAATTGGATTGCAGCAAACAGGCAGTGTTTCAAGTAAAGTTGGTCGTGAATGGGTTAAAAAAGGCTTCATATATCTTGTATCAAAAGAACCCCACATTTGAGCCAACAATGCTTTTTCATTTTGCTTATTATTAGCAGATGAGGCACCACCTTCTAAATTTATTCCATCGGTCCAATCGCGAGCTCTCATTGATGTTGTGCTTCCCTAAATTATATAAACCATTTAGAATATCAATAAAGAAACCAAATAGTTCAGTTTTACACAAAACATAGTGCAATTACAAGTAGGGTAATGAATTAAAATTACCTACCCCAGGAGTATTTTCCATAGAATTGTATACCTAGTGTGCACAAGCCAAATAAAGTTCATTAGCAGTGTGGAAATATTTTAGTTTACAATCATGCGTTTAACTTTCAAAACAATATATATATATATATATATATATATATATATATATATATATATATATATATTTGTAAAATTTATTTATAAATTAAAACATTTTTAAAATAAAAAATTTATAATTATATAAGAAATGCAATATGTCTTACGCTTATACAAGGGTGGTGAATACAAATCTCGAACATAGAACCTTTTAAAATTATAATTTTGTAATTTCCTGTTTCCCTAATTATTTTAGGCAAAAAGTTACAATTATAAGTTTTACAGCACAAGATTCTGCATCTAAATCAATAAACTAAATTATTTTTTATGCTTTGTTACGTCAGAAATTAATATAAAAAATTGAAAATTTCCTCAAAAATAATCATCAGCCTATGAAATTAATATAAACAAGATTAGAAGTATATGGGTAAACCCATATATAGACTACTTTGACATTTCTCGGAAAGTTAGCAACACTGTATTTTAATAATATTATAATTTATGTGGGCACTAGGAGATACTTTTCTGAAAATTTGATCGAAATCGAATAAATAATGTAGCCACAATGAATTTTTTAAAAATTTTGTGATTTTTTTTCTCGATAAGTTGGCAACACTGTATTTTGTTAAAATTGCATAATTTATTTAGGCACTAGGAAAAACTTTTTTAAATATTTGATTAAAATCGGTTAAATAAAATGGTCATAATGAATTTTTAAAAATTTTACTAATTTTTTTCTCGGAAAGTTGGCAACACTGTATTTTGTTAAAATTACATAAATTATATGAATACTAGGAGAATCTTTTGTGAAAATTTGAGTAAAATCGGTTGAATAACATGGCCATAATAAAAATTTTAAAACTTTAGTAATTTTTTTCTCGGAAAGTTGGCAACACTGAATATTAATAAAATTATGTAATTAATAGGAGTATTAGGGAAATCTTTTCTGAAAATTTGATCAAAATCGGATAAATAATGTAGCCACAATGAATTTTTAAAAACTTTAGTAATTTTTTTCTCGAAAAGTTGGCATCACTGGAAAAAACCAAAACCACATGACCATCTTGGGCACTAGGCAAATTTATCCTGAAAATTTCATTATAATCGGTTGAACCGTCTAGGAGGAGTTGCGATCACAAAATTTTGTCTGACGACCGAGCGAGCGAGCTGACGACGCACATCCATACACCCACATAAACTAAGTTCAGATTCGTCATCTGGAGGCTATATGAAGGATTTCTATACAATTTTTTTTTTTTTTTGAAAATGTTACAGACACCGTACCAAACGCTATACTACTTTTTCCTTGCAGTCAAAGTAGTAAAAATAAACAAATGTTTATCATTTTATTTATCACAATAACTTAATAATTATTTTTTTATTAATATTATTTACATTATAAATATATTATAATATTTTTATAAAATAAAAATATTTTATTTTCCTTCATGTACTTTATTTAATCATAAATAATATATGAAATATCAAAAGGGCCCGGATTTCTTAAATGGTTCAGAATTGTTCATTTAATAGTGTAGAAAGAATATTATGACCATTTACGTCTAGTGATTTCTCATACCATTCGTTTAATTTAGTTTTGAACAAACAGAAGTAAATAACTGTTATTGTTCATTTTTTTTTTTTAAAATTAACACTTTAATTAAAAATTATCGCTTGACTTGTTCTACAAATAATATTTTATAAAAATTATCTATATTTTAACACATTGCCATAAAAATAGCTTTGGTAATGTTTCCATGGTAACCATATGACAAAAATGTGCCAAAAACAAATTTCAAAATAAGTTTTCATAAAGAAAATGGACCGTATTCTCACCTCACTCTTTCGTGAATTAGTGCTTTTATCATTAATATCAAAATAATTTTTTGCTTTTGTTTTTGATCAAATATGAATAGTTTTTCTATTTTTGATCATTTTTATTATGATTGGTACTATAAAATTTAAATAAACTATTATAAAGACCTTAATAAATAATTTTAAGTAAACGTCAAAAGCACTTTTGGCAAAAATCACTTTTATAAATGAGGTGAGAATACGGACCAATGATTTTTTTTTTCAAAGTTGAGACCTATAGTTAAAAAGCTTTTCTGCACACAAAAACATAGATTCACCACATTTAATCAAAATCGATAGAGTTGTTTTCAAGATAAAATTTACTAATCAATAAATATAAATTTTTACTCGTTTAATAGTATATCTTCATATTTATTTATTTTTCTGTATCAATTCTATGGCTATGGGATAGTTTTGATATTTTTATATATCATTTATATCATTACAAATCATGTAAAATAAATTTTGTTTATTGATTTAGATGCAGAATTTTGTGCTCTAAAATTTATATTTGAAGCTTTTCGCCTAAAATAGTTTGGAAACCAGAAAATTATAAAAGTATGATTTTTACATGTTAAAGTCCTATGGTCCTATATAAAACTTTTAATTCAAAAAATTTACTAAATTGTGTGTTTATTCTGACAAAAAGTTATAGAAAAAGAAACTAATACAGTGTAATTATATATATATATATATATATATATATATATATATAGGACCCTGGTTCGATCCCAGGTCGAGGCGATATGAATTTTTCATTTTCAGATTATTCCTTTATGATTATAATTGAGTATTAACTGAATTTAAATGATATATCTATCAACTAACCAGATTATATATATATATATATATATATATATATATATATATATATATATATATATATATATATATATTACACATTGCAGGCGGATGGGTAAAACAATGAAAGTAAGAAACTGTAATCTCAATTTTGTGACTCGTCAATAGCGAAAAATTATCTTCTGTTCTTATTTTACTGGAAGTCCAGTTTTCTTTTCAAACATATGCTATAAAGTAATTCAATTTATTTTTCAAAATTTTACTCATTTAGAAAATACTTTACTCATTTAGAAAATACTTCAAGGCAATACGAGAGGTGTCCGCTTGCAATGTATTAATATTTTTTATTTTAATATTATTTGTACACTTATTAGTTATAAATGTTTCTGATATTAATAAAATTTATTAGTAAAATTACAGATGTTACGTATCTGAATTATCCTGAATTTTTTAATAATAAAATGCAGGTTTTTTGGCCAAATAGTATAATTATTCAATGATTTCGATAAGTTTTTATTAATACTAATCTCGACTTACTATATAACATTAAAAATAATTAATTTTAATTCAACTGAAAAAAATTATTATTTTTAAATGAGAATTTTCTAATTCTTATAAAATGAAATTTGTTTAATATTAAACTATTTTTTTTAATTTAAAAACATTAGTAAATAATTATAATATTAAATTAAAAGCAAAACCAGTTTCAAAAGTACTGTTGTATTTGAATCAAAATGAGTATTTTTTAAGAGAAATTTTGAAAGTAAAAACTTTAGTTTTATCTGCATTTTTAAAATTCTTTATTCAAAATTTCTTTCCGTATAAGATAAGATGAATAAGAAACAAATTTATATATGTATAATAAATATAATTAAGAGATTTTTTAAAATCAAGACATATTGTATTGAAAATGGAATTATATTAGAGCGTGCAAAAATTTCTAAAGTGCTTGTATACAGTAACAAACAATTGAAATAAGTAGTTTTCTGTAATTTTATAATACAATCACTAACAAATTTTCAATATCAAAATTTATAATTTTAAAATATAAATATGTACAGGCTTTATATTTATGTAAAAGTACAGTGTCTTGTATTTTGCATTTTGCTGTTCACACCTTACGTTTTTTGTACGTTTGAGGTGTGAGAAAAGAAAAAGACTGCTACTTCCCCCACCCCCTTCATATATACTTTGATATATTCTATTTTCTATTCTCTCACACGTTGAACGTACGAAAATTATTGTAAGATGTGAACAGACGGCAAACGCAATAAAATATTTTCTTATATGAATGCATAAACATATTTAAAATATAATTTTAAATATTTATTTAATTATACATGAGTATAAAATATTACATTTTAAATAACATAAAAAAAATACTTACGCTTCGAACACCTTGACTAGAAAGAGCTTCAGCTTCATCGTCAATCCCCAAACTGTAATTTATTATTTGATAATTTATGCGATAATTCAATAGTATATATAAGAAAGAACTTACGGAATTTTGAACCAATGTAATAAATTTATAGCAGCTCCACCTTGTATTATAACGGTAACAATTACAATAAGAGATGTAGTGGTTAACATAGTTTGACGTGCTTCAGATACAGTATTCCTTATAGCTAAAGCAAATGACATTGCACCACGAAGACCTAAATTTTAAATAAATTTACTAATACATCGTTCTCGATATTTATATATATATATATATATATATATACAGGAGGGTGTGCAACGAAAAGTGGAACATAGGAGTTTAACATGGGATTTTTAAAATGTGCAGAAATTGGCTCTCCTGTACATTTTAGCGCAAAATTACAAGAATTAAAATTTGTTTAGAATTAATTTTCATTTTTATAAAGTCTAAATTTGATGCAATAGGATGTCTGTAGCACGAGATATTTAGAAAATAAAGTATAACATTTTCGTCAAAAATCAGATAGCCATGAAAATAAAAAACAAATAAAACAAATATGAATTAAAATCAAAAATATTTGAATATTGAATTCTGAATTATGACAGTGTAGGCACAATAATTAAAACAATTAAGATTAATAATACTGAACTTAATTGAGTTTTCGGTTTATATTATAAATGGTAAATGCCCCAACAATTTATATCAAATACTTAATGATAAAATAAATCACATAAATTGGAATAAAGAATACTTTATTATAATAATACCATGAAAACAGAGAAGTTTAAATTTATATTAAATGTTCGAATATGTCTCCATTCTGTGCCAAACAATATCCTAATCTATCATAAAAAGAACGCCTAACATTTGCTAGTTGGTAGCACGATATTTTAGTGCATTCCAAAGATATTCTGTCTTTTAGCGATTCTAAATCTAGACATTTGTTATCACTGTAAATGATTGATTTTAGATGTCCCCACAGAAAAAAATCATTTAGCGCTAGATCTGGAGACCGGGCGTGCCAGTGAATGGGTCCGTTTCTACCAATCCATGTATCGGGAAATACTTCGTCTAGATATTGTTTCACAATCATTTTATTATGAGCTGCACAGCCGTCATGTTGCCACCATACTTCACGATCATTATTCAGTTCAATTGCCGGTCCAATATGATTTATCAGTAGATCATAATAGTACTGACCATTTAAAGTTCCGTTAATGAAATATGGCCCAATAATATTATTTTTAAAAATTCCAATCCAAATATTTACTTTTTGGGGATATTGGGTATGAGTAGTAACGTACAGATTTTTATTATTTTTACTCCAATATCTAAAGTTTTGATTATTTGGCTCATTATTGAGTGTAAAGGTGCTTTCGTCAGAAAAACAAATATTTTCGATGAAATGTGCATCTGCATTAGCCTTCTCCAGCATTAATTCACAAAATGTTGCTCTAAGAAACTTATCTTCTTCTTTCAATTCTTGGTGACTGCTATATTTAAAAGATTTATATTTTTGTTGTTTTAAATAATTTCTTGCAGTACTAAATGGAATTGCAGTCTCTTTTTCTATTTGCCGCAAACTTAAATTTTTATTGTTTTCAACTGCTGCAATTACATTTATTTTGTTGCTGTTTTATTAAACTTCCTGTTTTATTAAACCTATCAATAACACGAAATATTGACGTTTTACTTGGAATGGAACGATCAGGATAAGAGCCACCAAAAACTGCACGAATTTCTTCATAACTATTTCCACTATAATGCAATTTGACAATCAAAATTTTTTCTTCAGTACTTAACACATCCATGTTACAATGCACAGACACAGTAAAGAAATTTATGGACTATAACAATGTAGATACAATGAATACAACAATTAAAATCAATAACAATGAACTGAACTGTCAGAACGGTTTTTTGTTTCATTTGTTTTTTATTTTCATGGCTATCTGATTTTTGACGAAAATGTCATACTTTATTTTCTAAATATCTCGTGCTATAGACATCCTATTGCATCAAATTTAGACTTTATAAAAATGAAAATTAATTCTAAACAAATTTTCATTCTTATAATTTTTGGCTAAAATGTACAGGAGAGCCAATTTCCGCACATTTTTAAAATCCCATGTTAAACTCCTATGTTCCACTTTTCGTTGCACATCCTGTATATATATATATATATATATATATATATATATATATATATATATATATATATATATAAAAGAAAAACATGAATAATAATTTTTTACCTGCAAAAAATAGCATATGCTGAAAATTTGCCGATATCTTTGGCGTTCTTCCCAAATTAAGCAAAAAAGATAAAGGATAAATATTTATCGCACGACCAATAGCAGCGCAGACCTAATAAACTATTAAGGAAAAATATATATATATATATATATATATATATATAATTTAAATATAATGTAAGATTTCAACTGAAATAATTCACATTTTACGTATAAAATTGAATTATATAGGTAATTAAATTGAAATCTTGGTTAAATTGAATATTGTTGAATACTAGTTGAATTTGAAAGGATACAAATCCAGCTAAAATAAACCAGGGATCGAAATGATGTTTGGGAAAAGTAAACATTGATACTCCGATATAGGAAAAAATAAAATTTTCCGCTAGAAAATTAAGTAGCTCAAACATATGTTTCGTTCTAGTACGTGAATCATCTGATAAATTATTGTAAGTATAATGTGCTTGGCATATTCCACAAAATAATACTGCTACGACCCCTATAAAATTATTGTTTGTTAGTTATTTGTATTTATTAGGAAAATTTTAATATTTACCTGTCAAGTCTGATGCTTCTGCAATCAGGAATGTACTATAAGACATTAAAACGAATAACGCTGATTCTAGAAGTGGAAAATCTCGAACTCTTGTGAACTTTGTCAAGTACACTGTGTTAAAGAAAACTTTTTGTTTACAATTTTATTTTTGTTATTGTAGTTTCATTTCATTAAATTATGTTCTAGTAAAAATCTACCATTAGTTAAAATTTAATATGTCAAATTCAAATTCGATCAATATTTAAGATTAGTAAATTTTTGCTAAAAACTAACTCTTTTCCTCAAAAACTAGTTTTAAAATTAAAATTAATAAATGTGTATTGGTAAAGGATATTAAAGCAGTAATGCAGCCCATCACAGCTCCAATAGTGAGCGACAGCATGAAAATGCCGAAAAAATCGCCCAATGCTTTAAAGAAGGCCTTAGTCTCAAAACCACCTGAACCCGACTGGTACCGTTCACCGTAGTTTTGTATGGATCTGCATAGCAAAATTCATTCCGTGTTACATAGTAGTATGTTACAGTAAAGTAATTGTTATAAGTAACAAATATATATACAGGGTGTAACAGAATAACTATTCCTAATTTTCAGAAATGATAAAGTGCACTTAGAGAAACATTTTTTATTAATAAACTAGTGTCCGGAAATTTCTCGGTGTCAAGATACACCAGATATCGTTAAAAACAATTTTAATTATTACAACGTCAAAGAGTAGTTAAGTTAAGGAACATTTTAGTAGAAATAATAGTGCATTAAACTTTATAAAAATTGTTCGAAGTTACGATACACAAGTTGTAACGATGTACAGGGTGGGCAAATTTGGACGTTTTCATAGGGGAACTCGGAAACTATAAGAGATATGGAAAAATGGACCGCGCATCCTCGATCGCTTTTTTTGAGAGAAACTCAATTATGAAAACAAAAATTAGCTATCGTCTTTTGTTTTCGAGTTATGGCGAAAAGTTCGCTTTTTCCGTATTTTGATAAATGGCGATATCTCGATGGTTTTTTAAATTAGATGAAAATAATTTTCACATTCTTAAGGCACTTTTTTGAGTAGAATGAAATGGTCTTAACGGATATTCTCGGGTTATAACATAAAGTTGGTTTTTTACAATCGACAGCCGAAAAAAAAAAAAATTTCCGGACACTAGTTTATTAATAAAAAATGTTTCTTTATGTGCCCTCTATCATTTCTGAAAATTAGGAATAGTTATTCTGTTACACCCTGTATATATATATATATATATATATATATATATATATATATATGTCATTTTTTTATTTATTTTAAAATCGTATATAAAATATTTATTACAGATTGTCAGCATAGTTAAAATAATAAAATAAGTATGTAAATGTTAATTGTTAAAAATCTAACTACATTCATTCAAAAGAGTTATTTGTTTATTCGAACTTCAGACTATTATATTTATATATAATACTAATTTATTAAAAAAGATTTGAATATCAAATGTTAAAAATGTATTTAATAATAATAACAATCAGTAAAGAATAAAATTAAGTAAGTAGTTAAATGTTAAATCTAAAGCATATAATGTCGGATTCATGCAGATCAATTTCACCTTCAACTTTAATCTATACTACAACTTAAATCTAAATTACAATTATCGATAAAATGTAGCATTCATGCAAAATAGATAAGTATAAATGAGGCATGTGAAACAGACACTGCTCCTATGTATTACGGAATGACATCTATCAAACTTTTTAAGGTTACGCTATCGTAAATTTACCTTAAAATTGTTTCATTTAATATTTCTGATAATGATGAATATGAAATTATTGATATTTTGATGTTTTTATTTGCATCGTATTATTATTTAAATAGGAAATGTCGTTGATGTTTGACGTTTGTTGTGATTGTCCGAAAATTTAATGCGACTGCGGATGCGTCAATTTCGTTCAAACTATGAAAGATAAAAGTGGTTATCTTTTAAGTTAAGCGAAATTTAAGTTTAAGTTGTAGGTTGTTGGTAATGCTTATTATTTATCTGTAAGGGCGAAATTGTAGTTTTAGTTTAGATTGAAGTTCAAGTTGAAATTGGTCTGCATGAATCCGAGATAAATGAAAAATGTATGGTGGTGCAATAGCAAAATTTGTGACTTACCCGCTAAGTACAATAGAAACCGCATCATTAAGTACACTTTCACCGAAAACCAACGCATAGAGGTTGACATCGACATGCAGGTCGTTAAAAATGGCCAAGACGGTGAGTGGATCAGTAGAGGAAATCAAGGCGCCGAAGTACAGTGTGTCAAGAAATGTGAAACTATTTGCCAAGTGCGGAGGCATTAATCGAACGCAACCGTACATTAAAGCGCCCACCACAAATGATGAGATTGTGGTACCAATTATAGCATAAGTTAATATAGCTCCCAAATTACGGAAGAAATATTTCTGAAATTAAACCATTACAACTGTTAGTTGTTGCACTATCCAACTATTGTATTTAATCTAATTCAGTTCATTGTTTTTATCTACAAAATTCCTAAAATCACTTATTTTATTACTAAATGGAATCATCCCATAAAATTTCAGTTTGTATTTTGATCATAAATAAATAAAAAAAAGTTTATCATTAAATTATTAAAAAAAAATAATTTTATTTTTAAAATTACACGTAAATAAAATAATTATTACTAATTAAAATAGTTTGCCGCAAAACAATGACATCAGACAAACCGCGAAATTTATAAATTTTATCCGCCCGAGACGCTAATAATTTCAAGTATAAAATTTATAAAATACATACATAATAATCTTTAAAATAAGTATGTAACTTCAAAATGGAATAAAAATAATAGTAAAATTTTTTTATAACTATAAAATAATAAAACAATAATTTTTTATCATCATCATAAACTAATCAAGTGTTTCTAAATACATACATATATATACATATATATATATATATATATATATATATATATATATATATATATATATATAATACATTAATCTGGTTAGTTGATAGATATATCATTTAAATACAGTTAATACCAAATATAATCATAAAGGAATAATCTGAAAATGAAAAATTCATTGGGATCGAACCAGGGTCCTTCCGCTTGCCGGGCGAATGCTCTACCACTGAGCTATCGAGGACATTACAGATCAAGCGAATGAAAATGAAAATGATTAGGTTTCATATATATATATATATATATATATATATATATATATATATATATATATATATATATATATATATATATACACATCAAAATCGAGAGTTCAAAATAATATGAATTTTTGAAAAAATTTAAATAATGTATTTTGTAATTGAAAAAATAAATAGTGATTATGTGTTTGATAAATAATTAATATAAAACATATATAAAAATTAGAAATTGCAGAATGATCCCATTAAATATGAAGTGGAACCGCCGTTTCCGCGGTTTATCGCAGACTGAAAATAACACTTAATTTTGATGAATACTGCGTTTATACATTGTGCGATTTTCATGCAGTCGGTCACTGCGACTGTTTTTTGTTTTGCTTTACATTTATTTATTGACAAAAAATAAATGTTTGCATTTAAAAAATATTTGTTTGTATATAGTAAAAATGCGGCTCCAGCCGCATGAAACGAATGCAAGAAGTGAAGGTCACAGCGACCAGTTGCATAAAAATCACACAATGTAAACACGGCATAGTAATGGCTTTAAAACGTAAAATTTATATATTCCCCGTAGATACGGCAGTCTCATTTTACTAGAATTTATTATAATATACAACAAAAATTTTAAAAATAAGAAACTCCAAATATGAATCTGAAAAACGGTTCAGACAAGCATAATAAGTTTAATAACATAGTTTGTTCGATCATATCTACATTCTAACTTCAAAACGGAAGACACAGATGCATGAGCAACAGAAGTAGGTATAATAAAAAAATATGTAAAATCAAATTGTATTAAATATGAGATATTATGCTAGTCTGAATCATATTTAAAAATCAAATCTATTACTTCTTTCTTGTTCATGTTACAGATTTTCCGACAGACCGATCAATGGAATAATAAGTGTACATTAAATATATATATATATATATATATATATATATATATATATATATATATATATATATATATATGTATTTATTATACTTATAATTTCTGAATGTAATTCCATGAATCGAACTGTCCATAATATAATCTGTTGTTTAAACAAGTTCGAATAAACCATATTTAAATGAAAGTAAAATCTCTATATAAATCAAATTCGAATATCGACTTGGGATCTGGCATTATCACCAAATGACGAATATAAAAATAAATTTCAAAACTAATTAATGCTTTCAAAATGTCCGTTTATACTACTGATTTTTCAACAGTTCGGTAATATAAATATCAGTAAAATAAAATCACAAGTATACACATATTATAGTGCTCTAGTAGTAAAATCAGCAGATGATATTACTGTACATATATCGCAAAAATCAGAGGGATTTATTCAAGGCACTGAAATCAAAAAATATATGACTGACATACGCTATTCATTCGGCATAAAGCAGAAAGTTTGTGTGTATATATATATACCGTAAACCCTTTCACTGCAACCTTGTACATTTACGTATACCTGTAGTTTGTTCTTGCTATTATTTTGGCAGATGGACTATTGAAAAATCTATAGTGATAATGGAAAGTTAATGGTGACAAAACTCAAGTTAAGTTTTTCTATTCAATCTCGTTTATTTAAAATGACAACACCAACGAACAGAACACATAATCGGTCGAATAAAAAATAAGACTGTAAAAACTTACTCTTTTTAAGCTGTAGCCAGCATGAAAAATAATCGGAGGTAAAATAATGTTAAAGAAAATTTCTGGATCAAACGTAGCTTTCAAATCAATTTCATTATCAGTTACATCGACGATTGGACCTCTAAATACGTATTCGTACGTTTTATTTGTAATTACGTTTGTTGGACCTTTTATAGGAAAAAGCAGAGAAACTGTATCCGGCGGTAGACTAGAATTGTATTTGCTATTTCTATCGGGAAATACTTGCATATTGAGCACCGACGGTGAACTGCCTGCATATCTAATTATCGCGCCCACAATGAGACCTGAATACAAATGATTTCATTATTAAAATTTACAAAAAAATATAGACGAATGAATTACTTGAGATTAATTTAATAATAATGTATTTTTTATAATATAATGGCTATCCCATTTAACCCTTTCAGGGACGAGATTATAGCCAAAAAAATAACAAACTAAAAATATTTTGTAAAATATAAACTTATAATAAGTATTAATAAATAAAAGTTAAAAATTTGTACTAGAACAAAAACGTAAATATATATATATATATATATATATATATATATATATATATATATTTATTTATTTATTTATTTATTTATTTATTTATTTATTTATTTAGATGGTACATACTTTGAACCACTGTACTTCATAGGTGTAAGACTGTGGTTCAAATTATAACCCACTAGATCTGAAAGAATTAAGCTGCTACGTACGAAGATCTCAAGAATAATAACTTTGGTTAAATTAGACAAAAACAAATTCATTACTGAAACAATATAATAATAAATTTATAGAATTTTTTGAGTTGGTATGCCATGGTCGATCTATCCTATTTTCTTATGAATAATGTATAATGAACTTTTATAATACTTAATGCATAAAAATCATAAACAAAAACTATAAAATCAATAAATGCACATAAAATAAATAAAAATTTATTTATTCTTTACTTAATAATCTGTTCAAGGTTGACTGTTTTTGACTATTTTTCAACTCTTGTTAATACATTTTGGCATATATTTTATCTCTATATTCTATTAAAGTTCTTTGGTTAAAAGAACGTGTACGTAGAGTACACGTTGTACAGTCCAAGTTACAGGCAAATGTGCAAATGCCAAATAGAATTTTATTAGAAAAAGTTGTACAAATTTAAAACTAAGAAAAATTTTCGCGCAAACCTAGGCAACTTACTTAAAACAAGTTTTCAGAAAAATTATTTACAATCTTCTTGTCAAGATTCTCATACATCAGTTTAAATGCAATACGATATAAAATTTTCCTACTTATTTCATTATTTGATAAAATTTTATTTTTAAGTTTTATATTTATATATTAATAAAAAATGATCGTAACGATTATAACTATTTTGAAATAAAAAAATTCGAACTGTAAATAGAAAAAATCGTTAAAAAAGAAACAATAACAAAAATTTGAAATCATAACTTATAAGATTTGTTAAAATAAAATTAATTATCGTACATTAACCAATTAATTATGTAAATCTTATAAACTTAAAAATATACTGTATCTAACTGAAAAAAATAATAATTTCCAATTTCATTCGATTTTATCTAAGAAACATTTAAAATTATCTTATCAATATTATAAAATAGTAGACACTTCAACATAAATATTAATTTTCTTAAAAACAATTTCAAATATTCATAATTCAAAAAACAATATTTTCAATATCCACTGATTATTACAAGGACAAAATATTTAGCGTTAATATGAAATACATGATATTTATTATATAATACGTAATATGATATTGCATATCTTATTTGAAAAATATACAAATACATATTTATCTCTGTATAGTTATTTTACATTGCAAAAATAAAGTGATAAAATTTTCAAACTACAAGTAAAATATATGCGTTTTTCTATACATATGTAAAAAAACTTCAAACAATACCCAATAGATAAATTAAAACTATGGTACATAATAGATACATATTGGCATCAGAAATTGCCGATGGCGGCGCTGTGATCGTTTGGCCATGTAAATCTGTGTAAATTTTCATATGTACTTTTTTAATCAAATAAATAATGTTAATAATATTTACAGTCAAAAAATTCATATTGAACCGTATGTTTGAACTTACTATTTCTCATATTTAAACTAATTTTCTATATATTTTGTTTAGAAATGTACATTTTTTGCATATTAAAATATGTACCTTCTAGAGTGACCACCTCTCCGGTTTTTCAACTGAATCTTCGGTCTCCGGGTTATTTGTTGTTATCTCCGAATTAAACTGAATTTAGTCATATAGTTTTAAGTTAAAAAAAATATAAGTAAACCATTACTATGACCAGTGATAAATATTAGTCAAATCAATATATTATTTAGTTTAATGTATAAGCGTTGCAACGAATTTCAAAATTTTATGATTGTATACAAATTAAAATGTTTTTATATTTTAAATAGTAGTCTTAATGTATTGAGTTTTCTCCCTCCCCTTACGATCATCAAAATCTCCGGGTCAGTTGAAATAAAAAGGTGGTCACCCTAGCACCTTCCAATTTATTGTAAACATCAGTTTACACAGCTTTTTCAATTTTCCACTCTTCATATTTATTAAAAATGAGTAATATAATGATTTAATTTTAATAATATATTAAAATTAATTATTTTTAATCAATCCAGTACTTTTGCGATTGGCAATAAACAAAATATTTTTTAGCATAACGTATAATTTTTTATACGAAAAAACAAACTTACCATATATCACAGCCAAACCGGTTTCGTGTAGAAAACTCACTCTTCTATGTTTAAAAAACCATATTGTTAAAACAGTTAAAAGTAATAACAAAGTATATGATAACAAATTTAAACTATCAAGTATGTGTGTAGATTGGGCCTTAGCATCTAATGCAATGTCGGTTTCAGCCCCATTGCAATACGCAAAAAGTAATACATTACTCGCTAAAGTTGTTAAAAAACTTATTGCCATTTTTAATAATACTTTTGCTTATTTCGTCTTAAAGTAGTTTGTTTAGTGGTACATATCTAAAAATCTACGCAAATATTACTATTTCCCAGCACCACATTTTAATTTATTGAATATTTTAGATTTTAGCACCGAATCTAAAAGAAATTAATTTAAAAGTTAAAAATACAATATATTATGTTGAAATGTAAGGCTGATTTTTTTATATTAGCTTATAAATAATTTAATTTATAAATTATTTATATAATCGGTTAATTATATCATTACTTACAATAAAAACTCCTGTTATTTTTTTGCTTTAACTGTTATTTATTTTGTTGTACGTTGTAAATGTAACTAAACAAAATGTACTTGACAAAGCTGTCAAACTCTTCCAATATTTGTGCATAGTTCACATCACATCGTAAATGGGATTACGTCAGTTTCTTCTTTTTTACGTATATTTTGAAAATGGGCGCGACTAACGATATTATATTTTACAATAGAGTTTTTGGTGACTTTACATCGAAATTATAATATGATACTTAAATAAATACAAGGCTAGCAGAATTAGCACAATTTTTATTCGTCTAGTCATATGTTCAGCAGTCACTTCTAACGCTACAATTATTTACCTCAAAATATTGAGCCATCATTCATTATTTTAATTTTCGTACAAATTGCCCCTTCCCCAATAAAATTACAGTTTGAAAACAGTACTATTGCTTCAAAGTAATGACCGTTTTGCTTTTTTTTTTGCTTCTCCAAGATGAAATCCTTGGCCCCCCCAAGATAAAATCCTGGTTGTGCCACTGATAAATATTAATACAGAACTATAACTTGAAGCTGTTTTATTTTAATGTAATGAGTTCTGAAAGATTTTTTACCATGTTTCATATATTTAAGTTTCATTTGGAACGAATAATTTTGCAACTATAATACAAGTAAATATATTCTTTAATAAGCCATATTTATCATTGTTTTGAAAAAATATATGAGATGTGAATTATTATGCAGAATAATATCAATTTTTTTTAAATTTTTGGTGTAAAAAAATTGGTACCTTAGATAACTATTTTTTGGAGAAAATAACACACTTAAAAATTTAAAAAAATATGTATCTATAAAACATAGATTGCTTTGAAAAAAAATAAGTAATTGTTTTTTTCGTTGAAATATTGTAAAAAATGTCAAAATTATGTATGAAAATTTCTCTCGTACAGCATTCCTTCAGTAAAATCTATAGATTTTCATCATTTTCATATATGATTTTAACATTTTTTTCAATATTTCAACGGAAAAAATAATTATTCATTTTTTTCAAAGCAGTCTATGTTTTATAGATACATATTTTTTTTAAATTTGTGTTATTTTTTCAAAAAAAATGATTATCTAAGGTACTAATTTTTTTACGCCATCATTTAAGTAGTTGGACTATCTATAAAAACCAGCAAATAAAATTGGGATTGCCATTTAAAAAAAACCAATGATGACGTCATTGTGCAAAAAATGCATGACGTCATAAGTAAAATTTTTATTCAGTAAGGTGGCTAATTAAAAAATAAAATCGATGTGTCCGAACGTTTTTCTTGAAAACATTAAATAACAAAAATATAGTCAAATTTTTACAAAATATTGTTTTAGTACAAACAAAAATTATATAATTTTATTTATTATACAGCGTTGCCTAGTGATGAAATCAAAGTAGTCTATAATCTTGTTAAAATATGTTTGTGTATAGTTTTTATATTTTGAATATTTATTTCGGCAACTACCAATAACATTTTGTTTGTTAGTTGTGCGATAATCGGAATTAATTTAAATGGTGATGCGGCAACCCATTGATTTGCAGTCACTAGTTGAATAATTAAAAAATATTTTTGGAATTGGTTAAGATTTAGGATTAAAAAAATGACTGCATAATGTGGGTTTTGAGTTTTTTATGTAATTTTTTTTAGCACTTTTTTGTGTACACTGGAAGACAATGAATGTACTAACTTCCAAACACTCTATAATAATTTTTTTTTTTACATTTTGTGATAGAACTTATATGTATATAATATATACTTTCTTTAGTAATATTACATGTAATTATGTGTAGTCATCGAATCAATGTTATATAAAATTCAAATTTTGGTTACACAAAAAACAATTCACAACTCTATACAGATTTAAAGCACTTCATATTAAGTTTATACAAGAATGTATCATATATAGCAACCACACAAAAATGAAAGCAAATCAATCATTAGTACTTATTTGAAATATATTTTATTAACACGACTTGACTTAAATTCTATACAGCACGATGACCACACAATGCTTAAATCTACACGTGTGCAAACCAATTTTAATAATAAAGTAACATAGTAGTATGACTAAATTTAATCAAATCATATATATATATATATATATATATATATATATATATATATATATATATATATATATATTTGTATATATCCAAAATGCAGGTCACCAAATATTTAAAAAGTGTAGATGAAAATAATTTAAAACTGAAAGTATAAATTAGAATATTAAAAAGGAAATCAAATTCACCGTTAATATAGTAAAATTTTATAGGAACTTTGTAATGATGCAATTTTATTTAGTGACGTAAATGTACACCTGCACTTTGGCGTTTTATATAAACTACCAAATTCACCAATATTTACATATACAACCCAACAAAAAAAAATAACATATTAACAAGCACAGAACAAAATGTAAAACATTGTTACCACCGAACATAGTTTAATAATAATCTTAATGTAAACTAAAACTGACTAAATATATTTATATATTAATTATCTATAACAAAACTAACAACCGATACGGTTACTTTAGTAATTAGAAATGTTTATTGCGTACTTCATTCAACACTGATTCTTCGTGAATTTATTATAAAGGAAAAAATCAAGTAATTCTATAAAATCATATCGACGGTGATCTGACAATACCTCCTATCTGCTGTAAACTAGATTTTAGAGTAGGCATAAAAAACTGTTTTTAACAGTTGTAAAAATGCTTACTTACAATCACATAATTATAAACACGAATTAAAAACAGTTTTTTATGCCTACTCTAAAATCTAGTTTACAGCAGATAGGAGGTGTATTGTCAGATCACCGTCGATATGATAAAATAATATATTTATACGCAACATATTCTGATTATACTTATTATAATATATTTTTAAGATTAGAACTGATGGTGCATTTATTCTGTTTATATTTTATAATAAAGAATACAATCACAGAAAAGAACAGCCATGGCACCAATAAAATAAAAAAGATATTTCTCAATAACGAAATAAATCAAATCATTCTAAATACAACAGAAACGAACAATGTAAAATAAAAACAAAACTCTATTCTTTATTTAAAAAAAAAAGTTGCAAATCTTGTAAAATTCACTGTATGTTGAAATTAAACAAATGTTAAACTAAAAATTTTGTAACAAAAAAATATTTGTTTAGATATATGTTAATAAATCATTCATCAAAAAAATTAATTTTATTCTGTTAAATAAAAACGCAATGTCAAACTTATTAAAGAGTTTATAATATTTATTTTATATTGTTATCTATATGTATGTACTTCAAAAATATAGAAAAAAATTCTTATTATTTTTATAAAATAACTTAATAAAAGAATACATTTTTATTTTTTAGTTCTTTTTTCATTTGAATATCTCAATATTTATATATATCTACTAATTAGTTTTAATCATATATATATATATATATATATATATATATATATATATATATATATATATATATATATATATATTTATATATATATATATATATATATATATATATATATATATATATATATATATATATATATACATATATATATATATATATATTTTACAAATATTTTTAATTCCAAAATTATTATTTCAATTTGAATAATTACAAAAACAATTACTTAAGAGAATAAAACTGATACATAATGAAACAAAAAAAGTAATCATAATAGCGTCAAAATATAAGAAAAAAAAAAGAGAAAAAAGATATATTGTTATATATATTGTTATCTATATGTATGTACTTCAAAAATATAGAAAAAAATTCTTATTATTTTTATAAAATTAATTAATAAAAGAATACATTTTTATTTTTTAGTTCTTTTTTCATTTGAATATCTCAATATTTATATATATCTACTAATTAGTTTTAATCATATATATATATATATATGATATATAAATATATATATATATATATATATATATATATATATATATATATATATATATATATATATATATATATTACAAATATTTTTAATTCCAAAATTATTATTTCAATTTGAATAATTACAAAAACAATTACTTAAGAGAATAAAACTGATACATAATGAAACAAAAAAAGTAATCATAATAGCGTCAAAATATAAGAAAAAAAAAAAGAGAAAAAAGATAGGCTGTAGGCAGCGGACAAAGCAATAATCTGTTTTCCAGTGTTGAATGTAAATCGCAACATTACACTATACAGATAAAATAGCTTCGACTTATCCCACAAAATATGTCATATTTATAAAAAGAACACTTGTTGTATGTAATACATATTTTACAATATATATTACTGGGAATTTTTTAATATATCAGTATTACATATGTACAAAACCTTGGACGTATTCCAAAGTTCTAGCTTTAATTTTAACTTTAAAGGCTTATCAAAAAAAAGCATAGCTCATTCAAATAAAATTAACAGATTCGATCTTAAAATTTTCATTCTAAAATACAATTACTAGAAAAGAAAATATTGTGCTATTATATAAGTTTAATATAGGACACAAATGTACGGCAATTTTCTACAATATAAATGACTATTATAATATTTTTCTATGAATAAAAAAAAAATCCTAACCGTGTATCAAAAATTTTACATAAAAAAATAAGCCTTTCATTGTATCGAGAATTACATACTGACTCATTGTTTATTTGAATTCACTCCATGAATATTATATTTATGTACATTTACAGGTTAGAGTTTAAGTTTGGTTATAAGTCCTCTATATCACTGTTCCGTTTTCGATGATGTTGCTGTGCTTTTGCTAGTTAAATTTGTTATTTTTGCATCTGATGTACTGGCGATGGCGGCATTGTGACTGTTGTTTTCTTTATTGCTATAACCTGAAATTCAATACAAATGCAAAATAAACATTTTCAAAATTTACTAATACAAAATCACAAAATTTCAATTGAAGTGTTTATTTCAATTCTTAATATACAAATGTGAAAAATGTGATAAAAGAATCAGATATTTTGAATATCTTTTTTTGCTATTTTGTTAAAACAGAATTTTAAATTATAAAAATCTTGATTATAATTAATTAAAGTTTAAAGCTTGCATTTAAAAGCATTTGCAAATTAGAACGAATTAGACTAGATAGAAATCTTGAAAATAAGGAGCTATAAATACTAATATTATATTTTGATTATTATTGAAAGATTAAAAAGTGCAATATTACATTTAAAATAAATTCAATAAAGTTCAATTATTAAAAATCTAGAACAAAAAAAATAATAATAATAATAAGATTACCTTCAGACTTCTTTTGTCGCCATGATTCTTCTTTTAAGTGATTGTGGCGAACACGTCCAGAACCAAAAGATTGTGTGCGATTACGTACAAGATTTGCGGATCTTAGGCTACCTGACATCATATTAGAACTTGACGGCGCACTGCCGGCGATACTAGTCGATTCACATCTAAAAGTTTTGTTGAAAATCATTAATTATTCTTTATTTAACGTTAAAAACAAAAAATAGTGAAATTTGTTCGTTTTTATTCAGCGTTTTTAAAACCTTGTTATTTCGAAAACGTAAACCGAACCAATTCTAATAATCGATTAGATTATATTTTCAAATTTTGAAAAAGTAATATGTCAGGTTGAATTTGTTTTCATTTAAAATTAAAGTAGATTTTAATTGCATTTATTGAACGATTAATTATAAAATAAGGATAAATGAAAAATGATAATTTTGGGTAACATTTACAGATTTGAAACAATGATAAAATTAGTTTGCTTTTATTTTTCATTTTAAAAATATATCAATATTAAAATCAAAACAAAATGGCTGGTACGTGGTACTACAAGCTCGATTTTACAGTAAATTTTAACTAATAACGATATTATGATAGTGTAACTGTCAAAAGCAGGACTAAACAAATGAACGAAAACATTCAAAAACCAAACGCATTATGTTTAGTATAAACCGTATATTAAACTATTTTTGTATTATTGCAATAGAATAGCAATACAAGTATATCATAAATATTAGACTTTTAAAGCTAATTTCAATATAAAATTAATAAAAAATTAATAGATATGATTTTCAGTATATATTTCAGTGTATATAAACGGTATATAGTTGATTTTTTATTTTTCAAATAATTTTTTGTTATAAATATAAATAAATACCTTTGTCTAATTCCAATAGTGCCAGACATACGTCTTCCACGGCCTGAATCATCACCTCTGCTCGTTCCAGCACCATAAGAATGACTGAAGACACCTTGACTTTCCGATATACTGCGATTCCTGTTTTTCAAATGTTTTAGTCTGTTATTTCCGGGTCCTTTAAGCATTTCATTGATTTGTGGCTCAACAACTCGAAAGTCTTCTATGCTTTTGAATTTTGACAAATATTGTTTCAGTTTGGGATCGACTTGTAAGCTGTCACTATGTTTGTAATATTTCAAAAATGCCCAGAATTTCTCGAGTCCATAGAGTTGTCCATTTTCATAGTCAGATACAGTTTCAGTTTGAAAGTCAGCATACAAATGAGGTCGGAATTTGCATTCTAAACCGTACGAGTAAAATCGGAAAAGACATTCTAAACCATATCGGTAACCGGCTGCGGCGTCCTCTACTGCTATCGTACGGAATTCATTATACATAGTACGATTGAAATTCTCTCGTAAGAAGAAAGACCAAAATCGGAATAGAGTATTCATTTCGCTTGAATGTCCACTGCCTAATCGCTTTCGTTCTGGAAAACAATCATTCAACTTTAATACATACTAATTCATCTGTTAACTTTACTAACATTATTATTATAGAAATATATAAAAAGTCCTGTTCGATTTTCACACACACACACAAATACGTGTCTACTGTTTACTGCTGTATCAATGTTTGTTGTTTTATTCACTTCGCAATTACATTTTATGATGTAAACTATATAAAATAACATACCTTTTAGGCATCGTTGACGATATTTATGATAGGCCTGTTGAGTGAAGTTATTTTCTTTAAGTAAAGCGTGCGAAGGATGTTGGAAAGTTGGTAATGCTGAAGGAACACTTCCATAACTTGTGGCAAGTTGACCTTCATTAGGACTTGTACCAAAGCTGCTTCTGTTAAAATAATATATATATATATATATATATATATATATATATATATATATATATATATAATATTTAATGTTGACTTTATATAAATGTTGATAAGGATATTATTGGGATTAGAAGTCAATACAGAATATGATATTAATAACTCAATTCATTGTATACGTTGCAAGCTTTCGGAGGTTGCTTGCCTCCTTCATCAGACTGACCTATTTATTGTAAAATTCAAATTATGTTAAAATACAATCAAATTATAATTAGTAATTACAATGTACAACAATTTTATAAACTTACAATGGTAGAGAATTCTGTGTGTTCTTAATCAAACAATATTTAGAAATTTTGTCCACAATGAAAAAACCAATTCAGATAACAAAACAGTTTTTTGAAATAAGATTAAAAATAAAATTAAATGTATAACAAATTGTACGTCAATAATTAAAATTGAATTTTTATATATAAATAAAAATAGTTAATAAGTTAATGTCAGTAATATAAAATTATTTAATTTTTTCACAATACCAAAATATAAACGACGTTGGACATATAATTAATTTTTAATTACTGCGAAGGTTGATAAAAACAAATTTTTTATTATCAACTAATTTTGGAGGGAAATTATAACAGAACCTAATATTAGTCACGTGACATAGAACGACGCAATACTGTCAACAACAACATTCAGCTGATATTCAGCACCTCAGCATTATCTATGACTATCTACTTACGTTTGTGAATAAAAGCAATGGTTCATCTCGTGATATTACTTAATTGTTTGGTTTCAGTGCAAAAACAATCTGACTGTGTGCGTGCAACACGTGTTATCTTAAATTCTTTGTGGAAAAAAACATAGGTTATGTTGTTGTTGACAGTATTAGGCATTCCAGAACACGTGATCATACGTCATACAATATGGTTGCTTGATGAATACATTCGAGATTTGACATTTGGTACAATACAATTTTTTTGTGAATTATTTTAAATGTGTTAATTGATATTGGTTTAATTTATGAAAAATAGTAAGTAATAATATGTAATCTTTTTAAAAATATTTGTATATTTAACTGAAACCTATTTAATTTGCAGAAAATGCTTGTGACATCTGTTGTGAACGAATACAAAAATATGTCAAGAAAAGATAATGTTCCTTTTTCTTTCGATTCTCGCAGCTTTAAATTTCAAACATAAAATACATTTAATCAATCAAATGAATTAAAGTAATTAAACGTGTAGATTTAAATGATAATAAGTTAAAATATCAATGGGCATATAGCAAGCATTTTTTAAAAGGTATTTCATACATAAACGTATTTAATAATTAATTAATATATATATATATATATATATATATATATATATATATCCGCAATAAATTCCGACGCAAAATATGGGGTACAAATCCGTTTTAAAAATGTAAATGATATAAGAAGATTGGAACAAATACAAAATAGATGTAGACACAAAATTGATGAATTTACAGCTAGCAATATAGTAAAAGGATCAGTAAAATTAATAATTTTTAAATTTTCTCTGATATCTGTCAATATCACATAATATAATATATTTAATTTTTAATTGTTAACAAAACTAAAGTTTTCAATAATAATTTTCAGCCACGGCTGGAAACTGTTTTTTTCCAAATCATAAATATCAAATAAAATATCAATAATATATAAATACAAGCGTGGAAAGAATTTTTTCGACATTTGGGTCGGTGCACTCAAAAATTCGCAATGCTATGGGCAGCGAAAAAACCTCCAAACCGTTTTTTTTTTTATATAAACAGCATAACTCTTAAGTTTGATAATCTGATAAAAAATGTATAGTACTATATGCTATTTATTCATTTCCAAAGATTTATTTATTATCAAAAATCGTTGTACTGTGTTTGTTATTTAATTATATTATTTAAAGATTATAAATGTGGTTCAATAAATATTTTCATTATGACTTGATTTTTAATACCTGATAACTGACGTAAAATAACCTTTGGTTTAAATCAATAATTTTTTTTAGCAAAATATGTAAGATTTAAATCGTTATTTAAATCAGTGCAACCCTGGTGTGTTCCATTAAAGATTAAATGATAAGTAAAAATTTAAATGTATAAAATGAAAGTAAAGCTTATTTTCTTGAAAATATATAAATATTTTTTAATAAAACTGTACAAAATACACGAAAACAAGTAAAATGCATATAGCTGTCATGTAAATTAATGGCAATATTTTCATCAGGCAACCATATTGAATTATGGTGTGACGTCATTCTGGACTGCCTAATAGCGTCGTTCTATGTCACGTGACTAATATTAGGTTCTGTTATAATTTCCCTCCAAAATTAGTTGATAATAAAAAATTTGTTTTTATCAACCTTCGCAGTAATTAAAAATTAATTATATGTCCAACGTCGTTTATATTTTGGTATTGTGAAAAAATTAAATAATTTTATATTACTGACATTAACTTATTAACTATTTTTATTTATATATAAAAATTCAATTTTAATTATTGACGTACAATTTGTTATACATTTAATTTTATTTTTAATCTTATTTCAAAAAACTGTTTTGTTATCTGAATTGGTTTTTTCATTGTGGACAAAATTTCTAAATATTGTTTGATTAAGAACACACAGAATTCTCTACCATTGTAAGTTTATAAAATTGTTGTACATTGTAATTACTAATTATAATTTGATTGTATTTTAACATAATTTGAATTTTACAATAAATAGGTCAGCCTGATGAAGGAGGCAAGCAACCTCCGAAAGCTTGCAACGTATACAATGAATTGAGTTATTAATATCATATTCTGTATTGACTTCTAATCCCAATAATATCCTTATCAAAATATATATATATATATATATATATATATATATATATATATATATATATATATATATATACAGGGTGTAACAGAATAACTATTCCTAATTTTCAGAAATGATAGAGGGCACATAAAGAAACATTTTTTATTAATAAACTAGTGTCCGGAAATTTTTTTTTTTTTTTTGGTAGTCGATTGTAAAAAACACAACTTTATGTTATAACCCGAGAATTAACGAAGATTTATAATATCCGTTAAGACCATTCCATTCTACTCAAAAAAGTGCCTTAAGAATGTGAAAATTATTTTCATCTAATTTAAAAAACCATCGAGATATCGCCATTTATCAAAATACGGAAAAATCGAACTTTTCGCCGTAACTCGAAAACAAAAGACGATAGCTAATTTTTGTTTTCATAATTGAGTTTCTCTCAAAAAAAGCGATCGAGGATGCGCAGTCCATTTTTCCATATCTCTTATAGTTTCCGAGTTCCCCTATGAAAACGTCCAAATTTGCCCACCCTGTACATCGTTACAACTTGTGTATTGAAAATGGTGGTCGTAACTTCGAACAATTTTTATAAAGTTTAATGCACTATTATTTCTAATAAAATGTTCCTTAACTTAACTACTCTTTGACGTTGTAATAATTAAAATTGTTTTTAACGATATCTAAGTGTATCTTGACACCGAGAAATTTTGGGACACTAGTTTATTAATAAAAAATGTTTCTCTAAGTGCACTCTATCATTTCTGAAAATTAGGAATAGTTATTCTGTTACACCCTGTATATATATATATATATATATATATATATATATATATATATATATATATATATATATATATATATATATATATATATTTGAATATAATAATATTTTATTAATTACGATAATAATAATGCAAAAAAAATTATTGTTATGTGTCTGTAAATATATAAGACAACCTTCATTTTAAAAGTATTCTTTAGTATTTTTACCACTTTGACTGCAAGGTATAGTGTTCGGTACGATGTCTGAAACATTTTCAAAAAATAAATAGAAATCCTTCATATAACCTCTAGATGACGAATCTGAACTTAGTTTATGAGGATGTAAAAATTTATTACGGCTACATTATTTTCACAAGATTTTCCTAGTCCCCACATATAAAATTTTACTAATGTACAGTGTTACCAACTTTTCGAAATCAAAAAATTTAATTTAATTTATGCTTTACTATATATTCGAGATTAATCAAATTTTTATAAAAGATTCTATTAGTGCAAACATAAATTACATAATTTTAGTATTTTGCAGTATTTCCAACTATCTGAGAAAAAAAATTCCTAAAATTTTGTCTTGGTTTCGCTGTTTATTCAAGATTAATAAAATTTTCACATCCTAAAAATTTCATTGAAATCAGATAAATAGTAGTTAAAATAAAATATTAACAATTTTAATATTTTATTTTCCGAAATTTGGCAACACGACATAAAATTAAAATTATATAATTCTTATAAATATTGGGTAAATATTTTCGAAAAATGGGATTATATTCTGATAAATAGTGTAGCCTCAATAATATTTTAAAAATTTCAATATTTTTTTTTGGCATTAGGAAAATTTTAGTAAAAATTTTATTAATCTCGAGTAAATAGTGAAACTAAAATATTTTTTTTGCAGAAAGTTGCCAACACTCATGTATAATAAAATTATATAAATTTTGTGAGTACTAAAATTTTATTAAACTTGGATAAACAGTGAACCCAAAATAAAAATTTTAATAATGTTAAAAGTTGACAACACTGAAAAAATAAAACCACATGACCATTTTGGGCACTAAATAAATCTATCCTGAAAATTTCATTAAAATCGAATGAATCGTTCAGAAGTTGCCATTACAAATTTGTAACTGATAAGCGAGCTAGCTGACGACGCACACACGCACACATACCGTCATGAAAAATTTCTATACATATTTTGTATTTTTGAAAATGTTACAGAGACCTTACCGATCACTATAATACTTTTACTTGCAGTATGGTGTAAACAATGTTTTTAAGATAGGGATATCTTATATATTTATAGACATAACAATTTTGTTTGTATTATTATTGCAGTCAAAGTGGTAAAAATATAGATTGATAAGAGATGCAAACATAAACAAAAGAAATTTATTGCGGTTTAAGCAAAGCCACTAATTTGTGTAAGTATTGGTTGCATGACATTACACTATCTTAAAAAAG